>WEKX01007657.1:156458-226410 GCA_013390025.1 Pitta sordida
CCGGGGCAGGAGAGCGCGGCGGGAAGCGCGGAGCCCCCGCACCTGCGGCCGGTCCGTGCGGCTCCCCGAGGTGGATGTAACATCCGGCTGTTGGGTGTTGTAAGCGTTGCTTGTGGCTCACACGGGGCGTAGAGAAAGACTGTGAGACCCCGGCTCTGGTAAGGTGCCTGAGGAAATAATCTTGGTTCTTACAGGCTTGTGGAATCTTTGTAAAAATGAACGGGAATTGATAGGGAGAGTCGTAGTTATAAAGGGACACCAAGCAGCCTACCTGGGAATAACTGCAAACCCGAAAGTTTGGCTTGTATGATGTTGTTGTTGTGTTTACTGACCATTCTGATTTCTGCAGAACTGTGTCTTAAGGAATTGCGCTATTTCTGGTAGCCCAGCACGGTCATGTTCCACCCAGCAGGAATGTAGGTGGGGAACTTCTGTATGTTCCCCCCATGCAAGGAAAATCCAAACTTTGTCGTTAGTGTTATGAAAAATGAAGAAGTTAGAAAGCTACTCTCAATAAAAATGAAGCAGATTTTTTTTTATTTGGTGTTCAGGTGAAGAAAAATGTGAAAGGAAATTAAAGGTTTTCTTTCAATAACTGGAACTGTTGTGTTCCTAAAAAGAATTAACAATTTCTGGTGGGGTTTTTTTTCTGAGTTACTTGCCTTGAAATTAGGTGGCTTTACAGAACTACGGTGCATTCATTGAGAATTTCCAAAATTATTCTTAGCACTTGGTGCAGAAGGATAGTAGGCAAAGACAGTAGCTCAGTAAAAGACTTCAGAAAGGATTAAGAAATTCTGTTACAGGCTGAATGCAGATTGGTGTTTAAGAGAATATTGATGGTTTTGCATTTCTCTGCCATGCAATAAGAACTCTGATGTGTTTTCAGAAGGAGTTGAGCTGAAGTTCACATGAACTGCAGCAAGCAAGGGTCCGTTTGCTTAGACCAGGAGACTTATATTTTGCAAATTTTTTTCACTGCTGTTAGTTAGCAATGACCTTGGTAACCTTGGATAAGATACGCTTAGAACACACAGTCTTATATTGTCCAGTCTTACTCAAGATGGGTGACCTGCTGTCCTTTGACAATGTCTCCCGTTTAACGATAGTGTGATCTGTAGAAGAAAAGGCCAGATGTGGAGAATTCCTTTGCTCCTTTACTGTCTGAGTGTTGATCACCTTGTTTCCTCGCTGCCAAGGAAAGTTCTGTGCTATGCAGTGTGTCTCTGGTTAATTCATTTGTGATAGCTAACACAAGTTAATAATAGCTCATTGCATCCATGCAGCAAGAACAGAACGTTTGCGGCTTCTAATCTTCCAGTAGTCCTTTTTCAGGCGAGTGGTGATCTGTTGTTTCACACCCTGTTTCTCAGGCTGTATTATTTTTCTGGAAACTATGAGGTACAAGGGACAGCAGCTGAATTCCTGCTTATTCATTTTTCGTGTTAAACTGGTTGATTGCTTACAGAGGTTTTTTTTATAGGTAAAGATTAGATTGTTTTTTCTATCTCTGTGTTTTTATTTTACATTTTTAACAAAGTTGCTAGGGTCTTTTATCTTGTGTGTCTGTTTATGTGGTGTAAATTGATCCAGATGCTAAATGCATCTCTGGGCTTGGCTTGATGCATGAATAAGCATTTCTCTTTTTACCCTAAATCTCTCTGGACTGATGGGTGAATGGTTCAGCTTAGGATGGAGGCAGTGAGTACTAAGCAGTATTTAGGAACTGTATCTACTCTGGGTATTTAGGTCTTCTGGTTTTCTCTCTCTAAAACTGCTTGAGAAAGAATTATGAAAGAGAAGGCTTTTTAGCTTATGGAGCTGGAACCAAGCATTTCTAGGAGAAGAGTATCTTCTCATTCAGCTTGTTTTATAGAAGTGCTTGAAGTGCTGCCTGTGCTCTGAGTTCCTGTTTTCCCTTAGAACCTGAAGAAGAAAATAAGTTAATTGCATGTGGAGCTAAAATGCAACGTGACAGTAAAGAAGAGCAGTTTGAGGGCATGGATTCAATCACTGTCTGATTTCCCACTCGGTAGTGAAAGCTCACTTTATAGGCACCTGTCTGTCTTTATATTCAGTTTTTTATCATTAGCTTTTCAATTTTTTAGATGCCAGTCGTTTTGTTCCACTCCCTCCCCTTCCCCCCTTACAGTAGATGGCAAAATTAAACCAATCTAAGCTGGTGACAAAGACCAAGAAATAAAAGGATACACAAGTTTTGCCCTTTCTTTGCACAGTTGTGTTTCTGCACTTCATTTTAATTGCATTTGAATGGCTTTTGTGTTTTGTCAGTCAGTGGAGGTGTAGAGCTAAATGAAGCGTATTAAATTCCCAGCTATTCAGTATCTGAGATGTTCTGTGTGCCTCATGCAGCATAGAAAATGACCTTACTTGCTTTCACAAACTTAGTTGTCAATTTGTGGAGGTGGCTTTTAAAAACTTTACAAGTTCATGTATCTGCCTAAACAAGTCTGCATAGACAGAGTTAAAAAAATTAACTTTTTTTTCTGGAAATTGCACAAGACTTTGTCTTTTTCTTAAGGACTGCGTAGGTTCTGTATGTAGAGACACCTGGAAAGATGATCTGCTTGTGGTCTGTGTGGTCCTAGAGCTGTTTTGTGTTGTGCAGGTGATAATTTCCATTCACAGAGTTGTCTTTCTGTGTTTGTTTTGCCTCTGCGCTTAGTCCTGGTTTTCTGTGTAGGTTAAATCCTTATGGCCTGTTTGGATGCTATTCGTGCCTTCTTTTTAAGCAGTTGCTCATCTTGCTTTTTTCTGGATGTGCTGAACAAAAGTACTGTGAAAGGGGTCTCCCGCTGTCTGAGTTGTGCTGCTTGGGAGTATTAGATCCTCATTATCCACATTATCAAGGTGCTTATCAAGAGAATAGTCGGAACTAGGGAATAGTTTAGTTGTAATTTATGAGAAATATAAATTCATTGCTCTTATTTACCCCAGTGTCAAAAGTACCTGTGTGTGCTGAGTAGGAGCTGACAGAAATAACTGGTCTGTGACAGAGCTGTAGATTCTGATAGACTGCGTTCCCCTTCAGCTCAGAGATCAATTTATGTCTTCTTGAAGTAGTCTTTTTTTTTCCTATAGTCTTCTTCTTTTGTCCTATTTTTCCGCTTGTTACAGGGAGGTTTTGGCGCAGCCAGGAAAAAAGAAAGCTCCCACAGCTAGGGCACTGATGTGCTAGGGGGCTATGAATAGACTAGGATGTGTTGTAAGTTGCTAAATTGGAGCTTAGGTTGGAAGACATGGGTCTGTACAGGCAGGTTCTCCTGCAGGATCAATAGTGGGAGGCTGTGGTGTTTGACCTGCTGCTCACAGTGGTGACAGGAGGGTGACGCTCTCTTAGTGTCTTAGTCTCTTAGTGCCACTTAGTGACTTCATCATGTAGTGACGTGTCCTGGTGTACCCAAAGGATAATAAGCCAAATACGGCTTCTTGCCCCTGAGGAAGACAGATGTACAGCACAGTTACAGGGTGTTTTTAGTTTTCCAGAAGCTTACAATTAGAAAGGTTCTTACCAGAAACCAACGCTGGTGTGGCATTTAATCATTCAGAGATGACTTAACAAATGCAGCATTAGAGTGGTCAGCGAGCCAGCTCTAAATCCTTGTTTCTGTTTGCTGTGTAGGGGTGGATCGTTAAAGGGATAGGCTGTGTGCTGTCAGTGTACTCTGGAGAGCACTGTGCTTCTGTTCCCAACCCCATCCCTGACATGTGGTGTAACTTTGGGTAAATCACTTGTTCTATTGCCTCTAAAGTGAGAAATGTGATATCAGTCCCCTTTCCTTAGCTTTTTGAGGTACATGAATGAAGTGTGATGTGTGTCTAAATGCAAGAGGAAGAGCTGCTGTTTTTCTCAAGAGTTTTGCTTTAACTAGTGATGTATTTGAGTCTAAAAGAATCTGCACTTGTTTGTGAGGCGTTTTCCAACCCCTAAATTGGAGTTGCTGTGCTTTCAGAAAGTCAAAACTTGCAATAATAATAATTGCAGCATAGCAATGTATGCCAAAAAAAAATTAGCTGCAAGTTGATAACCTCCCTCCGTTATACTTCATATTCTGGTTCAGAATGAGAGACCTGTGGGGAGCTCTGTCGTTCCCTGTGCAGAGCTTAATGCAGTGGAGCCGTGTATCACAGAGGGACTGGCTCCCCTGTGCATCAGAGCGAGCTCAGCTTTGTTAGTCTTTACTGCTGTAGCTGGTGAAAGGCCTGGGAGAGGATAGAGCTGACCAACAAACCAGGGAGAGAGGCATTTAGAATGTTTAGTTTTTGTTGGAAGCACAGTGTTTGGATTTCATCAGTGCAGTGTTTAGTGTAACCTTTTTATAAATACATCTGGGTAGAGTTGTTCCATATGGATGTGGGGGATTTGTCTTTTAAAGTGGTGCTGTACATTAACACTGGCAGAGGGGTGACTTGGACCTAGTGAGCTGTGCTTTTGTATAAAGTTGCCATAACCCCAAATAAAGGTGTAGATTCAGCCTGTAGTAGTTCTGTTTCTGAAGTACATGCTTCAAGTATTGCATCTGCCAGAGTCTCATACTAATCTGTGTGCTTTGAGGTCGTGCTCCATTTTGATTTTAATATTATTGTCCTTCTAGCTGGATTAACTGTCTGCATCCATGAGAAGTAACTTTAATCACAGAATTTATCAAATCTATGAGACTGAAGTCACACTTGTGCCTGCAACTTTTGAGATGCAGAGTATGCAGTGCAATGCACTTCTAAGCACTGCCCACTGCATAAACAGGAAAAAAAACCCTTATTTTTCTTGTCCTCTTATTCTTTCCCTCTTTCCTCTTGGTAACATAAGTGATATAAAGATTGCATGTTTGGTACAAATACAGTTCCAGATTGAAATATCCTCCCAGTGGTCCAAACCTTTTTGCCTTGCAAATGAGGTAAATTTAACTCTTTTTGTCTATCAACTGCAAACATTTAACTCACAGGAGCAGGCACCTACGATGTTCTTAAGGAAAAGGGAGCAAGTGGCAGCCTTAAATCACAGCAACTGATTTGGATCTACTTCAGTGTTAACGGGAAATGTGCACTCGGGACAGAATTTGTTAGGGTATTGTCTCAAGGCCTATCAGAAGTGACCTGTAATGAGGCCTTTAAAGCATTTTCTCACTGTGATCTTAATTGTGGGTGAATTATTTCTAGATCCGTGGCCTGGGAAGAAAGATACTGTGTTATTTCCAGGCATGTGGGCTGTGACTATGCTTTTGCATGTCCCCAGACATTGTCCAGAAAGAAGTAAATAGAGCTGTTTGTCCAGAGCATTCACTTTGCATAGATACAGCTGTGCCTAAAATAAAGCAGGCTGTGCCTACTTTTCAAGTGTTCAAGCATTCTTTTCACTCTTACGCTGTGTGTTAAGCCATTTATGGGAAAAATTGGGTTTTTAACTAGCTGTCATTTGCCAAAAATGACTGCTAAACCTTCTGAATTTCGGTGGAAAGGTGCATTTGTCTGCCAAGGAGCTCACTTTTATCAGTGTGTATACCGCTATTGTAGCGATTAGAGAGCAAACCAGTTCCGCCTGCCCTTCAAAGGTGTTTTAAATGGCATTGGCAAACGGCTTTGGGCCAGGCTGGTTTTAAAGTAGCTTTCAGAGACTTGATGAATTCAGTTTAAAGAGACTAGAGTGCAAGCCATGGGCCAGGGCTAAAATATAGCGGCCCTTGGTTCTGTTGCTGTTCAGATCTTTAAATCTATTTCTTTAGGAGCTGCAGTGTCTAGGAGTAGTGGAGAGGGGGAAGAATGAAGAATAAGCAAGGCAGCTTTTCAGTTCAATTTAAAGGTTGATGGCAACTTCCTCTTTTTAAAATGCAGGTTTTGTACACTACATGATTAAAATTTGGGTCAGCTGCAACCCAAGGAATCCTGCTAATGAAAATACATCCAGGCAGGGACCTGGAAATCTGGTATCAAAGGAACTGGTGGGGAGGAGTGTGATGGAACTGAAAAAGGCCATGAATGAAAAGATGAAATGAAAGGGTTGGTATGGCAACACACATAAAAAGGAATGGAAAAAGTCTGTAGAAGAACAGTTCCGCAGTTTAGTGAATAATACTTATTTTTAACTTAGTCTACTGTTGGTTTATGGCCACGGAACAATATGCTGAGTACCTGGTCTTCTGTATCTTGTTTATAGTCCTTGTTTAGATACAACTAAGATAACAGTCATTGTAATAAAGGATAGTGGTGAGGGGGAGGTAGAGGGGCAGTTTATTCTTCCTAAAGTGTGATATTTAATCTTCTTCCTTGCTACCTGTCCAGCCTAATATTACTCATTTTCATGTTTTTAAAATAGAAGTTGAAAATAAAGAAGACAGCTAAAAATTCTGCAAGCCTGAAGGGGAATACTGTAAAACTGTTCGGGTTTTTTTTGTTGTTTGGAATTTTTTTTTTTTTTATTTTTCAGCAGTAGATAAGGTGAAGTACGGTAGATAACGTAGAAGTAAGTTCCTTAAACTAAATAGGCTGTGTTGTCATGCACAGAAACCTTTCAGAAATGTTTTCTGCAATATTTCTGTATGATTAGAAGTCTCCCTGTGTTTAAACTTGGTGTGTCCTATATATGTGTGTGTGTATATGCACGTGTATATGTATATATGAGTAAGGTTCTTGACTGTACAACCATCTGGAAAAATGCACGTGGAGTCAGAAGCAGGTTTGTGTGTCTGTAGGAGCATGTTAGCGTGTGGAAAAGAAAGGGAACGAATAGAGGGATGCATTTGTAAAGCAGAACAAGTGTGTGATTTCATCTGTTGCCTGTTGCAAGGCTTTTGGTTTCTGTTTTTGAGCTCTGATACACTGAGTGTCCTTACACTTGTTTAAACCTTCCCTAAACTGGCAAGTAGAAGAAGGGAGAAAACATCTGCATTTAGTCACAATGGAGGATGGTGGCTTGTGGGGCAGGTGGTTGCTGCACATAGGAGCATCCCAGGCATGGATTTGGTTTCACTTTCACAGCAGGGCTCTAAATCAGGTGCAATGTCAGAGGATGGTTACCTGCTGGTGTGGCTTGTAACCCGTGCCTGCTGTGTGGGCCTTGCCTGGTGTCTGAGGATGGCTTGGCTCCAGTCTCCTCATGCTGGAAGGTGTGTGTATTTTCGACACCTTCCACAGTTCATTAGACTGTGAGAAGCTTACCAAGACAAAACTGTGACCCTGCCTATTTTTGGAAAGTGGCTCACGATCAACACTTGTCGATCCTCTTCAGTCCAGGTTAGAGCCCCTCTGACAGCTTGTGTGGACACAGCTGACTTGTCTGTGCTCCCTGGCCCCAGTGCCCTACTTTGCTAGCACTAGATAATGAAGCCTCAGGGGAGAAGTCAAGTGTGATACAGGCTTTGTACCCTTGTACTAATTCTATTTGAAAAAACTCCCTAAATCCGATAGAGCTTGCTTACAATGTTTATTTATTGATTTAGTAGGGGTATGAATAGAACTTGCCTTGGGGGGGAAGAAAATCCCTTTCCTGCTGTCTGCACTGGGTATTAACATAAGTTTAGTATCAGCCTTCTTGGGAATGTGTGCTTCCTCTGTCTCAGTTTTTGTGTCTCTTGGTCTTGGTTGTGCATATTGCTTTTTCATTGAAGAAGAAGTAATTTTCCTAATTCTTGGTTATCTTTTGTGTGTAGTCTTTTACCTTCTTGATTATCTAGCGTATATTTTCTTTCATACTTTCCCTTTCTGGTTGTCATAACCTAGTTAGCCACTGCTTTCTGTATCCTTCCCAGGATAACCAACCAATATGTCCTGCTAAATGTAGGGTCTAGATAATATGGGCTTTTTCCACTTGAGGAAATTGGGTCCAGTATTACTTCAGTTTTCATTGCACTTCTTAGGTCCCACCTTCATATTGCTTGATGATGGGTACAGACTGTACCTGAATGTTTTCTTGCTCCTCGTGCCTGTTGCTGAAGGATTAATCATTGCAGTACAGTTATTTTTTTCCTCTGCTTTTTCTGACCGTGCTTTGTTAAGGGTGAGAACTCAGTATTCAGAAGATTAGGAACTGGAAGGAGATTACTTGCAGCCACAATTCTGTTCCGAAGCTTGAGAAGGGTCTTGCTTCTGAATATATGTTCTTCCATTTCAGCCTTTATTTGTTGGTGACTCTCCTTGGATTTGACCTTTGAAGTCCTCCTTGAGCCATGCCTTGCCTGTGTGCTTGCACTGTGATTTCCATTTGGGTCTGTAAGATGCCTGCTAATGATCTGGAGATCCTTGAAAACAAGTTGATTGCCTGTAAGCTGGTATTTCCTCCACAGAGGCCTGGGTTTCAGCAAGGTGCCAGGATAAATGACCTGTTAGAATACCCGGTCCTTTGGCAGGGCTGCAGAGGAGCATGTTGCTGATGCTTCTGAGCTGACAAAGCACTTGCCTGGTACCTGGGTGGTTATAGCTGCTGTGCAGGGAAAGTGGCGCTGGCAGTAGCAATGTGCCCAGTACAGTGTCTTGTAGCCAAATCTGTACAGGGCAATAAGCCATCTTTGCTTGTTGATATATTTAGCAGTGGAGGGCTGAACGTGCGTTATGCAATGTATGTTTTTCACTTGTGGTTACATTAGTTTCCGTGAAATTTTGTTGGAAGACTTCTTTTCTAAAAAAACGCACATCGAGCATATCAGAAGCGTCACTTCATGACGAGGTCTTCAGCTGTTTGTAGGTGAAAGGATAAAGTTTAGTATTGTTGGTTAGAAAGAACCAATGTTGAAAGTAGATGATTTGTTTTCTGAGTGTACAGTGATCCATATTGCATTACTTTTGCTTCCCTTTTTTGGGAGGAAGGGAATGAACTTTTTTGCATTCAGGCTTTCCTGTGCTGCTAATGCTTGTGACCCCAAAAGCGTTATTGCTTAGTAGTGGCAACCTTTGAATGGTCTTGTTTCAGCTGGGACAGGACTGGGTTCTTGGCTGGTTTCTTTGCCTGGCTCTGAATTGCAAGGACTGTGACCGCCTGCAAATGCTTTGAGTGAGATCCATGTGGAAATTTCCAGTGTGAAGATGTGGGGATAAAAACCCACTTCCTGTTGACAGAGTACATTTTCTTACCTGACGAGCAACTTTGGAGATTAGAAGTGCATTATGCAACATTAAAACCAACCCTAGTGATTTTACTCTGGAGAGATTTGAGTAACACTTCTTGTAGGTCTGGAGCACATGGGTAGATTTTGTAAAGAGACCCCCAGAATTGTGACCTATATGAACTTAATTTCTAATTTTACAGATAACCAACCCCTTAAGCCCAGGTTCATTGTAACCACTGGTCTGTCCTAACACTGTAGTTAAAGCATGGAATATGTAACACTCCCCTGCACAACCGCTGCAGCGGTTGTTCCTGGTTTTGCTCACTGATTGTTGTTGAACAAATATCCCAGTAACTGGGCTTTATCCTGCATTTCCATAATATTGTATCTCAGAAATTCAGCTGTAGCGATCCATGGATTTCCTCTGCAATTGCAGCAAAATTGTGTACTTAGCCAGAAATTTATCTTTAGCAGTCCATTCTTCTGCATGACTGTCTCACAGGTGTGTCTGCTGCTGTCAGGCTTTGTGTTTCCCAAGAAGGTAGCTGGATCCAGTTGCTTGTGGTCTGCAGCTGGGCATAATGCCATGTGTACTTGGGATCACTTGTACCATATCAGTGTATTAATATTTATAGTTGAAGTGCACATATGCTTGTTGGCAGGCTATCTTCTAAAAATGAATTGATACCTGTGTACCTACCCAGGAAGTAACCTAAATATGTGGCCCTAGACTAGTATTTGAAGCCTGTTGCAGCCAGAACATTTTTTTTTTCTCCCAAGTTATTATAGGGAATGCTGTATGGGCAAGCTTGACCCTTAGGCAACATCTTGTGCTGACTGCATTGGTCTGTTTTCTGTATCAGTAAAGATGAGAGTATGTGCAACTGAGCCAGCCCTGGAACTGTGACCTTGACTGTGCTTTAAAGATGTAGAAGATGAGTGAAATCAGTCAGTGAAAATCTCTTGTAAATTGGTTTTGCACCCGGGTCACTCTTGGTTTTGTTTTACATGAACCACAGTTTTGTAAGAGAGCTGGTGTCCTGAGCCTGAGCTTGGTTCTAGGCTGAGGCAAAGGAGTTGATGGAAATCACTCTTCTCAGACACTCTGTTGTAAATCCTACGGTGCCCAGTTTGTATTTGAAGACACTGAAATTGCACAGGCTGTTAAGATGGAGTGCCCCTTGGAAAGGAAGGGGGACTGACTCAAAAAATGCAGCACTTTGCAAATGCTGTGGTAGGTGGGTGTTAGCATGCTTAAATTTCCAGTTATAAGTAGCAGAGTGAGCTACAAGCTGGGGACAGAGCGGACTACATTTGGAGGGCGGACAAAGCTTAATCACTGGTGTAGGAGGGAAGAAATTCGGCTATGTAAAATGAGCAGGCATAGCTCCAGGCCAGGAAAGGAATGTGACAGTGCTATTAGGCCCTAAGAATGTGTTCCAGAGTCTCACAGAAATTAAAGGTCAAATGCTAATATTTCTAATCCTCTTTAAACATCTGGAAGGAATCAGGACCATCTTTGCAGTGCTTACTGACATTTACCTGTCTTTGCTTTCCCTGGTCAGTGGTAACTTGGATATTTGTGTGGAGTCCTGGAAAGTTATCCCAGCTCATGAACACCCATAAGGAGAGTTCCCTCTTTGCCTGGTAAGGTCAGCTAACTCGCTGTTGTTCAGGCTGGCCTGTGTCCTATCTGAGCTGCAAACAACTTCCCATGGGGACTGGTTTCCAAAAAGGAAAGCAATGTGTTGGGCAAATGCCACTGGCTCTTGGGTGACTTGAAACACATTGTAAACTTGTTCCTTGACATCTTGCCTTCCCTTGCTCCTCTCCTTATCTTTCAGCACAGAAAAACATCAGCCATGGCGGGGGATGCCATCATGGTGGTGAGAGGCTTGACAAAGCTCAGTAAAGCAATCCTAGAAACCCAAGCAGGACAACTTCGGCAGGTGCTCCTTGGGGGTGATGCCGTTACCATTGCAAGGACTCTCCAGGCCACTGCTGAGGAGCAGTTCAGTTCTGCCCTGGGGAAAATGCAGGTAAGTAAAGGTCTTTGTGCACAGTCTAATCTGATATTTTGCTTTTCTTCCAGGTGATTTTTTTGATTTTGTTTGTGAGTGACTAGAGCTCACATTGTGAATGAGAACATAGCTCTCAAGTGCAGGATTGATAAAACAAATGATACAGCGCTCTGGGAATACTTTGGGATCTGTGACGTGCCATAGGTGCTTGGAGAGGAATGGGAGGGGGATGTTACTGCAGAGTTTTTCAGACCCTCCATTAGTGAGTGTTTGATACTCATGCTGAAAATTAAAAATGCTCAGTTCACCTCATCTCGTCAAAGATCAAGCTCTTGCTAAAATTGGCAAGCAGCTTTGTTATTTAAAATCCCCTCTCAGCTTCAGGGTTTGATTACTTCTCCTTGACTAAGTGAACGAGCTCTTTTACAGTGCATTGGATTTATCTTAGTGCTGCTTCCTTTCTTGGCAGAATTGGTGGTATTTTTCAGGATGGCTTAGGGTCAGGTGTTTGCATGTTCATCACTTACAACCCAGGCTGGGTTTGCAGAACTGGTTTTCAAGTAAAGAACATAAGAAGAGCCAGACTTCTTGTTTAATCAGGAGCTTCTGTCACCAGAGATGGGGATAGATTTGTAAGAGCCTCACATTTGCTGTGTTGCCATCTCTTAAAAACATGGGGCTTGTCTGAGGAACTTCTCGTTATTAAAAATGATCTTTCTTCTTCCTCCTTTAGAAAGGTAGTGTAGCTCGGATCATCTGTTTTGAAGCAGAAACTAATGAATGAGGTGTTGATGCTTTTTATGCAAAGACCTGCAGCTACCATGGCAATCTATAGCTTCACAGTCTGGGCCTGTGTTTTCCTGGTTCTGTTTAAGCTTGCAGTAGGAAGTGTTTGTAAACACTTCTGTAAAGTAGAATGTGTTTGTTTGTGGGTATAGTGCTTTGTTGTGCCATTGTCCTTCTTTTGCACTTGCAAGAGAGAGATGATGTTCTCCTGTTTCTGTACATGTTTCTCTGCACAAGAGAGGTGTCATGACCCCAGCTGCAGAGCGCTTGACCTTCCTTCTGTAAATAAGTTGCAAGGGAAGCTGTTGCCAAAGCAGGGCTTGGTATGAAATCTAAAGGTACATCACTTTCCATTTTGAAGAGAGGAAAGCTTTTATAGTAAGTGACAGGGGTTTAGCTGTCTGACATGCTTTTAATAATTTAAATATATAAGTATGGAAGCCTTCGTGTTTGAAATCGTCAGTCACTGTTGTGGCCACAGTCCCCATCTGTAATTGTATTTATCCTCTCCCTGCCACTGTGATGTTGAAGTTCAAAATAGCATGAGACCTGCTGAATAACAGGAAAGACCATGTTCTGGTTTTTTTCTGCAAGGAAGGGAAGTTTAATTAGTGTTTAGGAAAGAGCCTTAAATGTGCTGCCTGCTTGCCTGACCACAGCAGGATTTAAACACCTGTTGACTGGCTGTAATAGTCATCAGTAATTCCAAGGTATTGCCACTGCTAAGTGACTAGGATATGTCAAATTATAAGCAAATTGGAGATAACGCTCTGCTGCTGACTTTATTTATTTTTTCTATATTGAAAAGTGGTGAGAAATATCTCGACTTGGTGGGGCAGCTTTTGCAGGTATGGACAGAAGAGAGAAAAGAGTCAGAAGAAGGTTGGCTTGAGCGTTGCTGTGTGTGATGCTGCTATCATTCCTTTAGGCACAGAATTTTAGTTATTTTGGCATGACAACAAACCTTGCCACAGTTTAGTGGTCAAATAATGAAATGTGCTGTGGTGTTGGCAGTGTCATGGCCATGAAAAGCTGAGCTTACTCGCCCTATAAGTAGGTATCCGGTTTTGCTTTGGGTGGCTTTGGGCTTGAAAGTGCTGATGTTGTAGGATTAGGGACAGGATGAGAGAAGGGAGCATGGTGGAGGGAAAAACTGAATGTTATGAGGTTTAGTTTTTTGTTATCTCTCTTAAGTACACCTTATGAGATATTGCAGCTCCCATCACCTGTTGTTTCTGAGCAGTGTATTGCTTCAAGTGAACTCCACATTTAGTGACCCTTCCTGGCAGTGTATGTACAACAAGGCTTCTCCAGTTATGGGAATTAGAGAAGCTGTTAACAAACTTGTCCCATCCGTGGAGTTGAAAAGTTACCAGGGATCCCAGGTGTCCTCAGTGTCTTTTTTTTTTTTTTCTTGTCTTGTCTTACTGGAAACATTTGCAGTGCCAGAGTCTCCACAAACATTATGGAGACATGACAGCCTAACTGGATACCTATCTCTGAGGACCATGGATTGGTAGGGAGTAGGTTTTAAGTTCTTTTCTTTAAGTATTTCTATTATTGTTTGCAGGAACTAGGCAAGCAGCAGGAGAACTTTACTGATCTCAGTGAGGATTTTGGGAAAGACTATGACTTCTCAGCCCGAGAACCATCAGATGCTCCAATGGACTTCTCCACCGTCCCTGGCAAATCTCACAACCACAGCAGTGAAGGCCCTGCTTACTCTTCCACAACGAATGGACCTTTTAGAAATGTTGATGAGACTGGAGAGTCCGGCATGGGTCAGAAGCCTTTCCCTCCCAAAATGGATTCAAGGTTATTTGGAGGCCTTAGGGAGCCTGGAAATCCTTTTGCTGCTGCCTTTGGACAAAATAGGGCTTTTCACCAAGACCATTCCTCTGTTGGTGGATTAACAGCTGAAGATATTGATAAAGCCAGACAGGCCAAAACAGGTTCAGAGCAAAAACCCTACAAACAGATGGTATGTTGTTTTAATAAAGGATTCTTGTACTGTAGTTTCCACACTGGATTGTCCTTACCTTCCCCTCTGTTTCTCTCATTTTTTCCTCTTCTGCTATTGCCTTTTATGGAGGTAAAAGAGGGAAGTATCAGGCTAATTAGCCCTGATCTCTGTGGTATTTGTTCTGTTAATTGCTTTTCAGGCTCTCCTTTCACACTTGGCCCCTCTGTCAGATAATCTGATGTGAGACGATGTTTAAAAAACATACACAGAGTTAGGCTTCTGTTATATATTAACAGGAGCTCTTGTTTCATTCACTGGATTATGAGGACTCAATGTATTTATTGATATATGTTACAGCAGAACTCACAGGGGAGATACTTGCCATATATCTGACCTTCTGCCTCCTTTCCCATATCCATTATCAGGTGCTACTGTGGGTTCACTCACTTAGAATAGTGCTTTGATAAAACTGTTTGCTTCTACTGCTTCAGGTGTTGTGCATGTGTGAATTGTCTACAGTACTGAGAACCTTCCATGAGTTTTAATTCCATGTGGGAAAGGGAGTTTGGGTTAGCATTGTGCAGCTTCTCCAAATTCAAAATATAAGGGCTGCTGAGCTGAAAATTAAAATGGGGTTTCCAGCTCTCCATGGTTCTCAGTTCTACCTTTCTTACCCTCTCATCTGCTCTTCTGCTTAGTGTGTATTTCAGTTCAGGGTGTGTCTGTTCTGCATTGTATTCACTGGACAATCTCCCAACAGATACAAGCTCTGTAGCACGGAGTTGTTCAAGTGCTCTGAGTTGTGCTCTGACTTTGTAGGTGTCTGTCCATGTGCCCAGATAATTTGTGGATTTCCTGTTTTGTTTTCCTTTCCCCCTCTCTGTGCTGCAGCTCAGTGAGCGGGCCCGGGAGAGGAAGGTTCCTGTCACAAGGATCGGCCGTCTCGCCAACTTTGGAGGTGAGTTTGCACATCCACACTGGCCTGTCACTACCCTTGCATGTAACTGGTTCATGACTGGCTGTGACAGTGCATTAGATGGCTCAGTTTTTTTGGTTAAACTTTCTATAGGAAAGCACTTTCCCACAAACAGCTGGTTAACTCAGAGCTTGATTTGGGCTTTTCCATTACTTTTGAAGAGTGTTGGGCAGATGATTTGAGAATGTGTAGTAGTGCTTCACATCTTCGTGGTAACACATCCTGAGCTGTGCTGTTTTAATGAGAGAGTGAGGTGCAGGTTGTTCCCCAGTCTGGGGACATGTGATTTCACCTTATTGAGGAAACTCTCCTCCAAGCCCTTACAGGATGTTGTTGCTGTCAAGCAGAGACAGCTGGAGCAGCTGTTACTTTAAATAACCTTTTCTCAACCTTATCCTTGCTAGTTCTCTGAACAGTGGTTATATATAAAACATATCCTTTTGGTATTGGTTTTTAAGGGTGGGGAAATGATAACAGTCAAGGCTTGATTTAGTCATTGCTTATAAACCATTTTCTCCCAGGAAGGATGTAAATTCTGAGCTTGTAAAATCAAGCTAGCTGAAACCTAAGTGAGTTTTACTTGCAGAATGGGACTTACTATGTCAAAAAGAAGCTAAGTATCTTCAGAAATATTAACAGATGTTGCTTATCTAATGTCTTATATCGAAACCCATTGAAGGAGTTAACATATTCCTGAGAAAAAAGGAACTATCACAGTATGGCAGGTGGAAAAAAGAACGCAGCTAGTCTTATTTAGCTACTCATTAGGGGAGTAGTCTCTTTGTTGCTGTGGTTGGGTTTTTGTTGTGACTGTAGTGTTTTGAGATGATAGCAGCCTGTCCAGGTTGTGAATGGTCTCTTGTGGCTCTTCTGATTCTCTTCCACAAAATTTGATAGAGAAGCACATGTACAAAGTAAGCATCCTTGTGTTACAGATCCCAGAAGAAAGAAAAATAACCTGTCAAATATAATTCAGATCAACTGTTTTATAAAAACCCAATTATTTGCTGTCCCTTTGCCACAGTAGTGTGTACTACAGAGTAGTATGTAGTATGTAGGAGGAGTTGGGGGCAGGGACTGGTTCTGTGCAGTGCAGGAATAAACAGCCAGCAAGTTCTGTGATAAGTTTTTCATGCTTGTCAGATCTCTTTAACCTTGTAGTTCATTGCACTCTGGCTTCACAGCTTAGTATTCTTTAAAGGGAAGCAGGGTTCATGGTCTACTTTTTGGATCACTTCAAAACTGTCTTGTTCTTGAGCTCTAGTAGCATACAGGTCTCTGTTCTAATCTAGCCTTGAGTTTTATGAAAAGTGTCATAACACTTTTAGCTGTCATCTTTTGAATTCATCTGTTGCTGCTTGTTGACAGCTGGTGGATGTGAAGTGGCAGATGACCAAATTTTCTGTGAACTTTGGGTTCCACTGCTGTCGCTTTGTGCTTCAGCTTTTGGCACCCAAGGCTGTTTTGTGAGGGAAGGCTGACTCATGCTTCTAGGGGAAGTATAATTTAACTACCTGTCTTCTCCAAACCTCAACGTAAAAACCAAATCAAATATCCCCATCAAACCAAAACCATGAAGGGAGAGTAAAAAAGAAAGAGATTGTCTGGAGCTGCAGCATATAAATATATTGCTGTGACATTTACTTTTTTCTTGGTCTTGCACTTCTCTAGATGTCTGCTTTATATGATTAAAATTGCTGGCAAGACAGAGCTTTTGCTCTTGGGGGGAAATCATGTTACAAAAAAGGTGTTCAGATACTCTGGATTCTGCAGTCTTGTTAGCATTCATTGCTTATCTTTCTCCCTGAATTTTAGCTTGCAACAGCGAAGAGAAATAGTAGTGTCAGTACAGTGCTTTAACAAACAACAGATGTGGCCAATGGGGAGATTTTTACAGTTTAAGATATCCTTTGGCAATACAGTCAAACCTGGCATATTCATGCTTCCAGTTGCGCCTTTTCACCTCTTTGCAGGTTTATTTCAGCGAAAACTGCGACTTCCAAGGTATGACTGTATTTTGGGACTTGTTAAAAGGGCATGTAGTAACAAGACAAGGGGTAATGGCTTTAAACTGACAGACGACAGGTTTAGATTAGTTGTTGGGAAGAAATTCTTTACTGTAAGGGTGGTGAGGCTCTGAAAGAGGTTGCCCAGAGATCTTGTGGATGTTCCATCCCTGGAAGAGTTGAAGGCCAGGTTGGATGGGGGAGGATGGGAAAGACAGCTCTGTTTCTAGTAAGGAGCAGCTCCTGTTCGCTATTTGCTCCAGGTTTAGAGGTTTGTTTGTTTTTTTCTTGAGAGAGACAGTGAAATTGTGAAACCCCGTCAACCAGTTTGAGTGTGGCTTGCTGACTGGTTCTTATCTGATGAGAAATGTTCTTTTCAAATTGCATCTTTATGATGCCTTTTAAATGCTTAAACCATGAAACTTTATCTGATGGTGAGAGTTGTGGACTACCATTCGCTTTTACCTGGTTTTGGTTTGTCTGAAGTTGTTGGTGAACTTTGGCTTATGTTTGTCTGTTTTCCTCAGATTGTGAGAAGGGGAAGGTAGTGCTGCGTGCCTCTCCTACCTTCATACTGTCAGTCCTTCCTGGGTATTCTCAGGAATGATGTAATAGGTAACTTGTACAATTCTTAAAAATATGCATCTGCAAGCTGAAGAGTGAGGCTAGTTAAGGGAATCTTGTGAGGACATACGAGGCAGCTTCAGCTGAGATGGAAAAAGATTTGCTTTCTGAAGACCCAACTTAATGTCATTTTTTTTGGCTAAGGCAAGACAAGATTGAAGTAAACCATTTCAAAGCTCAGTGGTAGGTGAGCTGGAAGTTCACTATGTTTTCTTTTTGTCCTCCCCAGTGTTAGCGGGAGTGTTTAGCCATGTTTCAACCATGGTGTCAGGACACTCTGGTGGGTGATGAACAAATAGCAGGAGGCAGAAGTACTTGGATGGCAGTTTGCTTGGCTTCTCGCCTCTTCTGCAAGCAAAGAATCACAGAAACACAGAATATTCTGAGTTGGAAGGGACCCACAAGGGTCATCGAGTCCAGCTCTTAAACAGCACCACTGCCTCCCCGGCAGGGATTGAACCCTGGTCTCCTGTGTGAGAGGTGGGGACACTCACCACTGTACTAAAATCTCTGAACTAACACTTTATGGGAAAGATTGAAGATAATTTTTTCCAACATTTGCATGTAATACTGATCTAATGTTTCTCTGTGATTGGCACAAGACCCTCTACCAGACTCCTTTGTCCTTTATATGTATTTTTGTATGCTTCTTGCAGCAGCCGGAGTGACTGCTGGTAGGTGTATTTATAGTACTAAATATCATCTTTGATTTGTATTTATTTTTTTCTTCCCAGAATTGTAATTGACAAAACAGATTTTTCCGCAGTTTTTTGTTCCATGCTTGTTTGGAGCCTGATGGGTCATCAGTTACACCCACACAGTTTTTGATATTTTCTTTTTTTCCATTCTCCCTTCCTTGCCTTATTTGACTTTTCTAAGCAGTTCTTGCCTATGTTAATCATATTCCTGGTTTCTGTGTTTATTATTTTAATGATAAGATCCCTTTGCAATACAGAAAATTCAGGAAGCTTGCAGTGAAATCTAGACCTAATGTGAACAGTTTTGAAAAAAACAAAGAAACAAGCTAGCCTCTTGAGGTATGTTAAAGTATATACAGGACTGACAACGGAGGATTCAGGCTGTCACGTAAGTGACAAGTGAGTGTGTGTGTTGGGTTTGCACAGTGAGGTTTTGGCTGCAGGGGTGGCTTCCTTTAGAAGCTGCCAGAAACTTTCCTCATGTCTGACAGATGGCTCCAAGAGAGCCCTGCTGCTGGCCAAGGCCGAGCCCATCAGGGGTGCTGATAGCACCTCTGAAATAACAGTTAAGAGGGGAAAAAACCCTCCACAATTGCAGCTGCAGGGAGGAGGGGACAAACAGCTCTGCAGACACCAGTGTTGCTGAAGGAGGTGGAGGAGGCGCTCCAGATGCTGGAGCAGAGAGTGAGACCTGTGCCCCTGCAGCTGAAGGAGCCCTGCTGTGCCCAAGGAGCTCAGTGGGAGTCCAGAGATTCACCTGCAGCCCGTGGAGGACCACAGTGAAGCAAATACCGACCTGCAAATTGTGGAGGACCCTCATGCTGGAGGAGGTGGGTGCCTGAAGAAAAGTGTGATTCCATGGGATGCCGATGCTGAAGCAGGCTCCTGGCAGGACCTGTGCCCTGTCAGGGACCCACGCTGGAGCAGCCAATTCCTGAAGGACTGCACCCTCTGGAAGGGGCCCATCCTGGGGCAATTTGTGAAGAACTGCAGCCTGTGTAAGGGACTCACATTGGAGAAGTTTGTGAAGGAATGTCTCCTGTGGGAGAGATGCCACACTGGAGCAGGGGCAGAGTGTGAGGAGTCTTCTCCCTGAGAAGAAAGGAGCGGCAAAACCACAACATGCTGAACTGACTGCAGTGCCCATCCCTGTCCAGCTGTGCTGCTGGGGAAGGGAGAGAATTCTGGAGTAAAGTTAAGCCCAGGAGAACTGGAAGAATGCGGAAAAGGTGTTTTATGATCCAGTATTTATTTCTCATTACCCTACTCTGATTTGATTGGTAATAAATGCAAGTAATTTCCCCAAGTCAATAGTGATTGTTGAGTGATCTCCCTGTCCTTATCTCAACCCATGAGCCTTCGCTATGTTTTTTTTCTCCCGTGTCCAGCTGAGGATCTGGCAGTGTGTACTGCATGGTGCTTGTGGTGTTTTATGTGACTGAAATGAGGGGTGGACTGTTCCAGGGGAGGGTCTTGCCCACCCCATGGCTTGGCAGGCTGAACAGAGTGATAACAGCCCATTAAGTCTCCTGTTTGTTTTGTTGTGTCAGTTGCTGAGCAAGAGGATTTATGCTGCACAAAACTGGTTCCAGATCATCTCTTGATGGCCTTGGCTTGAAGTGTAACAGATGCCTGGAAAATGTCTGAAGAGCCACTTTGCTGGTGTAGAACCAAGTGACATTTTCCAAGCCTGAAATAATCTGTCTGCATAAAGTGCAAAATGCAGGAGAATGACTTTCTAGAGGTGCCTGGGGATATTATTTTTCAAGGTGCTGAACCGTGGCTGTTCAGCAATGCTGAGAACTGTCCCAAAATAATTAATCTTGGAGGAAACACGTCTTAGAGAAGAAAAATGAAGGACATCAGGAGTGACTTGTATATGGTTGGTGGACTAGTGGCCCAAAGGTGAAGAGTGCTTTTGTACAGCTGTGCAGGAGAGATGACTTGTTCCTGGTAACAGGTGAACATCTGTCAGTGTGTGCTGTGTCGCCCTTGACTGGCAGCTCAGCCCCATGCAGCAGCTTTACTCCTTTCTTCCCAGGGCACAAGGGAATAGGAAGAGCAAAAGGGAGAAAACTTGGCAGTTGAGGTACAGATAGTTTAGCAGGTGAAGCAAAGAAACCACACGCAAGCAAAACAATGAGAGGAGTTAATTTGCTACTCTCTATTGGCAGGCAGATGTCCAGTGACTTCCTGGGAAGCAGGATCTCAGCATCTGTAGTGGTTACTTGGGAAGGCAAACACCATAACCCCAAATGTCCATGCTTTGATCCTCCTTTTTCTGAGTTTTTACTGCTGAGCATGACATTATATGGCATGGATATCCCTTTGATGGATTTGGATCAACAGCCCTGCTTGTGCCTTCCCAGCCTCTTGCCCTCTTGGGTAGGTTGTGCCTACCGAGCCTGGTTTTTGCAGGGGCAGAATGAGAAGCCTTGATGCTGTGCAAACACTGTCCATCAAGAGCCAAAACACTGGTGAGTTATCAACACTTTTAGTCACAAATCCAGCACACAGTGTGATAAAGGCTGCTGTGAAGAAAATGAACTACTATCTCAGCCCATACACAGAGTTATTTGTGTTCAAACAATAAATGCCTAAACCATGGCCTTTCAGATGGGTGGGTGTGGGAAAGAGGCCTGGAAAACAAATCTAGTGGCATTTGGCAAAATTAGTGTTGTTGCTCTGAACTTGCTTTCTGAGCCCTAAAGGGTGAAGTTTTCCACAATCCCAGAGGTGAGGTTGTAATTACCTGGTTGGGAGAGAGAAATCACCTTGCTTGTGCCCAGGCTTCCTCACTAACATGAGATTAGCTAATTTGGTTAGAGTGTGGTGCTAATAACGCCAGGGTTGTGGGTTTGATCCACATAAGGGTCATTTGCTTAAGAGTTGGACTCGATGATCCTCCTGGGTCCCTTCCAGTTCTCAATATACTGTGACTTAAGTCTACATAATGTGTACTTCTGTACAAAATGCCATGTGCTGGTCAGCTCTGCTTTCTTCATTGTACTGTGTTCCCTGGTTGTTTTACTTGGGAAGCTGTTCAGCAGTGCTTCAAGGAGGGCTCGGGGTGCTTGGAAAACAGGTGCACCCAGTACTGCTGGCAGTGTGGGAGTGCGGCACGGTGCAATGCACCATGCTGAGGAGATACGAAGGAGCACCATCTGTTCTGGTTGCCCATGTCATTTATTTCCAGAAAAATAAATATTTTGAGACTGGGAAGGCAGTGAGACGTTTGGTAGTATGGATTACTGAATGATTAGATCTGTGCTTCGTTTAATCTTTGGTGGTTTTGGTCTGGCTAGTGGAGGCAGATAACACTTCTTTTGTAGTCTTAGCTTAACCTGTGGCTGTGAAACAACACTGCTTGCCAGAGATAGTGCATGTGAAGTGCTGGTGTTTTGTTTCCCAGTCTTACTGTTGCTGTGCAGGATTACTCTCCAGCTTGGCTCCTTGGAATTGCAGGTTACAACACTGCTTGCATAAGGTGAGCCTCGGGAAGAACATGTTTCTGTTCATCATAGTCAAACAGTACGTGGAAGTCACAGGCATCTAATGAGCATGAATAAACCTGAGTGCTTAGACAGTGTTGCAGAGCCTTAAACTCTGCTGGCATTTGCGTCATGTGAATATGGTTTGGCTTCCCCTTGCTGTGGTGGCATGGTGGGTGATAAGAGGGATTCTGTTTTTTCCTGAGAATTGTGCTTTGAGAACCATGTTTGTGAGGATTATGTTTTCTCCCTGTTTTTCTAAACTCCATGATTTGAGTTTACAGCAGAACTTCAGCCAGAGCACAGAGCTCTGAGTAGCACGTGTGACATGATTTGTAAAAGCCAGACATCCCAGACTGGCCTAGCCTGTGATTCCTGGCTGGCATGCTGGGCTGAAAACTCTGAAGTGGCAAGTGATGATGACTCCATTGCAAAAACTAGCATGTTCAAATCAAACCACTGTGCATTTGACTGTGTGACCTGAAGTTAATGACAAAAAATGCCTCTGTATGTGGCTTGGAAGGTTTTTTTCATTCTGACCTGGGTCTTTTTCTTCTTGTTTTAAAGGACTAGCTGTGGGTCTTGGCATTGGGGCACTGGCAGAAGTTGCAAAGAAGAGCCTTAGACCCGAGGAACGCAGTGGTAAGCCCTTTTTGATGTCATTGTGTTGTCTTTTCTTCTCCTCTTGTTTTTTTATTCCAGACACCATTTACCTGCATTTGCAAGAGTGTATTCTTCTGAAAGGTAGAATGGTGAGGCAGTCAGAATAATGGCATGTGGGTAGTTTTCATTTTCAACATAATCCTTCTGTATCTCCAGGCTTTTTCCCCATCTGAGTGCACTTAGATAGACAGAATTCAGAGGTAAATGTCAGAGAATGAGTTTGTGCCAGTACAATTTGTGCAGCTTTACTTCTCCACAGCCACCCCTGAGTTCGAATACTATCTCTGTGACCACTCTTGGATTGTCTTGGCCGAAGGGTTTTTTTAAAGCTGTTCAGTGAAACCATGTAGTTCTGTCAGTACAGAACTGTAGATGAGCCCCTGTGTCTGAAAACTTTGATAGTGGTTGCAGTCTGTTTGAATTTAAGGATGTTCTGCCTAGGAGGAACTTGGGGGATGGCTGCTCTCTTTAAGAGAAACAAAACATTTTGTGTTCCTGTTAAACAGCAATTTTGTATTTCTAGTTATCTGTATTTTGCTGCCTTCTGGATTATCATAACATATCAAAAGGCTGTGCTGTGAAAATTGACCTGATCCTCTTTTCTTCCCAGTTTGCTTGAAGCTGTAGATACGTAAAATGTTCCTTAGTTGTACCTGGCCATGTCATGATGGTTTCTTCTATGTGTTGGTAAAATGTGATGGTACTGAAGAGTTGTGTGGGGGTGAGTGGTTTAGGGCATAGAAAATACATAGTATTCTTTTCTAGAAAACATGGTTACTCTAAAGCTTATAGTTCCATTCACTGGTTTCTTATTCAGGAAAAGCTTTGGTGGGATGCTGCAAAATGTCAAGTTCTTTGTTACAGTTACTGCAGCTGTTTCATCTTGCCCTTGTCCCTCAGGTTTGTCTGGTATGATTGTGTGTTTAGGTTACTTCCAGTGACTGGAGGGAGCTGATGAAAAGTTTAAGTACTTGTAGAAAGAAGTAAAAATGAAGTCAAGTCGTTCCTGGTTCAGAAGCATTGCTTTGAGATAATGACAGATGCAGAGTCCTTCTTATTTTACTCTGTGACTGGTAGTATTCTACTCCAAAGCCAATTTCTGTCTTAGCTCTGGTCATCTTTAGGGATGGGAGAAGGATAGAGATTGAGACAGTGTGAACATCTATTCCAGGAAGTACTGGACTGGCTGAAAATGAAAGATTTTGGAGGGGGAAAGAACCCCGAAATACTAATCAACTGAACAAAAAACTCCATCAAAAGACCAAAACCCAAAGCTAACATTCCAGGCGATAGAAACATTCCCACTGGTGGGGGCACTGGGGTAAGGCAGGGGCTGTGTGCCACCCAAGATGCTGATTGTTCAGGGAACACCAAGACGTATTAACAGCCAGGCAATGCAGAGCAGCCCAGCAGAGAAAAAGGATCCTTGGCAAAGAGTTCTTGTTTCTCTCCATGACCTGAGGTGTTTGAGGCTGGGTGGGTTTCTTTGCTTTGATTTGAAAACATGCATTCAGGCAAACAGGGCCCATTCTGTACACAATCCTTGAAGGCTTTTTGCTTTCAGCACTTGCAGTGTTTGACAGGTTGTTGATACCTGTTGGAAGCTGATGATTTGTATTGCTTTAAACAGAGGAGGACTTGCACAACTGTTGGTATTTTTCTACTTGCCAAATTATTTTCTAATAGGGCACACCTCAAAGTGAAAACTTGAGCCTTTCAGAGCTATGAAATTGGAGGGAATAACATGAGCTTTGTTTCTCTTTCTTACAGCATGAGAAGGATTATTTGAATTTTTTTTTATTTAGAAGCCAACAGACATTCATTTTCTTGCAGTAAAGCATTTGGAACTTTAGACTTTTTTCTTCTTGCTAGGGATATAAGTTGCTGTGCAACTGTAACTTGGTGCCAGAAGCCTGCTCTACAGTCTTGAGTAATCCTCTGGGAAGAGTCATTTTCTTGAACAAACTTTGATTAAAAAACAAGGCAATGCAAACTGCCATCTTCAATGCTAGACAGGGGCGTTAGAAAGTGACTTGGATTTATTTTTCTAGCTGTTTGTCTTTGGGTCTTTCATCTCCTCTTGCTGTCCAGTCTGCTTTGATAAGATCTTGGCGCAGTGGTGAAATGGTTCCACCATGGAGAATGGTGGAAATGCTGGGGGTTGAGAGTGGGCCTAGAGCAGCAAGTATTGAGTGAGGCAAATGTAAAAGACTTTCAGCCTTATACTCTTCTGGAGCTTCTCAGGCCAAGGACACAGCAAGATCCCCAGGTGACTCAGCTATGGCCTCTGGCTAGTGTCTTTGGATGTGTTTTCCCAGGATTTTCCAGTGGTGAGTAAGGCTCCATGGATGAATTCTATCTCCAAGGGCTCTGCTCCTGCAGAAGTGCACGGCAATGGATGTGTACACAGTGTGAGTCCAGGATACCCTTTTCTTACTGTTCTTCTGACTATAGCAGCCTTAGCTGTCCTTGGGGGAACTCTCTTGACATAAGTACCTCTTTAAAAATTTCTTTAAAAACACCTCTGCACCACTTTCATGATTTCAGCTTGAGGTGTTTGTGTCCAAGTTTAGTGGCTTGCCAGCACCATAATCTCAGGCTAAGACCTGTCTCTTCTGAGAATGACATTGTGCTGTTCTCTGAGAGGCAGTTGAGGATGTAATTTCTTGCCCCATGGCTGCAATATTAATAGTAACTTCTTGGCACTTCAGCAAGTGAGGTATGGGTAAGCAGTGGTGTGGTTTAAGAGTTGGACTGGATGATCCTTGTGGGTCCCTTCCAACTCACAATAATCTGTGAATCTGTGAATGTATATGCCCAAAGGCATGCCTAAGAATTTCACACTCTTGCTGGCATCCAGGAGTAATGAAGGAGCTTTCTCTTGGGTGCCCTCTTCTTTCTAGTCATACAAACAAAAGTGTCTTCACACCTTGTAAATGGAGCTAGAAACACTGATCCTTCAGTCCCAAGCCAGCAACTCCAGAGCCACACGTGATTCTGGTAGCACAGCTTGTACTTCTTTCTGTTGCTATCCCAGCAGAAGGACCAAAAATTCCTACTCTCCTGCATATTACCTTGCAGCTGTCCTACTGCTGATCTGTCTTTTCCTGCTCAATTTCCCCATTCTTGTTTAGTAGCCATAGGGCCCTTCTCACTCTACCTCAGATTGTTTGTTTCCATAAACAATTCACTTCTTCGGGGACTTGCCCTAGAACAAAAAAATGTGGTGCAAGAGTTTGTGGATTTCTTCTTCCTTTTTTACCCAAGCCTGATAGCCTGGGCATAAATTCTTGTGAGTAGGTGCAGGTTTGTTTGGTTTTGTGTGTTTTGATTTTTTTTTTTCTTTTTAAAGGGCTTAAGGCCCAAATACTGCTCTCTAAGTTTGTAAGTGGTTTGACTCATTTTACTCTGTTAAAAAGAACATAGCTTACTTGATTTCCAGTTGGGACTTTGTTAATAGGCTGCTGTAGCTAGTTAACAATAACTTCCTTGGTCACTTAGTGACCTTGATAGCAGCCTCAGTATTTAGAATGTGTATCTACAGTGCGAGGCTCACATAGAGGGGGAATGGGAAAATAGAATAAATGAGTGCCCAGATAAACAGCTGCCGTTACTGGTAAAGAGACTCTGGGTTCAAGGTCAGCTTTGTAACTTATTAATGAGCTGTCTCAGGCTGTTCTGTTAGGCACTGCACAAGTGGCAGGCCAGGCAGAGTCCCATCGGGGTGGCACTTGGCCTGGGTTTGAACAAAGAGTTATTTTCTTCAGGAAAAAAAAAAAATGCAATCTCCTTGGGTTGTCCTAAGTGCTTAGGCTATGTTCTTTAGTCTTCCCTTGCCCCAAAGTTTGCGTGGTAGATGGTCTTAAAAACAAATACACATAAAGTCCAGTCGCTAATTCTCCATTTGACAGTAGCAGAGGAGGTGGAAAAAGAGTGATGCAGCTGTGAGTTGCACACAGACTTAGAAGGGTTCATGCCAATTCTGAATTTGGGAAGAAGAAAAGTGGATCAAGCACTTGTGAAGGATATCTGCTCCCTCTGCTGTGGAAGGACTGAGCAACAGCCTTCATTTCTGAGGTCTCTGTGTTGCCACAGCTTGTATGTGATTTCTATTTGCCTTTTTTGTCTTTCCCCGATGAAATAGGTGAAACCAGTTTTGTGATCTGAAGATGGGGAGGAAATAATTTGAGGCAACAAAAGGTGCCAGCCATCCTTGGGAAAAATGTTATTCATGAACTTATGGTGGGTTTTATCCCCACTACCTTTCCACCTAGCCTTGGGAACCTATGTCTGTTTTCTCTTTGCTTGCCGTGTACATAGTTTTGCTTTTGACTCTTGTTTCCAGGTCACATTCTTGCTCCTGCCCACTGGTAGCAAAGTATGTAAATAGGAGCTGTCTAGTGATCAGGTATTGCCCCTGAGGGCTTGACTTCACTGAGAAGCAAGCCAGAAGAGGATTGGGAGTGCCTCTGTTTGGCTCTTTCTCTGATAAGACTCTTTTAAAATTGTCAGGGTTCACTGGCTTGTGGAGGTGACGTTAATCATTAACTAACTCCTTTATTCTGCTGCTGCCTCAAAGGATGATGTTTTTGTGTGCAGTTGTGTGAAGAAAGGTATGGCTTTGATTCAGTACTTTCCCAGCTCCTGTGTGTCATCTCATAAAGGGATTTGCCTCATCATTGCTAAGGACACAGTTTTCCTGATGGGACAGTTGGGATGGGATCATTAACAATCAGAGCTCTGTTAGACACTTTCAACCACTTCACTCTTCAGGGACAGCTTTTCAAAATTGAGCAGAACCAGATCCTTCTGCTCTGGACAGCTCTGTTCAATCTCTGACTCCTTACATCCAGGATCTGGAGCAAAATGGGCTCTGAGGATTCCTGTGCATGATGCAAATGATGAACTCTGTGTCCCTCCTGCTTCTCTGCATCTTGTTCTCAAGAGCAGTATAATTGTCCTGTGTGTCCTGGTGTTTTTATTCCTCTCTCCTTTTTATGTACATTTGTGACTTAGGACACATTTGTACAGATAGGCTTCCCATGTGGAGTGCCATCTTGTTGCTATCCCACTAAACAGATGAGGAAAGGAGAGGAGGGCTGGAGGGCAGGACTTGGCACCTCTGTGCACTGCCAATGGAGAATCGAGTGAAATCACTTCTGTAGGGCAAGTCTGTAAGTAATCCAGCTATTTGCAGAGACTGAAGGGTGTCTGTCAGGTCAGTAACATGCTTGGCACCTCAAGAAAGTGGTACCAAGTTGTGTGAGTTACCAAGGTTTAGAAGGGACCACTTCAGTCTGGCTGTGTTATTTCTCCTGTCCCCTGGCAAGTCCAAGTTCCCTCTGTGTACCTTCCTGAGAGCTGCCTGGAGCTGGAGAGGATCTCTTGCTGCTCTAGTCAGTATATGACACACCAGTAATTTCCATCTGCCTGAGAACTTCAAGGTTGGTTTCATCTGCTGTGCCTTTTTGGGCCCTATTTGTTGTATATGGGGACTTCAGCTGTTCTGGTCTTTCCTCTGAAGTGTTGAAAAAAATGGTGTACATGCAAGATCATCATCCTAGCTGTGTGCCTGTCTGCAAGTCCTGACCTTCCTTCTGCTTGGCTCTTCATCATTAGGAGCTGAACTGCTGCCCCAGGAGAAATGGTTGGCGGGTTCCTGTTTGCCCACTCTGTCCCTGCTCTACTGGGCATTGACCTGGAAAAGTAGTTCTAGGTTGCTTCTCCCAAAGGGACCAAAACATGGAATCAGGATCTCCTAACCCCTCCCTTAATAAAATTTTTTAAAAGTGGAGAAGAAATGCTTCTTAGGCCACATAAACCCCACGTTGCATACTTGGAACCATGGCCCTGGTGTGTAGATGGCTGTAGTGGCTGCTCTGAGCCTGGCAGACATCAGGGTTTACCCATTCTAGGGGAGAGAAATGCGTGTTTGAGTATTTTGTGCTTTGCTCTGTACAAGCTTCCACCCTAAGAAGTGCCAGTTCTTCATCTGTGTCACTGTGCTGCCAATGCTTCTGAGAATTCCCCATTGCTGTGGCTCACTCCTGCTGCCCTTCTGAGGCTGTGGCTGTGCTGCAGCCCATGATGTGGGATTCAGGACACCTTTAGATAGAGTTTTAGGTTGAGCTAGCTGGTGCAGTGGGCTCAAGCATCAATATCTGCCCAGGATCCTGGACAGCTGCAGCACAGATGTTCTTGGAGGCCGTGACGTGCTGCTCTTGACCTACAAGCCAACAGTGTCAAAGTTGTCCCGAGACAACTTCAGTTCGTGCCCTGGGTTGCTGTAAAGGCACTCAGTCTACTCCTAGTTTGATTACTCTGGGGAAGGGAAACCTTCCTGCTGAATGTGAGCTGACACAATGAAGTGGGATTGCCAAGATAAGGATGTTCTTCATTCATGTTCTTTCTCTCCTTGCCCTCAGGAAAGAAAGCAGTGATGGATTCTAGCCCATTCCTGTCGGAGGCCAATGCAGAAAGAATTGTAAGGACCTTGTGCAAGGTCCGGGGAGCAGCACTGAAGCTGGGACAGATGTTAAGCATTCAAGGTAAGTGGTAGTGCAGGTGCTCAGCTCGAACTTACAGTTGTGATGCTGGATCAACTGTCTGCAATCGTGCCTTGTGTCATGTGCCTGTGGAGAGACTGGACAAGGGGCTTTCTCATGTGAGAGCAGTAATGGATATATGCTTGAGTTCCATCTAATTCAAGTATGAATTACCTAGAAGGACACACTGTATACAACTACTTCCTCTATGTCCCTGCTGTGTCAGGCACATAACTGATACAGGCCGAGAATAAGATCCCACTGTCTGTGAATTTTAGTGTCTGTGTTACAAGCAGCTGTTGAGAAGCAGAGCTGTATCTCTACTTGCAGATGTCCTGCTAGAAAGGAGGAGGATGATAAGAACATGCTCCTGTTCTTTGTTCACCAGAAGTGGCCAAGGTTATATTCATGGTGTTCTCCATTGTAGCAACATGGCTACCTGTTTGTGGTTTACTTGCTTGGTAGCACTGAAGCTTTACTGGAAAAGCCAGTACAGCTGATAATCTTACCAGGGTGTAAAACACTTGTTTTCATCTTGAGGAGAATTCAAACTGGTACTTAGCTCATGGGGCTCTGAAGTCAGTGACCAAAGGTAAAGGTGGGAGTGATGTCAGTGTGCACTGAACTGTTAGGTTGTTGCTGGGAGATGGCAGGTGTGCTGAATTCAGACCTTATCTGGATGTTTCCATGCTTCGCCCTCCTGCCCAACTTGATAGGGAAGGGAAGAACCAGCCAAAAATAGCTGTAAGACTTGTCTGAAATAGCTTTCAAGATATCACTGAAATTGAGTCAGTGTCTGAGTGTTTGAAGTACATACTTAGTTTACTTGGCTTGTGCTTCTCCTTGAATTTTTGTAGGTGCTCACTGTCTGTGATGAGGCTGAATCTAGTAGTATATCAAATAACCTGGGCTCACCAGTAAAGCAAGACTAGGTCCTTGTTCCATAGAGCCCTGATTGTGGCATTTAATTTGCTAATCACTTGGTTTAGGTGCGTGCCAGGCTGATGGACACATGAACAAATCTAGGTGGGAGGCATCAGCTGCTGTGTCAAAGGCTGCCACCCACGTGCTGTTTTCTCACCCTCTAGAAACTGCCAGGTGCCAGACTGATGGCTCACAGTGCAGATCCAGGAGGAGCTTATGTGGTCCTTGTTTTCCAGTGCCTCTGGTATGTGGCTGAGTGAGCCATGCCTGGAAATCAGCTCTGAAGTCAAACTTGTCTGCCATAGGTGAGAGATTAATTTCAGATTCTCAGGACACTGAGTTGCACCTGATGTGTGCCTAAGTCTGGTCACAGCTGCTTGGATGGGAGTAGCTGTGAAAAGCAAGCTCTGAGGAGCAGAAATGCTCTGGGGTTTTGTTACTTGCCTGGCGTATCCTAATGTCACTGAGCTCTGGCAGGAGTGTCAAATACTTGCTGATTGATTTCACTTTGGTGTCACGAATAGGCTTTCAGCAACCCCAGTGGTTGTACCCAGCCCTCATTTGACTCTTGAGCCAAGTGTGCAGAGCGCTGCTGTGCCTGGTGAGAACAAAATCCCTGTGTTCTTGCTGAGGGACAGCTGTGCTGAAATAAATTAGACACCATCAACAGTGCAGAGTATCTGTTTCTTGAGCTGGCTGTCTGGACAGGAAAGTTTCATGCAGTTCTTGCCACTTCATGGCTTCTCTGTGGCATGGTGAGTTCAAATTTACTTCTTCTACCAACGTGACAGTGTTAATTGAATGCAGAGGCTCACAAAGTAGTGTCCTTAAAATCTCTGTCTCCTTGTGGGAGTCAATGGATTTTTTAGAGACCCACACCACTGAAGATTGTGCACAAAAAAGATTCCAAGGACCCCAAATCATCCCATCTGATGCGTATGCTCCAGGAGATGTTGAGAAGTCAACTGCATTTGCCAGCTGAGAGTGCCCTGCCTTGACTCTTGCTTCGTATTTTGTTCCAGGAAGGCCTCATCAGTTTACCACAAAGACGTGTATCCTTATTCATCAACATGTTGTAAGCCTCGGTTTGGCAGAGTTGCTTCCACAGCACGACTGACTTTTTGACGTTCCTGTTGAGTTTCTGTACAGTCAGTCTGGACTTGCAGGTTTCTTGGCTATTTGGTGTTGTGCTCGTGACCACCACCACTTTGCTGGTGGTGGGTCAAGGTGGCCCAAGCTGCTTGACCCCAAGGTAGGTCAAGCAGCCCTAATTAAGGATGCCCTCTCAGACTAGGGGTTGAAATCTCATGTGAGGTTTTTGTATGTCAGCAATAAGCAGAATAACAGAAGTTCAGAGGTTATTCTGAGTTGGAAGGGACCCACAGGATCATCTAGTCCAACTCCCAAGCAAACGCTCACCCAGGGATCAGATCAGGCCCACAAGCGTGGGACCTCGGGCACCACACTCCATCCATCCAAGCCTCCCACAGTCTAGACCATGTCACTGAGCTCCTCATCCAGTCTTCTCTTAAACACCTCCAGGGATGGTGACTCTGCCACCTCCCTGGGCAGACCATTTCACCGAGGGATTACTCTCTCTCTGAAAAAACTCTTCCTAACATCCAGTCTAAACCTCCCCTGGCATAGTTTAAGGCCATGTCCTCTTGTTCTGGTGTCAGCCTGAGAGAAGAGACCTTGATCCTAAGTGCTTGTTGTAGACCCTGATACCTTGATACAAAGAGCTGCTGGGAGCAGGAGTCAGTCTTAGTAAGATCCGTTCACTTTCTGCCCAGTCATCCTTGGACGTGCAGGTTGCATGTTGCAGCACGACAGTCAGTACTTTCACGTACCCCTGAGAAGAGTTTTTACTGTGTTTAGAGGCTTGGTGGTGATGCACCGTCAATGACAGAGCAGATGTTTCTTTTGGTGTTGGGAATGCTCACGCAAATGCCATGTCTCACCTTCTTGCGGGTTTATAACGTCACAACGGGAGCTTTAGTCACTGTTCCTGCAAAGCCTGCTGATCTCTGACTTGTGGTGATGGAATGGGAGCTCCTTGGAAAAGCTTCTGTGTTGGTTCCACAGTGGGTTTTTTTTAGTACTCTTAAATGCTGCTGTGGCTTCAGTGGGAACTTCTAAACAATGCTGAGTGTTAATGTGATGTGTCTGCATTTTGTATCTTTATTCATTCCTTTCCACCCATCTTCCCAGGACAGTGCTCTTAAGGTCACTCTTTGTTTCTTGGTTCCTGGAATAGACTTAGAGTTGTTCATCATCTTTAAATGGAGAGGAATGATAGATTTTTATTTGAATGTCACAAGCACATGTGCAAGTTGAGTTCTCAGAATTCTCAGGCCAGTAGCCTGGACTTTTCCAGTGTTGAGAGAGCAGCAGAGAAATCTAGTTCCTCTATAATCCTATATGAAATGAAAAGTTTTCCAGTATTGGTGGCTTTTTTCTGCGTTGTTGTAGGAGCCTTTGCTCAAGCAGAGGACTAAACTTCCAAGATTAGCCCCTACCCCTCCTCTTTCTTATGAGGGTAAATATTTCCTTGCTAGATCTTTCTGGCACTTAAAATTTTTGGCTCAGCTATGTTTTCTTCTGCCCACTTGTAGTGGCTCTGCATTTGAGTAGTTGTTTACTGTAGCAGATGCTGAATCCTAATTTATCCAAGAGTTCTGTACTTGGGTAAGTGGTGTTTTACCATTGCACAGCTTTCTAGAGAAGCTGCTGTCCATTAAAATGAACTGGATTAAACCACATGAGGAACCTTGGAGGGTTGGGATAACTCTCCAGTGGATTCCTTCTGTGACCTGAGTTTCCATGATGCAGTGGCCTAGACCTGAGTGCTGTACTGCTGGCAGCAAGAAGATGGGCTGGTGGGAAACAGAGGGTTGTGCAGAGCAGTCTGCTCTTAGCTTTGTGCAACCTCCACTAAAAACCTCCGTGCTCTGCAGAGCTGCCCACTGCTCTTGGTTGCTAGCAACTCAGTGTTGCTAGACAAACCAGACTTGATTTCAAAACATAAACAGTTTCTCAGCATGCTTTCCAGCATATTCATGCTTTGTCTTGCCTTTGGTAGTTGGGAAGGGGTGCACAGAAATGCTCTCCTGCTGCAGCAGGTGAAGTTGTTTGGGTAATACAGTGTTTTTTGAAAGAGTGGAAAGGAAGAGCTTTTCCCCTTTATTTTGCTACTTGTGTGGCTCATTTCTAAAGGAGTGATGTGTCAAGAGGAGTGCCTCAGGTGCTGTTTCTGGGTATGGAGAGTTTCTGAACTAGAATTACTTCCAAAACTTCACTGGGATGTGCTCTGGGGGCATGACAGCTAGACTTGTCTGAATGCAGGTGCATGTTGCATTGTCTGCTGATGAGGTGGAGAATGCAATGCCTGCACTGACTATGTGTGCTTTTCCCTTGGCAGATGATGCCTTTATCAACCCCCATCTCCAGAGGATTTTCGAGCGTGTACGTCAGAGTGCTGACTTCATGCCAATAAAGCAGATGATGGTAAGGAATATTCCATGGTGCTTATCAGGGGAAGAGGGACAATGACAGAATAAATGTCACCCATGAAATACCCTAGTAAGAGAGGTGGATGGGGATTTTTAGGAGTAGTCTTTCAATAATGTTGCACATTTTCAGTTCTGGGTAACATCTGATTCCTTCTCTCAATTATGTGCTGCCTTTTCTCTCCAAAACATTGGCATTCGGCTCTAGATAGAGGGAAAAATATGAGAGATTTTTTATGACCCGAGACTAATGTTTATGGAACAGGATGTTGCACACAAATATGATTATAGGGTTTTGTTGAGTGTAGCCTCCTCTTCTGTTTCCTCTTGTGGGTGTTAAGTCAGTGTCTACAAGTGTCTACATCCCATTTTAGAAACAGACTTACAAGCCTTAGTCTGATGGAAAATTAACAGCAACTTTGTCCTTACTGTTTAAGTGTAACCTGCCATCAAGAAGACCCAGGATGAAACAAACTAAGTTGCTTTCCCCAATGTACATGTTCTCTCTCTACTTGCCTTTCTAAATTAAGATGCAAAGGGTGATGCAAAAGGAATTGCCAGTACTGCTTATGTTCTGAAAGACACTGAGCAGAGCCAGAACTTAAATATGGTAGTCTGGCAGGATAGCAAAAAAGCTGTTAAAGCAGGCTGTGATGTTTAATTGTCAATATTGCCTTAAAGAGAGTCATTCTTGCATGCTTGGATTGCTTCTGTTCAGCTTGACAGCATGATGAAAGAGGAGAAATAGCTAACTCCTTGCTCATTTTCTGGAAGATAACAAGTGGCACCAAAAAGGGGTTGTTTTTATTGGTAAGGCAGTGGTGTTTGTGTTCAAGATCTCTGTCCTTCAAGCCAGAGCCTCACAGAGATCTGATTAGCCTCTCTGTAGTGCTGGGGAAGCACTTCTGGCTGGACCACTCCTTGCCTTGGTGTGCAATGATGAGGCAAGGAGGATGATTTAGAAAGCAGGGTATAGGTACTCAGAACTACTTACTATAAACTGTGTGAATCACCTTAGAGGAACATGATTTCCAATAGTGAAAGTCTTACATTTTCACTTCCCATACCTCAATGCCTTTTTTAATTTGTAGAAAACTCTGAACAATGATCTTGGCCCCAACTGGAGGGATAAACTGGAGTCCTTTGAAGAACGCCCCTTTGCTGCTGCTTCGATTGGTCAGGTTCACCTGGCACGCTTGAAAAATGGGAAAGAAGTTGCCATGAAAATCCAGGTGAGCTTTACAGACCAGCCTTGTCTTTTGTTTGTGCCCACAGAAGGGCAGAGAAGCTGCAAATGTTCTGCTAGACAAATAAAGAGATTTTAATGCAAGTGAAAATGTGGGTCCAGCAATACCTTACCTAGTGCAAGGGGATGGGAGAGACAGGAAAGGGTTTGCAGCTTGAGACACTCTTGAGTCCACATGAGCAGGAGACATCTCATAGGTGTGTCACTGCAGCACGGGGGTAATGATGGTGAGGGACTGTTTGTAGTTTCAGGGCTGTATGGAAGGATCCTGCCTGCTCCATCCGTCAGTCCTCTTCTGGGATGTGCACATGGGACATGTCCCTTTCTGGCCACAGCCCAAAGGTTAAAAAAACCTTTAAGGGAAGTGCAGTGGTAGTCTGACAGTGCAGGAAAGTACTCACCCATTCACACTAGAGCTAGCAGCAACCTCAGGTGGCTGTTTTCAACAAAATTGAGTTCTAGAGCCAAAACTCCTTGTATAGCATGGAGTGAAGTCCCTTGCTGACTGAGCAGTATCCCAGGCAAAGTTGGTCATCTAGCTGGTGTTTTTTGGTAAAGTGGGGAGACTTTGTAAACACTTTCTTCTTCTCAAGCCATTTGTATCTAAAGTACTCTCTGATATAAAGCCAAGGTAATAGCAGCAGAAGTGTAACCCTCTGGCACCAGCAGACATTCCTCTCCACAGAGGTGTAGCCCTGTTCCCTTCCTGATGGACAAGGTGAGAACAGGAGGAGGCACCTTTGCCAGGACTGGGCTTGGCTTCACTGCTTGCCCTGCTGCTCTCAGCATTCTGTGCTGCAGTAGGGAAATGACCCACTGTCTGAAAACATGTCATGTGTTGGTAGAGCTCCTGTAGGAGGATCTAAACAAGCCATTCTGATCGCAAGGAGCTGCATCTTAGTCTGTCTGTCTGTTTAGATGCTGGGCTTTAAGTAAGTTTTTAGAGGAGAGATGTGTAGCTCAGGTATGCCCTGGCTCATTGCAGGGATGTGGCTGTGATGTGGGGGTCAGTGAATGCTGAGCTGGACAATCAGGTCATCTAGTCTCACCACTGCCCTCTCCCATTCTGTCCCACAGTACCCTGGAGTCGCCCAGAGCATCAACAGTGATGTTAACAACCTGATGGCTGTCCTGAGCATGAGCAATATTCTCCCTGAAGGTAAAAAGACAAGAGACCCTGTGTTCCCACTGGCAAAGGTTGAGTTCTGCCAACCCGTTTCAAGCGATGCTTTGCACGTGTGTCACCATACACTGGAAGGAGGAAACAGCCTCAGGGAAATGGGGAAAAGGACTCAAGTCTGCCCAGGAGGAGAGGTAGTGGATGTGGGCAGAGAGTGCAGGGCCAGCTTGGGAAGCTGTGTTCTGCTACCCTCTCCTGCTGCAGAGCTGCTGCTGCCTTTGCTGGGCATGTGGCTTATCCAGTGTCCCCTTTGGGGCATGGGGAGTGCACCTGTATTGTTTTTCCCAGCCATGAACACTCTCTCCATAGCAAAGGACCCATAGTGATTATAGGCAAAGTGTGACGTGCCTGGGAGTATTCACTTTTGATGGCTTTCCAGGCATGGAGGGCAGTGGGCAGTGTTCAGGTTAGGCAGTCTTGCTTTATTGCTGTTATTTTCTGGTGCATTTGGCAGAACCATTCTTCTCCATGTTTCCTGTAGCCCTCCATGGCTGCTGTTCTCTGGTCATCCCAGTTGTTCTCTTCTTTCCAGCTAGAGTTGTGGAGAACTGTCAGACTTGGAAGTTGCTTGGTGTCCTAGCACATGGATAAGACCCTTCTCCCACAGTGGGTGCAGGCCTTATCTACTCCTTTTTCCAAATACCTGTCCACAGCAGCTGTAAATCTTAGTGGGACTGTACAAATGCTGCTTTAAAATCCGGCTGGGTGCTGACAAAATCTGGGGCTGTTCTCTCCGGTGGTTCAGCAAGGCCCTGCAGAGGCTGCTGCTGTCCCAGCTGTGTCTGGCCCAAGAAGTAGCTTGGTTTTCCAACTTCGAGACTAAGAAGACTGGACTTGGCAACTCAGGCCCTGGCTACGTGCTGCTGCTGCAGTTCACTCCATTAGTCATGCTGACTGTTTCTGCCTGGCAGTGCCTACTCCCAGTTGTAGGCAGATACGGTTTGGAGCCTTTTTTTGCTGCTTTTGCCCAGACTGGTGTTGGTGTGTGCCCCTGCACAGCCATGCCAATAGCAGGAATGGACAGCTTGGGCTGTGGGGTGAGAGCTGGGGAAGGACAGAGCTCTGCTGCCCAAGGACAGTGGGGTGGACATACCCTGACTTAGGGAAGCTGTATGGCCTTGGCCTGGGATTACTGTAGAACCTGTATTTAGTTGAAATATGCTTGGGATCTCTGGGGCTTGTACTGTTCAGTTCAGAGCTGGCTGGATAGCACGTTGCTCCTCAGGTACATCTCTGGAAAGTGTAGCCTGAGGGAGTCCTTTTCTCTAAGTCTGCTCTCTTCTGCTTTTTGACCTTCAGGTTTGTTCCCTGAGCACTTGATTGAAGTTGTGAGCAGAGAGTTGGCCCTGGAGTGTGACTACCTGAGAGAAGCTGCCTGCGCAAGGAAATTCCAGTATGTTCATGCCACTGCCTTTGACCCCTCCTGTCTGCACGTGTGTGAAATGCAGGAGAGGTTGCTTAACTTCAGGGATGGTGGGGAGATGAATGCTGTGCTCTGCCATGTGGCACAGAAGAAGAGTGCATGTTTGTGGCCTGGGCTGTCCCCTAGAATTACCTTGTCTCAGCCAGGTATTCATTCAGTCAGCTGAAGCATGATAGCAGATCCTCTTTCTTCCAGTGCAAGCCTGTCTGTGTTGCCACATGTGGAGGTGCTGCAGTAAATCCTGAGGCTGGGTTGCAATGCTGTTCTGTGTGATTATGCCAGCTTGTTGTGAACTTCTCCCATCCTTTAGAAAAACATAGCATGTTTTTCAGTTCAACTCTCTTACAGTAATTACCATCACCAGTACTGCCTGCTGCCTTGGCCTGCTGTAGCAGTGGGGTCTGGATTGTGTTTATATGGTGACTGAGATCTGCTGGAGCCTGGACACCCTTCCTGTCCTACTGCAGAACTGCCCCCGTGGCATTGCTCCCCTTGGCAAAGCCCTTTTCTTTCATGTGTGTAGTCTGACCCTGAAGCTGTGGGTTGAGCAGAAGAGCCCAGTGCCTTTTGAGGCACCAGCCTGGAGCCCTCCTAATAGGGCTCTGGCAGGAGACATGACCTCAGGAGCTGGCAGCAGCTGAAAGTCATGGGCATATTTTCTGCTGACTTAATCCCTACTGTAGCTGCTGAGGAAAATGTATCCTGGCAGCTCCAGCCTGGGTGTGGGGAGAAGCTGGTGAAGGGCTGTGTGAGGTGTTGCTGAGGGGCCCATCTGCTCTCAGGGCCCCTGACCTTTTCCTCTCCTTTCTCCATCCCTAGAGAGCTGCTGAAAGACCACCCCTTCTTCTACGTCCCAAGGGTAATAGATGAGCTGTGCAGCAAGCACGTCCTGACCACAGAGCTGGTATCTGGCTTTCCCTTGGATCAAGCTGTAGGGCTGAGCCAGGAGATTCGAAATGAGGTAATGTGGGGAGATTGTTGTTCTGCCCTCTTGGAGCAGTGAGCTCAGCCTGCCTGGTGACTGGCAGACCAGGGGATGCTTCATGGCAGCCCTGAGCAGGGCTGGAGTGGGGGACTGTCTGGAGCCTCTAGGAAGACTTCTGTTAAGGCAATGTGGCAGTGACACTGGAGTCTCTCCAAGCTGGTCTGGGCCTTGCAGGCACCAGGGAGGGGTTGGAGGGGGTGAATGGCAAGGGCAGCTGGAAGGGAGGTAGCTGAGCTGTGTGATGCCCTGTTTCTGATGACCTTAATTTTGGGAAGGATTGTCAACAGGGGGAAGGGGGTCTTGTGCAGCTGCTCTTTTGGGCAGGAGTGCAGAATCATCTCGGTGCAAGCAGCTGAGTGTCATCTCCTGTGGGACTGACCCATGCTGCTGGAAAAGTGCTTCTCAGTAAACATGAGTGGGGATGTGGGGATGGGTAGGCGTTGATGCTGCATATAGCAAGGGATTGGAGTGCTGTGGTGGGACAAGCAGCTGTTGTAGTAGCAGAAATAACTGTCCTGGTATTTGGATTTTGTGTGTCTGTGTTTCTTGGTGTGAGCTATCAGCTGTTAGCGGGTCACTGGGGAAGAGGGCAGAGTATGTTCCTCTAGATAAACAGATCTCTGTGTCACATATACTGGAGCTGACTGCCTGTTCTTGGGGACTGTCCCCTCCAATGAGCTGCTGTATCATCAAGACTGATTTTAAAAGGCTGTGAGGTGGAGTGTTGCTGCAGGACCAGCCCTTCTTTCCTGTAAGCGACTGGCCTGGCTGACCTTCTACCTTCTGACCCAAATAGTGTCCTGGAGCAGGGCCTGGCTACCATTTGGTGCTCTCCTCCTTCTGCCTTGAATATGATGTTTCATTCAGTTTTGCAGAAGCTGAAAGGCAGAACGAGGCTGGCAGTTCTGCTAAACAGGCTCCAGCGTAACTGTTCTCCAAAACACCTCTGCTGTAGTATGTAATTCAGCAGTGGGCTCTTCTAGGACTGCTACTCTTGCTTTCCCATGCCTGTCAATCCTGAGGTGTAGATCTGCTGCTCCTCCCTCAAGCTGGGTCAGTGCTAAGCTCAGCAAAAAATTGCTGAGGAGCACATGGTGGATCTGTGTATCACGCAGGATTCCCATTCTTGCAACAACCAAGTGCATAGACAGTGCTGGGAAGTTAAAAGGCAGGATCTGGACATGTGCAGTTGGATCAGCACTGGAGCCTGCTGTTCTCAGCTACCGGGTACAGGATACCAGCCTCTCTGGAAGCACATCCAGGGGCTGGTTGAAGCTACAGCTCAGGCTCATGTGAAACCTGCATAGCATCTGTGCTGACTGCTAAGGATGTCCTGTGGCAGGTGTGGACTGGGAGGTGCTCCTTTCACCTCTTCAGGAGCTCTGCAGATAAGATCTGCAGAGCAGATAAGATCCTGCTAATGTGGTGATGTGTTCCCTCTTTCTTAATGTCTCCTGTAAGGTGTGTGAGTAGGCTTGCTGCCTTTCTGATTTGTTTCTTTCTCTCACTGCTTTTCAAGATCTGTCACAACATCCTTGTCCTGTGTCTGCGGGAGCTGTTTGAGTTCAGGTATATGCAGACTGACCCAAACTGGTCAAACTTCTTCTACGACCCACAGCTGCACAAGGTAAGCACAAGTAGCTGCAGTTCTGCCTGTACAAGTGCTGGTTTTCATCAGCTTTTGATTATTGTTCATTCACAGAATTTAATAAGCTCTTACTGAGATTCTCTCAGATTCCTGTCCTCGAGGCTTAGGCAGGTAGTGCCTAAGTGCCATCAGTGCCCTTTGCCACTTGCCTTCACTTGGTCTGGGTAGGAAAGCAGAGCTGCTGTAACCCTGGCTGCCTGTCTTTGGCCTTAGTTCCAGTCACAGCTACTCCCTCAGCCTCAGGGTTTGTTTTGAAGGTGGTCAGTGGAAAGTTGCAGCTGACAGTGCTTTACCAGGACACACCTGAGCCTAGGACTCTTTAGGTGAATGCTTATCTTGTGTTGAAGATAAGGGTAGCAATTGCAGATGTCCTGGGTGTTGGTTTGGCTGCTTATTTGTGCCCTGCAGGACAGAATTGCTTGTTTATACCTGAGGTCTCTGTTGGAAAGTGCTGAGAAAAGGTTCTCTGTTCCTGCACTGAAAGCCTGAGTGGAGTTACCAGTGAAGCAGGTGTGACACTGGCCATTGCTCCTCAGCCAGGGAATAAAGGAGTCGGGGGGAGCTGAGCTGCAGAGGAAAGCACTGGCAGAACTGGCTGGGAAAGCCAGCTGAGTTTCCTGAAAATATGAGGAACATTCTTAAGATCAGGCTCTACCAGGGTGGTTGACTCTGTAATACAAATGGGTTTGCCCATTTCCAGGTGGCCCTGCTGGACTTCGGAGCAACACGAGGGTTTGATGAGAAGTTCACAGATGTCTACATAGAGGTGAGGACTTGCACTGTGTCCTGGAGTGCTGCACCTAATTTTGCAAATAGTCTTGTCTCTTACCTGAATCACTTTGTACTTGAATCCACGTTGGGTTTGGAGGGAACAGGGCTGGAGGCAAGAGAGGGATCTCTTCCTGTTCCATCACTCACCATAGCTGCCTGCATGTCTGCTGCAGCCTGCTGGCTATCTGAGTTCGGATGCTCACATTACATGACCAATGTGAACTGCAGTGGTGCTTACTGTGAGTCTCAGGCAGTAAGGTGTATCGGAGCCCTCAGAATTCCGTGATTTTTATGAGGTGTTGCAGGGCTTTTGTTCGATTCCCTGCCTCTTCCTGTGATTTCTAGCTTGCTTACAGACACATAAATGGGCGTGAAGTCATACATCCTTTGTGATCACCATGTTCTGCACTTGATAATGAGCTGCTGGGGTGCACAGCTGTCATCCCCTAAAACTCACAGTCAGCTCTGCTATTTCGCTGGGGAAGGGGCAGACCGATTTGGGAAGCTTTTTTGCTGTTCCTTACATTCTCTCGCTATTGGGAAGAGCCATCAGCTGTATCTTTCTGCCAGTAGCTCTTAATATGGCCAACATGCAGACCCCTGAAGATGAGGACAGAGGCAAGGAAGCAAATGGGGAGCATGTGTACCTATGCCCTGTGTAGTAGTCCTGTACTCAGAATGATTTTCAGTCATCTCCTAGTTCTCCTGAAAGTATTTCTCCTATTCAGGTAATCAAGGCAGCTGCTGACATGGACAGAGAGAGAGTACTGAAGAAGTCCATTGAAATGAAATTCCTCACTGGCTATGAAATCAAGGTATGGAGCAGAAGGGTCTGATACTAATGTTGGCCACAGATAAGGTTGTTGTGGGTCTGCCACCTTCCTCAGATTTCTCGATATGATAAAAGCCAATGTCAGTCCCAAAGTCTTGTTAATGAGGGAGCAGGGCAAAAAAGGTTTTGTCTGTTGTTCTCAATTCCTCTTGGGAGCAGCAAGAGTAACGAGGATGCAGCTAGAATGAAAACCACTGTCCTTCCTTCTCTCCCCCCGCAAGAGCCTGCAGGTGATGACATCTCCTGAAATTTCCTGACTGGACAGATGGTTTTCTGGAATATTTAATTGCCCAAAATTGTATTGACCCAATGTTCAGCAGTCTTCCTGGGGGCTGGAGGTCATGGGCATGGCTAGGCATTTCTCCTGAGCTCCTGTGTTGGCTCTAGCATTTGCCTCTCTGGTGGTTAAACATGGCTAGTGATGTTATTTATGCCTCTTTCCTTTGGGGCAGGAAATGGAAGATGCCCACTTAAATGCCGTCCTCATCCTGGGAGAAGCTTTTGCATCTGATGAACCTTTTGATTTCGGCAACCAAAGCACCACTGAAAAGATCCATGGTTTAATCCCGGTCATGCTGAAGCATCGGCTCGTCCCCCCGCCAGAGGAGACCTACTCTCTACATCGGAAGATGGGGGGCTCTTTCCTGATCTGCACCAAACTGAAGGCCAAAATTCCCTGCAAAAACATGTTCCAAGAGGCATATAGCAAATACTGGAGCAGTAGGGGCAAGAAGCCAGAGGAGTAATAGGCACGAACTAACACGTCTTGTTCTGAGGGCCAGTTCAGCTGAGCCTTCCAGAGAGCGTTGTAGCCTCCCATGCGTTGCACCCCAGTTCTCCATCCTCTTGAGATGCAGCAGCCTTTGCCCTGGAAGCCAAGTGTGCATTTCATGAGGACAAAGCTGTCCTCATGCTCTGTCTGTCCTACACTGACTGCCAGTACAGCCCGCAGCTCGCAGGAAACTCTTTGAGTGCTTCTGTGCTGTCTCAAGGCACCGGCTGACTACTACCTTGGATGCATTTTTAACATTGTGATGGTGGCTGCATATTGATTGGGTTTTATAACAAGCAGGGGAAGGAGGACAAGAGCAGAATTTAATATTGAAACCTATTTGTAATTCTCCACAAAATGTTTTTTAAAAAAACTTCCCTCTTTCAAGCTGAGGTGGAATTGAAGTAGTTTTCATACTGTGAATTATAGCATTAAATACTACGGTGTTCCCTTCCACAGACACATCCAGCACCTCCCTCCCATTTTTGTAAGTCAAGTGGTGGCAGTCTAAGAACCCTCCTGGATTTTACAGATGTTGATTTAATGCAAAGGGGGTGTGTGTAAGTAGGATGAAGTTTTATGCTTTCTGCCTCTTTCTGGCTTGCAAGCTAAACATAGGAAATATTTTAAAAATCCAAGAATTGAGTGCCAGGCTCTTTTAAACACACACGTGCACACTGTCACAACCCATCTCAGTTCTGGGATCCAAACGTGTAACCACCGTGTCTGAGCACAAGTAGTGGGATTCTTCACTGTCTGGTAGGTATCAGCTTTCCTGAGGATGAGTTGGATAAGCTACAGTTCTGACATCAACTGCTTGCTGGACTCCTAACCAAGAGCCTCGTCTGCCTCTGTTTTACTGTAACACAGAACTCGGAACAGGGCAGACGAGCAGCTCATGTCTCTCATGAGCATTTCCAGCTTTAGCTGAAATGTCACACAGTTAAAACCAGACGCACAGTTTTAAACTATTGGAGTCAAGCTAGAAAATTTACTTTCTTAGGTTTTTGTACAAAGCCTCCACCTGTACGACTTCCCCATGTCAATAAAAAAGTGCTTGTGCAGTGGCCTTGTGCCTGTGTTTTTTTCATCTTCTGGTGTGGTAATGAGTAGCCAAGTGAAGCACATCCTGTTGTGTGGGATAAACAAGAGCTGAGCAGAAGCAGCAGTGCCCAAGTCTCCTCTTGTTACAGCTGGTTTTGCTCAAAGAATTGCAACTAGCCTTGCAAAACCATCCATCTGTGGCCTGTTTATGCCTTCATCTTTCCATTGCATCTGTGTCACCAGTGCTGTGGTGGGGAAGAGTTTACCAAGAACCAGAAAAATATCAGCCTGATAATGTCTGGCCATGAAAATTCCTGGTGATTGACTTGTTTTTTACTTTGCTTTGTTTCAATCCCTCTGTCAGTCTTGTGAGCTTAGGTCCCTTTGTCTTTCCTTCACTTGTGAAGGAGAGGCTGTTGGAGGTGATGCTGCTGGGAAGGCAGGTATCCTTATCTGCCAAGTGCTAGATCGTAAGCAGCAGGCTCAGCTGGTCCTACTCAGTTAACACAGCTCAGCAATGCAGAGCTTGGGTCATCTTAAACTTCAGTACATAAGAAATCCTGGCAGCTGAAACTTCCAGACGTAAAGAAAGGTAAGTAAGTGAATAAATAGTCCATTTCATGAGTGACCTCCAAGGAACAAGCAAACAGGTTACTGTGTTGCCTTTATTCCAAAATAATAAACATATCAACCACTTCATTTGAGTTGTGGTTGAGCAAGAACTAGTGCTGTTTAGTTCAAAATACTGGTCAGGTTATTCCTCATCTTTTGAGAAGTGTTAACGCTGCTCTTCAGTGAAGTAATAGTTTCAGATCAAGCTGTGTTAGAGTAACTTTCCTTGTTCTTTTGTGTTCTGCTAGACATGCTTTAGTTTTTCTCCTTTGGATCTAGACTTTGCAGCTGTAAAAACAGTGGAATTGTTTGAGATGTTAAATGCTCGTGCTAAAGTTTAAAAAGCCAAGTATAAAGAACTGACAAGAGAATTAGATTAGGTGAGCTTCAGAGCAAATTCTGAAAGACTGAAGATTCAGAGTCACTATGTTCAGAGAACTTGCAAAGAAGACAGAGCATTTCAGGTCTTTTCCAGTAAGCACAACTAGGTGAGACTGGTATGCACTTGTTCCTGTGAGCACACATCTTCTGTATACCATGCTGGGGCAAGAGCGTCCAACTTCCGGCAAACATTTCCCTTCCCAAGAGAGAAACTGAGTTTAAGAATAATATCACAGGCTGAACAGTGGAGTTGTTCTGCATTTTTGCTGAAAGGGTAGCAAGTAGCAGAAGCAAAGATGTTGCTATATTAGGAGAGCTAATTGGAGGTGTCAGTCCCTAATGCTCCTGGCCTTTGGTGTATGCTGTAAGAGCATTACTGATGTCTGTAGCTTTGTCCAGAGGGATTTGTGACAGGAGCCACTGCATGTCAGTGTAACAGCCATGCACAAAACGTGAGCTAGAAACATTGGCTTCAAGTCAAAGAAGCTGTGAAATTTTACAGTGAGCAAGAACATTGCTTGCTCTGTGCCAGCCACTGCATTTGCTTGAACCACACAGGTTGAGGATTCTGCTGCAGCAAGCTTCTCTTCTAGAAAAATCCTCTTGTGAAAATAGTTCTTTATCCCATGTGGCAAGCTGGAGGTTAAAGCTGCTTCTCTGTTTTGATGCAGCAGCAAGGTTGACTAAACAAAGGGAAAATCACTGCTACCACATGTAGCCTGAATTCTTTAGAAGCCCTGTCTTCAGAAATTGAATGCTGAGCTGATCAGGAGCTGAACATGCAGTTCACTTTCTGCTTTTCTAATGCCCAAATCCCTTATACTAGAAGGCCCATTTCCCAAGACCTTCACAGCTGTGATAGTGACCCCTGGGAAATTGGAACTGAGTGAAAAATCAGAGCACAGGGAACATGGTATTCCCCAGAGCTACAGCTGCCAGGAGGGACCTGCAGTGGCCTCGATCCACATAAGCTTGAGTGAGGAGCTGAGGAAGTAGTATTTTTGACTGGAGGAGAGGGACAAGAGAAGGGTAGCCTGTGGCTATCGAAGAAGTGGAAATCACGGTGAGTGTTCCTGAATGGATCGCTGGCAGTCAGTGATGGGAGAATGCCCAGGCTGGGATCATACTGGCAACACAGGATCAGGAACAACATAGTCCAATATATTCCTGCTGCAGGGGTGTGAGTGAAGCACGTAATCAAAGCAGGACTTACCACAGACTCCTGAGGCAGCCTCTTCCAAGACTTCACGAGCCTTTTGGTGAAGAAATTCTTTTTCCTTGTATGTTCACTTCCCCTTGCACAACATTATCCCAACAGGATAATGAATGAAGAGGAAGATGTAGTAACATTCTCTGGTATGGAAAAAAATTCCAGACTGATTTGTGAGGAACTGGTGGATGATAGGAAAGGTCAAGGGCCCACCCAAACATTCACAGATATTCTGAGATGTACTTAAAAGTGTATGAAAGTCAATTTGATGGTTGTAGCTCAGAACTGAGTATGAATCCAGCCTCCAAGAACAGGACAGCTGAAACAATTGGTGTGAAACTACAAATGAAGGATGAACATTAGAAACACTGTGCAAATGTAAAACTACCTATTTCCTTGGTCATCACACAATAAATGACCTAAGAAAAAGGTCAGGAGAACTGTAGTTGATGAAGTTCAATATAGCAAAGTATAAGGTGACTTGACTGTGTATTTTACAAAAGGATCTGGTTATTTTTTTCTGAAAGCTGTTAAAGCTAAACCTATTTTTCTCATGTATTTGTTTTCTTCCCACTGTGCAGTTGTTCAGATGTGTTACAACACACTGGTTTTACCTTCAAGAACACCATTATTATATAACCTCCTCAAAGGTTAATGTGGGGAGGCAGGAAAAAAAGACAGAACGTCTGGATTTCTAACAGTTCCCTGTTTTATTGCAGTACATCAAAGTAGGTTAATATTAAGTGTGTTACGAACATAAAATATTGGCGGTAAGTCGTTTTTACATTGTTGACTTCTCCACCTTAAATATTTCTGTGCAAAAGAATCTACATCATTGTTCTGTAGCAGAGAATCTCTTACAATGTCCCCTACAACATTGAGGGCATTAAACAAAAGAGTAAGAAGAGGCAAAAAGCAGAATCTTTCCCCCACACGCACACTTGTCAGCTTTTATACTCTAAAACAAAAAAGTGATTACATCTATGCCATGCAAAACTGTACAATAATATTACAATGAAAAACCTAAAAAACATATTTTAAAAATAAATGATATGAAACTGTCATACATAAAAAGGCAGGTATAATTGCTCTGGAATACCAACACTGGTTGGTTTATGGATTTCTTCCCTGTGGATGAGACTTTCTTAAATGCAGAATGAAAATAGGTTGTACTCAGCTGTGGCTGGAATGAAAGAGTATAGTTGGAATTCAGACTGGAAAGCCTGCAGCAGAGTGGTTTCTGGGGGTGTTTACCAAATAAAGTATGAACACAAAAGTGCACTAAAGAGTGTGTTTTGTCTTAGTGCAGAAAGTTGTCCCATTTCCTCCATGGAACTGACTTGTATTAACAGAAGAACCCACAGCAGGAGTTGCCATGTGCCACTTTGATTCTCAGACTTTGAGGCTCAGGAGATGTGGGTATTTGTACTGTGATAAATTTTACCCTTAATGCATTTATTTAAATTTAAGCAGCATTCTTAAAATGGAAAATAAACTTTTTTTCCACCGAAGAGCATGTTGGTCCTGTGCTTCAGGATCTGGCCATGCAAGACAACATGTGCCAGAATCTCCTTCTGTGTTAATAATCCAACTGTTCTGTTTTGAAAGGCTGACACACACTGTGAACTAGTTAGGTGCAGTTAAACTACACTCCTATAAAACAAACTATGCTTTTTGGACTTTTTTGATATGACAAGACCCTTAACTTCCCTCTGCCATATGCCTGAGAATAACACATCTGGCTTGTAATGTTATCAGAATCGAATCAAAGAGAGAACATTCCTGGCTCAGTTTTGAAACTCATTTAAGTGGGTGAAATGCACATTCATAACAAGCCACCGCACCTCATGGAGGAGAAAAGAAGCAACTACTTCACCACAGCCTCAGAAATGTTTTTTTTTTTTTAAACCACCAGCTGGCTCCTGCAGGCCAAAGGCAAGAGAGAAGAGAGTACTATAACCCTGCTTTTGGGTTTATGAAATGTGGAAGGAAGCCACACATCTGTGTGCACACGTGCAGGGGAAAACTACCAAACCTATTCCATTCTATAACCTGGAATCTTTAGTAGCTGCCTGTTCAGATCCTTGTTGCCATCAAAAGAGAGAAAAAAAAAGTGAAAACCAACAACCCATCTCTTTAAGCACTGTCAAAAATGCAAACAAACATCTTCAGTCTCAGCCAAAAGGCAAAACATCAGCGAGATACATACTGTGTACAGAGAACATGTGCTACAGTCAGAAATTCAGCGGGAGATTTGGAGCTCCCTGAACAAAATGCAGCCCTCGAACTGTGAAGCTGAAGCAGTGCTACAGTGCAAAGGAGCAAACATCAAACCTCAGGAGACAACTGTCTTGGGAGATACCAGTCAAGAGTCTTACAGTTCAAATGACCAAGTTAACTTTTCCTAGCCCAATGAGTGTTCAAAAAGCTCAGCTGCAGTATGCATACCAACAAAAAAAAAGATGAGTGTGGTTTAAAATTGAGTCTGTAATCAAATGGTCCCCAAATATATAAAACTATGGAAGTCCTAAGACAATTTTACTCTTTTCTAATAAGCGATGTGGTCATTTGCTTTTCAACTGAGAGAACAGTGGCTGTTTCTCTTTTGGACAGATGTGTATAAAAATGTACAGTACCAAACTAATAATTAAATATAGTAATCCTAAAGGAGACTGCTGAGGCTTAGAAATTGTAGTGTACAAAGAGTGTAGGCCTGTGGACCTCTCATCCTCTGGAGCTTAGTGTTGTAACACAGCTGACCTATGCTCTGCCTGAAAAATGCCAGGTTTGATATCAATAGATTGCAGGCACCGTAACAGAGTAAACACAGGGGTTTACTTGACTTAATTGTTTGCTGTGTCACGGCTCTTTGGGTTCCATTTTCAGACAGAGCTTCAGCACAGCTGCAAAAAAAAAAAAAAAATCCACCAAAAAAGTCCTGTGACCCTCTCTCAGGGGACTGTCACATAGGCTGCTCTGTCTTCAGTGACAGCTGTTTAAATGCCTTGTCTCAACATCAAAGTAAGATTATTGTTTAAATACAACATACGGTAAATACAAACTAGTCTGCAAAGGCTTTGAAAGGTGTGTGGACATGCTTCACCAAAACAAGGGAATTGTGGGGAAAAAGCAGTGGCTATACTTGAAGCAATATGCAGCCTTTAAAAAGAAGCTGATGTGGAATTTTAATAATGCCAATAATGCCCTGCCTACCTGTCCTTCAGAATTACATAAACTTTTCTGGGAGGAATTACTTTCAAGTGCTTAGCTGTTTGCTAAAGCTTTTAATTTCAAATGCCAGGCTTGCAAACATAGTACCTTTGAAGCGAAAACAAACAACACAACCAGCTTACTACTCTGAAATACCCAAACACGAGAGAGACAGGCTTCTGATATCAAGGCTTCTACAGTAACTTCTTCAATTCCTGTCCCAAAATAACATCAAATGAGCTTAAACTTGGACAAATCTCTAGATTCAGAGTGAAAGAGAAATCTTACCTAGGAGACCCAGCATGATTAAATGGATTAGGTGATCTGTGTCTTGTTCCCTGTGTCACATTTAGATCATTCCTGAAGATTACTGTATATGGTTTGAACTTACCTATAACTGCTACTAGGGAAAACAGAAACTGGAAAACTCCAAACATCTCTATGGGGGTGAAACACTGCTGACTGCAAGAATATGGAATGGTTTAACAAGAGTGATAACGAGTCTCCGAAACCCACAAAACCCAGTATTGTAAGTACAAAAAGCCCTTGTGTGTTTGAATGTGGTCATAGTATAAAGTCAGCAACAACACTACTGAGAAGAGAGGCTCATTTGAACACACTCCCAAATGAAGAACATATCTGCCTTGCTAAGTAAAGAGAAGAGACATCTTCCTCTTACCATCCATTTGTACATCAGTTTTTTTATTTCATTCTGTTGACTGCGTGACCAGCTTCAACTTTTTAATTATTTTTGCAACTTCAGTGGGCTCTGTCTTCCACAGCAATATTTTCTGCCCTCCAGCCTGCCCTGCTTTTGGAACCAAACAGCAGGTGAGCACATAGAAACAACTGCAAATTGCACAAACCCACAGCACAAGTAGAGAGGGAGAGGAAAACTAACCTTGCCAGCATGGCAGTTGTGGGTCACTAGGCATCTTCACCTTCCACAGTGTGAACAGTGTGAGGTCAGTCTTCAAGGTTCTTTGTTGCTACAGTGACAGCAAAGCCAGCCAGGGCCAGCTTTGGGCTAAGGGCACTCGTTTGGCTGATGTGTATTAACAACTCGTATTTGGTAATGACAGTAACAGTTTTCTGGTTAGGGATGGTGAAGGAGATGTGGAAGACTCCCTTCAGAGTTAAACCTGCTCAAAGGCTGACCTAGGGAAACAGTTTCCCTGTTGAATCCTGCTGCACTGCATCCCTTGCTGCCTGAAGGACCTCTCCTGTAGCAAGCACAATACCAGGGCAGCCTCTGGGCTGGTCGGGGCAGGGGGTTGCTTCCAATTGTCATTTTTGCAAAGGATGAGGATTAACACTAAAGCAGGAATTACAGCTTCAGATATGCTATGGCCAGAAGTAAAGAAATGTTGTGAAAGCACTGCAGGGGCCTCTCCCAGCAGAGCAGTGAGCACTGCACAGTTTTAGGCCAGGCCTCCGAGTCTCTATATTACCGAGCATGAAAACAGGGACAACTCAAATCTTAAATTAAAGGCTTTCTTAAATAAGCATCCATCTTCTGCTGCATACACAATGTTTTTTTTTTCTTTGAATATATACATACGTATTTTACTCTAACATCTGTGTATTTATTTAAACTCTGTACTGTAGTAAAATATGCATTATTTTAATCAATAAGGATTTGCTGGCGACAATCAGATTGACATTCAAATGTGGTGGCTGAAAGCTTTTATGTGCCTCTGACATACTGATCATTCCCCATGCAGGGGAAGGGGTCTCTGTGCTACTTTTGTACAGTACAATGAGCTATTGTGTGAAAACAAAATCCCTCTGAATTTTCTCTTACTGATACTGGTCTGGTCTACTTACGCTACCTTTTGGGAAGTGGAAGGGGAGTGGGATAAGTATGTCTTTAAGAATGAAGCAGCTGTAACCAGGAAAAGGAAACCAATACTAATACAAATCTACAGCATCTGATATTTACCAACACCCTAGCTTTGCTCATTTGCTGCTGTCAAATGTGGGGAAGGGAGGGTGAGGCAGTGCCGCACAGTGCTGAAGACGACCAGCTTTTACCTTCTCTGTACCCCACTCCCAGATCACTTTCAGATGGGGAATGGGGAGGGTTAGGATGATGAAGGTGAGAACTGGAGCAAGTGAAGGGAACAGCCATGGGGACAGCAAGCTGATGTGATGTCAAATCTGAATGCTGAAGCAGTTCATGAGTCCCAACTCACGTGGTCAGAGCTCTCCAGGGAGAGGCTCTTAGTCTTGTGAGGAGAAATCGGGCTGGGAGGGCTGCTGAGATTGGAGCTGTTTGATGCTGTAGAGTGTCTTGGAGAGTCAGAGTCCTGCAGTACAAAGACACACAAGAACACCAATAAGTAACAGGAGAGCAAATTTGAGAGCGACTGAGGTTGTCTGAGCAATGAGGTGACTGGATTCAAAGCCTCTGCAGATTTTGCTTGTGTCCAAAAATACTGAGGGATTTTTTTTTTTTCTCAGAATTTCCTGATCCAGAAGGACATAAGAGCAAGTGGTTGGATCACTCTGTGTGTTGCCAAAGGCCTCTTGGTCAGCAAAGGCAACTTCATGTTGCCTGTGAAGCTACAACAGCTCCTGCCTTCTCACAGATCCTGAGATGTTCCTGCACTAAACTGAGAAATCTTTGTGGTACAGGCTTCATCACAGATAACTCGTCTATGTCACTCCCAGGATATAAATTCAAAGCATCCTACCAAGTTGCTCCAGTTGAATCTTCCAGACCACAGTAGAATACAACTCTGTCTGAGCTTGAATTTTGGCTGACAGTTACTTTCCAGCTTCAACTGTCAGGATATATTCAGTACCACATAAAGTCTGTGATCTCTAATTTTGACACTCCTTGGTACGAAAATGGGTTAGAGGAAGTTTTGCTGGCCAACCTCAGATTGAACCCACACATGTAAAACACTCTTGTTTGGAGGGACTGAGTTCAGCACTGGGCAAGATTTCCGTCCTATCATAAAGATAGCCTTGCCTGCAGAGAATAGGAATTATTAAAACCAGTTCCTGCTTTAAATGAAATGATAAGACAATTTTTATATTACCTCATTAACTTCTGAGTACAAAATGTCTCTTGTGAAATGGTTCCTAAGATAGCCTATGAATGTTTGCAAATAAAGGGCAGAAGGAATTATCACCCCTTCCAGCTGTGACAGCTCACTATCAAGCTGTTAGAATACTGGACCAGTATTTTGAGGAGCCTTGCTGCCCATGAATCTCCAGGTAAAGAGTGCAAAGAGCTTTTCCTTCATGGCAAATGCCAGGACCAGCACTGACACAGTTTGACCAAAGTCTTTTGTCAGGATAGCCTGAAATACAGGAAATCCGTTTCTTCACTGTCAATGACTCCCAAAGTCATGACAGGATTTAACTTCCTCATCTTTCTCCTGTCACTCACCTCTCTCTCATAGTCCCTTGTTGGTGCATCGCTGCCTTGGTCCAGGCCACCAGAGGATAAGGAACCGTCTGAGGGCGATGCCATAGGCTGACGTTTTGCTCCGTAGCTTCCTCCTGAGAATTCCCTCCGCAAAGCACTGCCGTTCTGGGCCGACGATCCTAAAAACATGCAGAGGAATTAAACTGTGTTACAGACGCCCACCTGACACAGTAGAAATTTGTGCAATTCTTCCATTTCAGCAGCCAGTCTTCTATTCTTTCTCTTTGCACTAGCAGAAAGAGAGGCATCAAGAGCTCTACACAGTCCAGCAACAAAGACAATAACCATACAGCTTGTGCACAACTTGTCACTGATTTAAAACACTTAAGCATGAGCAAAGTAGTCCCATGGGTAAGAACGTAATTTTAATTCTAATGTCAACTCTAAAATTCGACAAATTACAAATCTGGGACTCTCAAAAGTGTTACATGCTATGTTCATTCATGTGCTCCTCTGAAGGCAAGATTAAAATACTCTGCTTGCCCTCAGCAGGAACAGTCAGCCATCACTACTCAAAATAGAAGCATGATTAGAAGCAACTGCAGACAGCCCTTTCCCTAAAATACTTGTGTGCAGACTGCAAAGCAACACAGATGTGTCTGCTTACGTGCTGCTAACCCACTGCTCGCACTCATGGACCGTCCTGGTTCTGTGCGGGATTTCGTGATCGATGGGATGCTGACAGAGCCACTGAACACCGTCCGGCTTTCCTGAGGCCGAAGATTCTGAAACGCACACACACACACGACACGTTTACTTACAGACTGTTGGCCCGACCTTGGCTATGAAGTAAGGCCCCAAAATACATTAAAAGCCCAACCTTACCAGAGCTGAATATCTGGGCAGCAAGTCAGCAAAATTTGCAAAATAATATTCTGCAGTTTAGTGCAGAGACTGGCAGCACACGCAATGCAGTAGTCAAGTGCAGAATTACATGGACATATGCAGACAACGGAAAGAACAGGCCTAAGAATTCAACAATTTCCATGAAAGGATAGTTTGCAAGCCTAATTAAGCTGCCATTGAGATATTAAAGTCATATTGCATACTGCCTTCTGACCACAAGATTCCAAGGATCATATTAAAATTTCTCTCTCTGATGCCATCATTTGTGCCATGATTGTGTAATTTATACAATAACCAGGCTAATCTTGCAGAGTTATGAGCACATAGGGGATCGAGCTACATAGCAATTACTTATGTAGTTCCAAAGGTATTAACAGCATCCCTCCAAACCTACACCAGCCGAGACAAAGTGAGAATCAGCCTCCTGTTTTCAGCCTGCTCAGAGGATGACACATACCACTGTTCGTGTATCTCAATTAACATTCCTGTTTAGCATCCTGAGAATTTCAGTGTGATTCCATATATTAGTAAGTTACTGGACTGAAGTGGTCCTTTACTGAGGGAAAAAATAAACTGTAATTTTTCTACTTGGATATGGTAGTTCCTTAAACATAAGTTGTTTTTAAAAGAAGTTAAAAGGTTACTTTGAAGTGAGTGCTGGGAGATTTTATTTCTGCTTATGTTCACTTGCAGCTGAGTTTAAGGGACAAGACTTCTCAGATTATTTAGCTCATCTCTCTACATATGAGCCGGCTTCTTATCCCAGAGGGACTTGCCCATGTGTATCATTTTCGGTCCGGCTAAATATAAGACTTCATCCTGCTCTCAGCATGAGTAACTGTGTTCAGGGTACCCTCACAGATGCACAGTGCAAAAAGAGCTGCAGGAAGCTCTGAGCATGACTTTATTTCCCCTTCACAACCTCTGAAATAACTGCTTGTTTCTTCCTACTTATATTTAATAATTTCCTCATCCTCGTTCTGAGATGAAGTAGCCACACTTAAAGTTGCAATTGTAATGCTTTTTTAAACTAGGATGTTAGGAAAATTTCAGACTAGAACGAAGACTCCGCCCTCACAAGGGTATTCTTGAAGACCCTCATGTCTCTGTCTGCACTGGATAATGAAATAGAAGCTTTGTAAGGAACAGATTTTATATCTGACTGTACCAGAGAATTGTTACCAACCTGCTGTCAAATTCAGTCTTACAGTGTTCCTTAGAATCATTGCTCTAACAGACTCCTTTGATCTTACAGCCAAAGCCTTGGCTTCTCATTCTCCCAGTGGGTCAGAAATGGCTGATTTTTAACATGCAACAAATAACAATTAAAATATCTCCTCCTGTTTCCAGATTTCTCAGCAAAAGAGAATCAGACATCTTACCAATGAAAAAGCCCTGTTTAATTCTCCCTTCATCCACTGCTGACCTGTAAGAATTTATACCTAAAGGCTTAAAAAAAAAATCTCTTTTATCATTTGTACAATTATATTGCTGTCTCTTGCTTACCTTCTCACCTTCTTATTTTGTTTTTAAATGTGAACAACGGACCTAACTTTGCAGTACAAAATGGTGAATTCCTTCTCCTGTGTCCTTCACCATGTGAGATACAGATTATGAGCATCCTGGCTGTACTTAAACCATGAATGCTCACTCCCCTGACGATAACCAAAGGCTAAGGAGTAAGTTACTGCTGTGTTTTGAGAAAAGAAAGGGAAGTCAAGTGCAGCACCATGCAAACATGTGCACTGAGGTTAGTGCACTGGGATTGCAAGGATCATCTTTTATACTTGTATAAACCTACAACGATTCATTTTGCAAAGGGAACCATTACGTTTAATGATAAGGTGATCAACCTCCTTCACAGTGATTGAGCAGGTAACATACAGGGGAAGGAGGCAATGGGTGGGTGGCTGCATGAAAAAGATTTATTTGTTTGTAACAGTGTATTCTAATGATGTTTTTATTCAAGACTTCAGTTTGCAACGTCCATGTAATTCCTTGTACAAAGTTTCTCCACAAAGCAAATCTTTCATCATTCTTTGTTCTAAAAATAAAATATGCACATGCCAGAGATGCTGGCATTTTAGACCAAAGTTCCTGGCAGTGATATGCACATGATGCAGAAAGGGGATTCAAGTTATTAGCAGTAGTTATAGAGCAGCACAATGCAAAAAGTTAAAAACAGAAAACAAAAGGAAACCTGAGCTTGCTTTACTTACAGAGACAAAACCCCCTCATTTAGAGCAACAATTCAAATCCTAGCAGGAAAATTCATCCCCAGTGCTGAACCAAACAGAGAAAGGTGAGAGAATAGGGAAAAAAAAGCAGCAGCAGAGAAGCTGCCGCTGACTAAAGCAGTGAAACAGGGTGAAAGGCCCGGACTAGTCCAGTGGGAGAATGGAGCTGTGGGTTATGTAGGGGCAGCTGATGCTACACTCACAGGTCTGCAGCATTACAGAGCCTCTGCTCCCACACCAGCTGCTCCCCTTCCCTGGCAGTGGGGTGACAGCACTTCTACAGGGTCTGGCTGAACAGGTACAATACTGACAGGAACTTCCTTGCCTCTGTTCCTCTGTCCATTGTGCTGCCTGTTGTTTTGGGGTTTCTATTTGTTTTAAAGTAGCATTCTGTTCATCACACTATAAACCTCAGCTTTTAATTCTTCCATGAAATAATAAGACAGAGTACAAAAGCCTACTTTATTAGGCCATTCTTCCACTCCCCTGTGGATTCTGTGCTGTTCTGGTTCCAATATCCCATCTGTACCCTTCTTACACTAAAATCTCCAAACACGAATGCAGGATGGACAGACATAAATCCAAACTCAGCCTTGCTTTCTATATGGCATCTCTACCCTAAGCCACAAAGCAGCAAACGTTTTTCTTCATAAAAGATGAAACCTCTCGTGCTCCAAGGAGCTAATAGTGCCAGGACCCTGACACTCCAGGTTGCCCACTTCACTTTTTTTCCTCCAATTTCTGCTAGTAGGCTGCAACATTAGGATGAAGGATGCTCCTAAAGAAAGAATTGAGAATTATTGTCTGAAACACAAGGGGTCACTCCTTACTGATCCCAGGGAGGCTACTCACATGAGAAAGGGAAGGTAGAGGGAGGGTCACATTCCGGTGATGCATCACTGCATATTAAGGACAGAAAATTTTATAGTACAGTTGGATTAAAAAAACCCTTTTAAAACCAGAGCTGAAACACAGCTTCAGTGACCCTATCATGACCCTCTAGGGGAGAAACTAGGTTTAGGTTGGACTAGATGATCTTTGAGGTCTTTTCCAGCCTTATCTATACTGTGAATACTGTGAAACAGCTTTCAGTTCAGCTTAACAATATTTTTTTTTTTTGCATTTCAACAGAGCATTCCTCTTGTGTATCTGCAACTCTCCCCCAACCAGAAGAGCCAGGACAGATGCAGACCTGTCCTCACAGAGCATGCTGTACAAAACACTGCAACTTAATTTCTGAATATTAATGGTTATGACAATTGGGACCTCACAGCAGTGACATGACCATGCACTCAACCGAAGCTTAGCTGTGCAAATTGGGTTTGGAGCCGTATGGTAGAGATTTATTTTTCCCCTGCATTTTTAAATTCTGTCTAGCATTGTATGCAGGTACGTTTCCAAAACCTCCCCAGCGATAAGAATCTAGCACAGCAGCCCAAAGGCACTCAAAGCAGTCTGGCAGAGATGGTTTGCCATGCATGTCTGAGGGGTGTCCAAAGGCCACAAAACCCAATAGCCATGTTTCCATTACAGCAATGGACATGGCTCAGACCCAAACAAACCCTGAGCAACTAACTGCCATCAAATACATCTACCTCACAGATTACTCCTGAGTGATCTGTGAATCTGGTTCAACAACTGCAGGCCACAGCTCAGTACACAATTGTGATGCACAGCAGGTACTTCTGTGCCTGTTTTAGTTTGGTTTGTATTTCTATGAGATATAGTGACCCCCATGTTGTCAGACCAGGAGAAAAAAGATAAGGCCACTTCCATCCCTCAGTTCACATTCCAGATGGAAGGATATCTATAGAACAGAATCCTACCTCAGCCTCTGCCTAAAACTACCAGGATTAAGAGGATCTACATCAGTGAGTTGCCACTATCTTTATCTTGTTTCTACATGTTCTAATTTCACTTATTTACTTTAACCTAGAAACCATCTGAGGCATGACTTATGTCTGTCTCTCTCTGTGCACAGTATTGTGTAGAAATTCGTGTATTCCACATCAATTAATCATAAACAATCAGTTTGCAAGTCTGGTCCAACAAAGACAGTTCCAGATCCTTAATTTAAGCTGGTATGCAGCATCCAGCTACTGACTGCTGGAGGATGAACAATGTGGAACAGAGAACTTGTAATTTTAAAATTCCCACATCCTTCCTGGTGATTCAAAATGGTATTTTCATAGCAAAAGGTTCAGCCCAGTTGTTATACACCTTTCTTTTTTCTACAGCCATGAAATATCTGTTTCTTGACATGTCAGAGCTGTGGGAAGACCACAGCTGATTGCAGAAAGTAAATTGTCTGGGATAAAGAAAGTTAAGGGGTGAAGGAACAGATTACAAGGGGTTTTCTCCCATGTTAATAGCCAGGCAAAAGGAAAACCACACCGTGTTAGTAGAGTGAACACCTGACTCAGCCGTTCCTACCCTCAAAGTCATAAAGTCTGGAGTACCAAGGACAGAGCGTGGAGGCGGGGAAAATGCAGGGTTTATGGAATCGTAAGAGAGGAATTTTTCAGCTGAATTAACAGTCATGTGGTAGATGTGCTCAAAGTTGCTCGGAGAGGAGATCAGACGGGAGTGATGATGAGGGAATTGATAAGGGGAACGCTGCTATCAAAGACAACAGAGAGAGAAAGCAATGAAGGATGGTTGTACAGGTTACATTGGCAACAGCAGTCCACAAGAGCAGTCAAACACTGAGGGACAGCAGACAGAATCCTGCTCGCCATCAACACACAGGTTCTTACATTGTCACCCCCAGTCCTCTGAGCACCTTCCTGACACGGAGTCATATGGGCCTGCTGCCCTTGCTGTTGCTAAAATATTAAAAACAAATAAAACTTTTAACTCATTGGGAATCGATTCTAATATTTATTTTCTTGATATTTCAAAGAGCACCACAGTTGTAAAAGGTGCTTTACAGACAGTTGAGAAGCATCAGTTCCCTGCCTTGAGGAGCTTACAATCTAAAATAGACATAACACAAACAAAGGAAGGTGAACACAGGTGAGGTGGTGTGGGGAGAAGAAAAGATGAGAATACACAGCAGTTAAGAGATTGCAAGAGATTTTCTTCTGTTATTCATGCATTTTAGCAATTCCATTAAAACTGTCACCCGTACAACAAACACAGCGTATTTCCAACAGGAGGGAACAGTGTTTCCACAGGGCAGGGACACGGGTCGTGTGGGGAGGTGAACAGGTTAGTGTCAGACAACCGGGACAATTCACTCTGCTGCAGACAGACACAAGGCCCATGTCCTTCTGCACTCCCCTGACAGCGCTATAGTGACGAGGGGATTTTGCACTTGCATCTCTGTGCTGTAGAGGATCAGGCTCTTAGCACATAAAGGTGTGAAAGTATTGGGAAATTCAAATAGTTTTAAAGGTCAACTGAGCAAGGTGCTCTCAAAGTGTGACATAAAGGAGAGGGGAGAAATAACCCTGCAAATTAAACAGAATCTATTTCTAACTCATCTCTATGGAATGTGCTGACAGAAGTGCTCTTATAATTTAAAATCATCTAAATCCAGAATTAATGGAAGAGCGTTTCAAGGCTTGGTCTCCCTCCCTGTGCCATCTGTACATGCTCAGCAGATCAGCCTGCACTGGGTCATTTGCCCATGGTCACCAGCAAATCAGAACAACTTTTCGAATTTCTAACTTCCCTCTTCCCCTCATCCAACTGATTTCATCACCTTAAAACAAATGTTTCTGAATAACATTAGAAATATTAGGACTTAAGATATATAAAATATGGTAAAAATATAGCTTACCCCTCCGCTAAACCTAAGGCACTACTTTTTGTATGTGGAACGTATTAAAGTCTGGAAGAACATTAAGTCACATCCCAATACATATTATATCAAACATCATTGTTACTGTTCTCTTCATTTCAGCTGGTAAAAATCCAACTTTTTTTTTTAAACACATGGTTATCATGAGGCTTTGCCTGTTAACCAAAACATCAATTACCACATTATGGCATATAAGACATAATATACATTAAACTGTTACTAGTAACTTTAGCAGCATCTAAATATCAGTACAAGAAGCCACCATTACAAAATGATCCAGGACAGCAGACTTTGCTGAGTTATCTGCTGACAACAGAGAACTGGCAGCAAAGCCAGCAATGTTCCTAAAAGCCAATAAGGGAGATATGGCAGTGTCTGAAATCACAAGCTAAAAAGCAGAGCGTAGGCCAGCTGCAGACCATGGAAGTATTTTAGCCAGCATTCATGAATGTGAGAAAGCCACAACATGGCAAAATTTTATAAATAATCCTCCATGGAATTTTCTCCATGGACTCCACCATTAGATGCATGCATGAGGTTCCCACTTTCTTTAAAGAATACCAAATATAGATAAGTGTTCATTTATTCTAAAAGTTTCTCAATTGAAACAAGCAAAGCTTCACACATTATCTAGAATGGAAGTAGAATGGCTCATGTATAATGAGGTCAAACTGAAGCATAATGTTCAAATATAATGGCAGTTAAGACCAGCTTTTGTATATAAAAATACTTAAGCATGCAGAATATGAAAGCAAAATCAATCCTGTACATCTGATGTACACAGAGAGGTGGTCTGTGCTGCAGTAAGTGCAGTTCCAGATTTCAGATCTTCACTACAAAGGAGCATCCACGATAAAGTGGCTTCAAGGGACAAGAGGGCAGAAGGGAGGCCAGACTGTACGGCCAGTTAATTGGTGACAGGCTGCTAGGGAAGAAAAACATGTAAACAAATAAGTTTGGGGATATACTAACAGGAACCATTCTAAACTGTACAAAGCAAGACAATGCCCCAGATCCACATCAATAAAACACAAATACATAGTGATTACTGCTCTGCTAATACCAAACAAACTTCTGACTTCTGTTGTGTTGCAGCCCAAAAAGTTGCATGTCAAAGCCAGGCTGTAAGTGTTCGCCACAAAGAAAAAAAGGACGCAAATTTACAATTGCCTGAAAGCCCCTAATATTTTCTCTCTTAAATGTGATCTCCCTCTGAGTCTTGGGCATGGTTCTACAAACATGGGGCTATATTAAAGTCAAGGGTGTCTGTTCATGAAGACAACATGGGACCAGGCTAATAGACTGCAATTTTCCATAAACACATCCATGTGTCTGGTGCATTCCAAGACCCTGGAAACAATGCACAGAGAAAGCATCTTTCCCCCTTGTGCGAAGGCATCAGCAAGGGTAAACACACACAGGCAGATATGCTGCCCATACAACATATCAAATAACCCTAAGGAATTTAAAACATTCTGTTGATTCCATTTATTTTATACACTTACAATACAAATTAAACTCTCTAAAGTTGGTCTTTTAAAAGACATCATTAAGAACAGTGGTGGGCAGAGAGCAAGCAGGCTCCTGTTGGCTGTGCATCCACCAGGCAGTGACACCACGGGTTAGGGCAGCACAAGTGCATGTCCCTCCTGCCCACCCACACAGCACAGCCCAATCACCACTGGCCATCACCATGAGTCCTAATTCTGTGCTTTCAACTTTTGGCATTTCCCCTGAAAAAGGCAGCATAGGCATGTTAGTGGGACTGCAGAGGTGAGCTTTGATTGTATTGGCATTGCATATATGAAGAGAACATGTATACATTAATGAATAAATACATACATATATATAAAAATTGCCATTTGCTTTCTAAAGTTCATCCATGGATACTAGAAAAAAGCTGGGCTAAGCTGGCTATTAGTTTGTGACAATCTCATTCAACACAGAGACTAAAACACAAATTCTGTATTAAAATCTATTTATGTATTACTAAGGACCCCTCTGCCCACACAGCACTATACTGACCTCAGTGAAAGCTCAGGCTGGGTGAAAATTTTCTGTAAGTAGATCCAGTTAAATCTGACAGTACTCCAATAAGCCAGAAGAAACTGTAAACAAAAAGGCCCACCCCACTCTTTCATGCAGTTGCTGCATTCCATATCCCTTAAAGAAAGCTGTATCACCTAAAATAGCTCGATAAATAGAGTTTGAGAAGACTCTGAACCTTGCATTGCTTGGTCCCTCTAGCTGTAGCCCTCTTTAAATCCAAAAATATATTTCATCTTCTGCGTCCATAGACAAAACCAGGCATTTCCAAAGTAAAATCCTTCAATCTTTCCAACAGTTCATTAAAAATAAATATTTTCTCTTCTGAAACATACTAGTATATTTCAAAATACAAAGAAGGTGTTCCAGCTGCAAAATCATGGCACATGCTAAGCAGCACACAAAACTCTCAGCTTTTGAACTTTCTGGAATAAGGGAGGAAACTAGTGAAGTAATTCCATGTCCTGGTAAAGGAAACACCATACAGATGAACTGTACACAGGGTTGGATGAGTATTCTTGACCACCTTGTGTAGTGACTCCCCAGGAAACATCCTCTGTTTCCATCTCTGCTTCTGATTCTAAACTTATCTAATAAAACATTAGACTCAATGCATAGCCTCACAGGCACATGTAACTCCTTTTCTTCTATTTTTGTGCCTGAGAAGCAAAGCAAGTAGCCTGGAACAGACTAAAAGAAAACTCAGTCCAGGTAAACACCTTACGGGAAGCTGCTAGAAAAGAAAAAGCTGCCTGGACTTAAGCAGCACCTGAGAGTCCATTTATTTCCTAATTTCAAGTTACACTTTCAAATTCACACAATTTCAAGTCCCGTGCTTGATGCACTTCTGTACCCGTTAAGTTTGGAATACAAATACAACACAACATTTCAAGGAGCAGCCAGAAAAATACACAACAAATTCACTTCATCTGCAGGGACATCTCCAAGCATTAAGACTGATACTTACTTGCAAAAAGGAGGTTACAATAGTAACTTTAAAAAAAGAAGTTGCAGCAGTGGAACAAGTGAAGGAATGGGTTATATATTGCTACATTTTATAATGTCTTCTCATCACTCTTGAGTGTGGAAAGAGACTCATGAATTTCTTTCAAAACATCATATTGATTGGTAATAGCAAAGTACTACTCCTTAAATGTGACTTAAAATATGACCTTTGATCTAATACACGGCTGGAGTAATTAGAAATCAAAACTAAAAGCCACTCAGAGATGACATAGCTGAAAAAACATTAATCCATCTAAATACAGAAAATACATTTCTGTAGATAAAATCACTCCTTGTTTTACACTTGTCAGACATGGGACTTTGTCAAGAGCTCTTGCAGCTTTTGATTCCCATGAACTTTCAACTACTGATGCTGTGACACAGGATAGCTTTTGCCTCACCATTCTTTTCTCTGCTTGAGAAGAGCCACAAACATTGTAAAGAACCCATCAGAAATGGAGAAGTGAAGAAAGGTTCTGATCTACATCCTGCCTTGAAGCAAATTATTATTCTTTGTCTAACATCAGACACATACAATCTTGTATCTAGCTACGATAAACACTACCTGGCAACTTCTCTTGCATTTGCCATGTGTTTTCTAGAAGCAGTTCCTTCATTACTTATTCACATATAAACACAGACACAATATTGGGGTTTTTTCTCATTACACTGAATGTAGTTTTTATTGAGAGGTTTCTCAGTGTGTTTAATACAAGACTTGAAGCAAATCAATATGCTGACTTCACAGCCAAGTGTTACACAGAAATACCATTTGCTGCAAAAGTGAGGTAAAATGAGCATCCAAAGGCCAGAGATGATCCTAAGCTTCCAAACTGGTGAAACTGCATGGCACACTGTATTTCCCAGTCTTAATTGTTGTTTCCTTTGGACTTTTTAGCATGAGAAAATCCTCAATTCTACATCTACTTCCTGCTTTCTGAAAAACTCCAAGTACTAATGATGATAATTTTAGACAGCAGTTCTGTAGTCATCCCCGTCTTATGGTGGTACTCAGATCACCTGTTGATATCGTACCACCTAATTTTTCTTACAGCACTAATTAGCAACTTGTGAATCACATCTGTGTCACTGTGAATAGCTTAGAAAACAATACAGAACACAAACAAGATGCTCAAAGTAGTCTGAAGCAAGCAGTATGACACTCTCAATAAACAAAATATTAATTGGTCTTTAGCTCATCAAAAATGTCAGTAACTTCCAGGTGAGTATTTCCTACATAAGGTTTTATGGAAATGGAAATACATGCGTGCCATTCCATGCTTTCTTTCTCCATTTTTCAACTTAAAAGGTTAATTTTTATGCAAGAAGCTGTGTTTCACTGAGACTAGTTAATACACAGAGAACACAAAGAACAGCATATTTGGAATGGAAGGAAATTTGGGCACTTCGTGTTATTAAACTGCTACAGGAAAAGAGGCTGTAGCATGCAATTCATGGAGAAAAGGAATTTATCTTTCCATACCCACAAAGAACACAGGCCCAAATCTTCTTAATTTTGCCCCTTCATATTGGTCATAAAAATTACCATGAACATTGTGAGGCCAATCTGCCTGAAAACCCTGGAGGCCTTAGGCCCTTCTCCCCCACCACCCAATGCTGAAGTGTAATCCTTCTTGGCTAAATTTTACTACACACAGAAGAGCATGTGTAGGTTCATTTCACTAGTCACACTGTTCCTGATACGAAATACATCAACACTCTGAACATGCATTAACATTGTAATTGTTTTTCCCTCACTTATTTGCAGCCTGTCACTCTCAGATGTATTTTTGTACTTACCATTGGAAGGTCTTTGAGAATCTGTACACCATCTCCTGGACCCATATGTGCTATGTGGTTAAAATTAGTTGGGTTAGAAATCAACTTATTTCTCATTTCTGGATCACGGAGCATCTCCCTGGAAGAGAAAACAATTTGCTTAGATATTTCATTCAAGGTGAAGATGGGCATTTATAAAACACGTACAGTTTTGATTATCAGCTACTTTTAAATGGAAATTAACCAGTCTTCTCTAATCCAAGCAATACTATGATTTTATGACTCTATTTAACCATGTTAACAGTGATAAACCCCTGCTACCAGCACTGGCATGGAGAAGCTTCCATCTTGAAGAGAGAGCAAGGGGCCACAATAAAAGAATGTGGTTTGCAGGCGAAGAGCCTACGGCCAGTAGTTACTAACATTCAAAGAATATACAACCACTATGAGCTGATAAAAAGCTCTGTAAGATGAGTAAAAGCAGAATTCATTTGTGATGTACTACGAAGTGGAGATGGAAATGAAGTACTAAATATGAAAATAGAATTAAAATAATACTGCAGTACCTTTCTCAGTCTGTGGTCAGAATTAAAAGCTCTTCAAAATGGCAAGGATGCATTTCAGAACTCAGAATAAATAAAATTTTAAGAGACCAAACTTCAATCAACTCAGAAGAGGCATGGACAAGAAATGGAATTTTATCTCCACTGCATACAGCTGTTACTTTCCTTAGAGCCAAAAAGAAAGACAAGCTGGGAGCAAACCATTGGTGGAAGACGTTGGAAATTAGAAAACTGAAATACTGAGTTCTTGAGAGTGTGACTTAGCACAGTACCAGGTCATTTTTAGTAAGTGATAGTAAATGGTCAGTAACATCCTCTGCGAACACTGCAAGTAGTGTAGACCTACTTTTGTTGCCATTTAGGAAAGTATTTGTAACGCTCTTATTTGAAACACATCCTGAAGTCCTATGTCCTCTGATGAGGTGAGTTTTGTGAGCTTTATAGAAAGTTTGTGGTTAAATCTACAAATCAAAAAAGCAGATGCCTTGGAATACGGCTGAGAGTAGAACAGCCTTCAGAAAGAAAAGCAGAACTAGAGCCTCAAAATAATTAATCCACATGCATAGTTAGCAATGCAATCTCCTTTTGTAAAGTGTTTTATTAGAGATCTTTATATATACAGTGTATGTGCCCACCTCTGAAGCTATATACAGTATGTGGAGACATGCAATCCAAATTACAGCTGTTTCACATAATTAATCTGAACTGATGAACACTTGTGCATCCAGTGTATGCCCATATCCAATTAATACAAATTAGACACTGAGGATTAACACGGTAGTGAAGAGACAGAAACATCTGAATGGGCATTCCAGAAAGCAACACATGAAGTACTGCATTGGCATCAGTCACTGTCCCTCAGGGCCTACAGGCATGTACAGAAGACAAGTACATGTTGAATACCGACCTCCTCTGCTGCATCCTCTCCTCCTCTGGGACTCTGAAGGAATAGCGGCGCTTGTTGTTGATGTTTCGAACCATCTGCTTCCGGCTGTTATCTGATGTCTCAGGGACCACCAGCTCATCACCCTCTGAAATCAACACAAATATGGTGATCCAGTGGGACAGTGCATGGAATTTGAATTCAAAGACGTTTTCTTCCTCTGCTCTCGCTACTGTTGGACACCACTCATCTCCCATCAAATCTGAATGAATATTCTCTGACTTATGGGTTTGCTTGGTCACTATCTACTACTCTTTCACGTAGCAACAGACTTAAACCCTTCTTCACACACAAGCTGCCACACTGGTGTTCTCAAAACACCACTGATTCATTATTTCAAACAAAAACACCTCGGTGGGCTGGAGAGGATCTCAGTCCTCTGTCTCAAACTTTCCTTGGCAGTTCTCACTGAAAATTACTAGAACAGTCTTGCTCTGTCAACTGTCTGGAAACTCAATGCAAGATTCTCTTTCATTCATTCCCTGTTCTGAAGAGACTACTCTTTTTGAAATGTTTGAACACTGCTGTATTTTGTTGCAGCTATGGGAAAACGGAGGATTTTTTCCACATGTGTATCTGGTCAAGGCATCTTTAATAAAGTCATGAAAAGTATAGCAGTGATAATCATACAGTAGGATTGTTGTACTTCGAATGAATACGACTCCTCTGCCTTGTTATACACGTGCATACTTTAGTCCACATATATCTATATATACACATATATATGGAGACTAAAGTTAACCTCAGTAAGCTTGAACATACTCAACATCTATGGCTCACTGCCAAAACAGGTTTTGTGTCGAACTAAAAATTCTTCCTTCCTTAAGGTTAACTGGAGATTTCTTGAAGGGTGAGATCTTAAAAATCCACTTTAGTATAGTGGTGTCCCTGCCTCTCATGCGGAAGGGAGGCAGTGGTGCTGGTTAAGAGTTGGACTCATGATCCTTGTGAGTCCCTTCCAACTCTGAATATTCTGTGATTCTATGAACCTACTAGATAAGTAACTTCAGGAAAAAAACCTGCAGACTTCTAAAGAGATACACTGCTTAGGTAACGTACAGGAGTAAAGTATCAGCCTTCCTTACTTTTGATCTTACGCTCTCCAGTTTTATTCCTCTTTTGCTCTAATTTTCATGTTCAATATTTATTAGACTGAAAAGTTCTTTATACACAGTTTCAGTACATTGCTCCTCTCTACCACTGCCATTCCTTCTGTACTAATTTGCTGGCAATTTAAACAAACACTGAAACATTGCCAATAGTAGTACATATATGTTTCTGGAGTGTTTATTTTCACTATTTCCAGAAAGTTGTTAACAAAAATTTATAGCTTTTGGTCGTTAAAACAGAGCGTATTCCCTCTCCATCTGAGAGGTTAAACAAGTTCAAGGAAATTCCTCAGGGGCATGCTTATGAAATAGACTCTAAAAAGAACAAAAATAAAAAAGACTGATAATAAAAATAGATTTTTGAAGCTAAAACTGTGGCACAGTCATAGGCGGCTCTAGTAATAAGTTATGAACACATAATATTATATTACTTTATAATCCTTCAGAAATGTTTGTTTAGGTTAAGTAGAGTATGAATTTTAATCTAGTACTGCCAAGATCACTACTGAAGTTTTTAATGGTATTTTTAGACAGCATTCCGGTAGGTGATCCACATTTGGAGGGAGCATCTAGTAATTCTATTTTCTACTTCTAGTCTTCATGCAAGTCTTAATTGAATCTTCAAAAGGAAAAGTAAGTTCAGAGTAGCAGTCGTCACTACAATCGCTGTGGAATCCATAAGCCTTGACTTTTTCCAAAATTAACAAGCACACATACGTTTGAAAGATGATTTTATACACTGATACAGGGAAAGAAAAACACTCTTTCTTAAACAAAAATTTGCATTATGAAAATTGGCTTCTCTTTCCTTACCTGCCATTTTGTTTTTGAAATATATTAATCTAACNGGGCTTGACAACATTCCTCCCAGTATTCAAACAAATAGTTCTGTTACAAGTCTACTTTGTATATGAGTTTTATCAACTAGATGTACAAAGCAATAAGCTGGGCTTTTATTTTGAGTGTGTCACAATTATGCTCTGCAACTTGATAAGAGCATATAGAGACTGCTAAAATCTATGCAATTTATGATCCCCAGCTTAGAAATGAAAGCAGCATTCCACACTGAGTCTACAAATTATCTACAACCAAGCTCTTCATAATAAATAACCATTTTTGAGTCTCTTAGATGAAGCAATTCTTGTTTGTTCAAAGTAGCTACATCCATGAAATGGGAAGTGTTGAGCAAAATATTAATCAAAGTACTAAATCACATACTACTGCATAAGAAAAAAATCTTCCAACTGCTTAATACCACAAAGTTTGGACATCAGAAAGACATCTCCCCAAAAGATCTTTTGCATTATTTATTCTTACAGCATTGCCAGAATACCCTGGTCTGCATCTGACATGTGGGTAATTGATATACTGAGAGACTGAATGATCAACACCAAAATGACAGGGGCAATGTCTTGTTGTTCTATGTCACTGGAATTCCAGTAAAGGAATTATGTTGACACTAGCATGAAGTCAGTCTCAACTATGGGAAAAAAACCCACTTTTCTTATTTCTTTCCAAATGCAGCTGAGCAAACACCTACTAAATACCAAGTGTCCATTTTCAGAAACCTTTGATAAGATCCAAACCTGACATCATTCTGTTTTTTCTGTTTGTACTGGTTGAAATAAAATGTTCTAACCCTGCCTGTCCACAATGTCCTCAAGCAGCAGGAGATTGATTTTTGAAGGTCCGTTTAAATACCTTAACATCTACCATATTCTGGCAGTAACACAAATGTGATGAGTCCCAGTGAAGCCATATGCAAGAAATACCAAGAAACTGCTCTCCTTTTTACAAAAACACCAGTAAATCTAACACAGTCATATGTTCCAGACTGCCCTTTCATCTAAAACCATGCAACCACACGGAAAACACATTTCGTATCTTCTATTTCAAATGAAAAAGCACGTGTTTCTTTCCAGTAGCTCTTCTTCTAGTTCAATTATGTTTGAACAAGCAGTTTTAATAGTGGCCTCTAATGTGCTTTAAAAACTGGTACAACTGTAGCAAAGCAGTACAAAGTCCTGGCAAGTTACCTTTTTGAGAGGAATAGTTTGAATCCACTCCATGGAGTTCACGTCGAAGATGTCAATTGCGTTTTCACTGTACACAGAGAGGTATGGTGCATTGTAACCTGAGAGGGAATGATTAGCTATAGTGTCATGTGTTTTTAGGCACAGCCGAAAATATGTCATTTCTTACGGTTTAATTGTATTTATTTAAAACCCCCAAACCTACTCCACACAATCCAACAACAATCTTTGAAAAAATTGTTTTAATTCAAAAATGACCAAGAAATTTCTTCCTAAAGCAAACCAGCACCACCTAATAACTTAGAATCTCCATGACTTTCCTTTTAATGTTGCTGAAAATCTAACTACTTTCTGAACTATATGAGATTATGGCTCAAAATGGATGTGGTTCAAAGCTTTTTTACATCTAAAAACCTTATTTTTAAGAGCTCATATTTTGTAAATGATGTGGTAGGAAAATATATTCCTGCTATTTAATAACTGGCATTTGAATGAACTGAGCTCTTAGTCTTTGGACTATGCACTAAGCGAACATCTATTGGAACTAAGCACCATGACACACTAGTAAAAATCTCATTTCCTTCTAGCTTTAATTCTCTCTCCTTATTTTCTGGATTGTAAGGAGAATTCTTGTGCTACTTATCTGGCACATTTTCCCAGGATGAAATTTGTTCTACTGGGATCATTTCTGAGAGAGAATTCAGTACTTCCATGTCGGTAAAAAGACTGCCATGGCCTGCCAAGACTAACAAGAGCATCCAATTTGTGTTTAAATGCAACAGCTTTTGCTATGAAATATACCTCCATTCTGAATTGGAGTAACATCAGGTCACTTCATTCAAAGCAATCAAAAAACTGTCATAAATATCAATGACCAATATGATGAACTACATGTGGAAAATATCCATTTTTCAATCTATCACAAAATCTTCTATTTTGATTTATTCATTCTCTGAGCTCATTGCAGTAATAAATCACTTAAAATTGCTTGAAAACCAGAAGTGACAAATGGCCTGTAGAAGTGGTCCCTTCCACATTCCGAAGGGCCTTCACTCAAACAAGATGAAACATTCCTCTCCTCTGCAGTGTGACTGGACTGCTGCCACAGCAAGGTAAGATGATAAACTATTCTGAAAACCAAACTAAGACTGAGCTCATACTCTGAGGCCAATATTTGTCTAATCTTTATCTACACTCATAAACACACTAAAAAGAAGAAGATAGACATTGCAGGTTGTTGTTTTTCTTCAAACTGTCACAAAGTCCCAGCTTCTTTAACAGTTCTTGGTGGAAATGGAAATCTTGAAAAATTACATTATTTTCCCCTCAGGGCTTTGAAATGTATTTTCTATACTGCCTGCTGTGTATTGTATTTTGGAAGGGGAGCGAGACACACAGGAGGGAGGAAACTTAGAGTGATTTTAAAAAAAAAAAGAGAGGAGGTCAGTGTTGACAAAAACTGCTGAGAAAGAGAGAAGGAAGGAAGAAAGAAAGAAAAGGAAAAAAAACCCCAGTAAGTAGGAATAAACACCATTAAAGAAAACTAAGTCAAACTACCAGATCCTGATGAC
>WEKX01007659.1:5932-17518 GCA_013390025.1 Pitta sordida
GGGCAAAAGGGTTTTGGCCCGGGGGCTGGCAAGACTCATTGACAGGGCTTTAAACTAGGTTGGAAGGGGGAAGGGGATCCTGCAGCCACTGAAGAGGGCACTGAAACTGGTAAGAATGAGCCAAAACCATATTCAGCAGCACAGTTGAAGTGCATATACACCAATGCACGCAGCCTGGGCAACAAACAGGAAGACCTGGAGGTTATGGTGTATCAGGAGCGATACGATATAACTGCCATCATGAAAACATGGTGGGATGACGTGCACAATTGGAGTGCCACATTGGAAGGCTACACACTCTTTAGAAGACATAGGAGAGCATGTAGGGTTGAGGGGGTGGCCCTGTATATTAAAGCAACCCTAGATACCATAGAACTTGACATCAAGGATGATCAAGTAGAGAGCCTATGGGTCAAGGTAAGAGGGATTCCAAATAAAGCTGAAATTCTGCTCAGGGTATGTTACAGACCGCCAGATCAAGAGCAAGAGGCAGACCTATTGCTCTTTAAGCAGCTAGAGACAGCCTCAAGATCAGCTGCCCTAGTTCTTGCAGGAGACTTTAATCTGCCTGATACCTGCTGGGACCTTAATACAGCAGAGAGGCGACAGTCAGAAGGCTTCTAGAGATACTTGATGACTGTTTCTTGATGCAGCAGGTGAGTGAGCCTACCAGGGGAGAGACTGTGCTTGACCTATTGTTTCCAAATAAGGAAGGGTTGGTTAGTGATATTGTGGTTGGAGGAAACCTGGGATGTAGTGACCATGAGATCGTAGAGTTTTCAATTGGCAGTGACAAGAATTGTCTCTCAAGCAGCTCAACATCCTTCTTAAACTGGGCACACCAGAAGTGGACACAGTACTCAAGATGAGGTCTTTATGAAGCACAGCATCTATTCAGCATTACCTTGATTTCCTCTCTAGAACTGAAGTTCCCTAATGAGGATCAGGATTCACTCCCTTTCAGCTGAAACTCAAATAACAAGGTCTTTTCCCATCTTTTGACAAATGTTTTTCCTGCTGCTTGCTTGCATGAAATGAAGGAACTGCTTTGCATGCTCCCGCCTCAGGGACATGAGCCCCATTTGCACGCACTCACTGCATTAAGCATTTCCCTCGTATACCTCATCATGGGGACAAAATTCCCCAAATAGATGGTGGTTTAATGTTGTGATTTTTTTGTCTCTCTTGAGCAGTGACAGGCAATGTGATTAAAAGAGACAGTGCCCTGTAAAGTTAGTAAATTCTATGGATTATTGTCAGGATTTGAAGACCAGATCTGTATTTGGCAGAGTTTCTTGATTACCATGGTCCGAACTCATCTTTTATACAGTGAATCCCTGCCACATTGTGACCTCTCCTTTACAACCCTGCCCATTTGCAAAGCAATTTTGTTGCAGTACAACTTCTGGGATCTGCGAGTTTCCCCAGCCGACGCATGCGCAGTGCTTCTGCTTTGCTGAGGGGTGGTGCCGGCTCTCCCTCTGAGGTGGGACAGGCGCACCCCCCAGGGAGGGCACGCAGGGAGGGCCAGTGGTTTCTCCGTCTCAGCCTCATGTTTAGAGCCCCACAGCAGCCCCTGCCCGATGGCAGCCCCCGGCCCATGGCAGCCCTGGTGGGCCGGCAGCCCCCACCCCACAGCAGCCCTGGCCCCACGGCTGAGAGTGGGCACATGCGTCGAGGTCGGGGTGGGGGAGCAGCGGCGTGGGGTTTGGGCTGTGGGAGCGCGGTCGCAGCAGCCTGGAGAAGCCAACAGATTCTCGCGGGGGGTGGGGGGGGGTGTCTCCTGAGTCAGAGGGGGCTCAGAAATGGTTCCCTTTACTCCTCCGTGCTCAGAGAGCCTGAGGGGAGAAGCAGAAAAGTGCCCACAGCGCTCCGGACTGCAATGGGCATGGCCTGCATGCATATTAACGACCTGCGCTTCTTTGCGAGTTTAGCTTTTCACGAGGCCCATGGACTGTCTCGTTCTTCGCGAACGATGGGGTATAACTGTATTTCCTTTTATTCTTGTTATTATAAACTTCCCTATTTTTTTTTATGATTCTCTGGGATTTTGAAGCAATATTTCTACTCTGCCTGATAATGATAGTGTAGCCTCTCCAGATGGTAGTTAAATTATCTGATAGATCAGAGATTTATTATTTCTGAAGGGGCTTGTTCCTTTACTTCTATATGCCAGTAGTAGCACAGTCCAGTCTTTCACAAGCAAAGTGACTACCATGCACCAGCCAAGAGCACCACTCGCACATCTAGCAAGATTTCTCTTGTCCTGAAGAGATGGTCCCTGATGTGGATCTGCCTCAGTTTACTCCATTTGTGAATGTAAGAACTAGCCTTGCTCTGTCCACCATAACCATGTCTCTGCCTCCATCTCGGGCCTGGGGAAGCTGAGATGGTCCTGACCCTTCCCATCATTCTGGCCACATATTTTCTGGGATGTTTGTAAGTGAAAATACCACACTGACTATTTGTTGCCTGGTTCAAGGTTATCGTAGCCTCTCCTGAGCAAAGGCTTCCTATACAGAGAAGTTCTGAGGAGAAAAGTCCTTTGGCACATTTAATGGTTTAACAGTAATTCAGCCACAGCTGAAGTGAAAAGTATGGCTAATGTCCAAGTGTCAGCATACTGCAATATAAAGCAAAAGAAAAATCAAGCCTCAATTTACAAAGGCTCTGGTATAAATCCTATCACATAGCAGTGATACATTTTAACTAGGGATTTGGTTCTTCAAATCTTTTGTTAAGTAATACTGAGCGACCTAGCCTTATTTTTTATTTTAGTTTTAGATGGAATATTTGAGGGGGTTTTTTCTCACCATACCACAATATTGATGGCAGTGCAAGCTGAGGTCCAGTCCTGGCTTGTACATGTGTGATATTCCATTACTTTTGAAGAAAATATAGACAGTCAACAGAAATTCTCAGTATCTTTCCAGGTTGTTTTGGGTAGATTTAGGGACAACTACTATGAAAGCATCTGAGAAAATGCCTTGTTACAGCCACATATTCAACTGTTATCAATAGACCTGCTTCCTGGATCCATAAATATTTTGTGACCATCTAGTCAAGAATGCAGGTAATGATGTTTTGTATTAATGTCTTGCAGTTACAACATGCGGACCAGCTAGCTGTTCATGTCTAGCTAGACTCCTCCCCCCAAGTGTTTACATTTTTATTTGAAAATATCCCCAAAAAGGGCTTCCAGATGGCCAAAAAATGACAAACCTATGAAGCACAAAGCTGTTCAGATTTCATCATGCTTTACTTAGATGCATGCAATTTATGAAGATGACTAGATGCAAGGAATTCATGGGTTCTCCTGGCACATCTTGAAAAGTCCTGCAAGCAATTCTCATCCTTTTCCTGCCTTTGAATATTCCATACTAAAATCTTTTGGCCTTTGTTTTCCACTCCCATCATTTTTCCTTAATTTTTGCGGGGTTCCAACCCTTTCCACCTCCCTCTCCCACCTGCCTGTTTATGGACAACTGACCAACATAATTTTTCCAATCTCCACACAGCACCTTAGCCTGCTAACCAGTGTTTAGTTCTCAGCTGATGATGCTGTGGTCACAATCAGCTTTATTTCAGACAAGTAATAAAGGCTTTGTGAGCAAGACAGTGTGCCTCCATGCTGTAGCTGCTTTCAGAGGGATTACAGACTATCTTGCCAGCAAACAGAAGGGGGAAATTACAGTTTGTTTCTCAAGAAGGTCAGAGAGAGCTGTGTAGCAACGTACAATGATACCCACGTCCCACCAAGCCTGGGGACTCAGCATGCCTACCCTGAATTGAGACTCCTTGTGTTTACAACTGGGAACCATTGTGTGACAAAAAGCTGTTAGAAGCAGAAGTTGTGGGAATGCATTTCAATTTTTCACATTCTCTTACAAGAGCCGTATCTTCCTTCATCTTCCTCATTTTGTTCTGCAGCAAATTAATTTCACCAAGTCCCTATTTTCACAGAAATGTGTCCTACTTATACATTTATATTCCATGTGCCTGTATAGGCAAAACTACATGGTGTATTTACACAGTCATGTCCTCCTTTTCAGTTGGCTCTAATAGAGGGACAGTGTACTAAAGGAAAGAAAGTTTTGTGTTGTTGGAGACCTCTGATTTAAATACGTGGAGCTGTAAAATAGCAGATTCAAGATTTTCATGAGTAAATTGCACCAACTCTCACACTCACACGTGTGTAAGTGGTCTCAGGAGTCATCTTGTAAAGCAGTCTACCTTGTAACACATCACCTCAGCGTACAGCTTTAAGTGTCTTAAAGCTTACCTCTATAAAAAAGTTGTTTCCATAGCTCCTGGCCACTTTCTGAAAGTCACAGATTCCATGACTAGGGAGTACTTTTACATCTGATTATATTTTTTTTTAAACCAGTTTGCTTATTTTGTAAGGCAGGTAAATTTCAAGTTAGTATACAGCTCTCTGTAGCCGCAAATAATACAATGAAACTTTGTTCTCCATTATTGCTGCAGGAATCTGATCCAGTAGACACTTATTGCTAAGTTTATATGATGTAAATATAGTCTGATATAGTTTGATTCAGACATTTATTTTTCTGCTTTGTTTATACTGTACAGATAGTGACATATATTCCTTGAAAGGAGTAATAGGTATAAAATAGAGACCACATGGAATGCTTCCAAGCTCCGGGGTTTTTTTAAAATGAGATCTGAGAATATGTGATGTTCTCTTTTGAATACATAGCAAACAGCAGCTGCTCATTATATTTAGGCTTCCCTTCAAGCAATGTTGCATTAGATTTTGCCATCACCAGTTTCTATAAAAGTACAAGTCATTTTTATTGGTAAAAATAAGAGACCAGTATTTATTCTTGGTCCTTAAATTCAGTCTGTATTCTTGCTTCAGCTTTGTCGGTATAGTCTTAACCCTCAATTTCTACACTTACCATAAGGAAGACAGTAATGGAGACATTATTTTTGTCATTGCTAACACTAGCATCTTCAATTTCAAATATGAAAATAAAAATAATACATCCATGATAATATTAAATCTGTGACAGCTACAACAAAACAAAATACAGAATCACAGAATATTCTGAGTTGGAAGGGACCCACAAGGATCGTCGAGTCCAACTCCCAAGTGAATGCCCATACAGGGACTGAACCCACAACCCTGGTGCCATGAACACCATGTTTCATCCATCTGAGCAAATCTCAGGGTCATGTTATTACAGTAAATCCCCAGTACATCACGATCTCTCCATTATGACCCCGCCCATTTGTGAAGCAAATTTTTCGCAATTATGATTCAGCTGTCTGCGACCTGAGCTGGGGAACGCACGTGCAATTGACTCTGCTCTGCCAAGGGGCGGTGCCGTGGTGCCTGTGGGGCGGTACTCACCCTGCCCTGCGGGGAGGGGGCTCGCAATGGCGGCACCGTGCCCCCATCCCTGATCCACGAAAGTGAGGCAAGTGAGGGGGGGCAAGCGCTGTGTGTGGAATGGGGCTTCTGTTCCCCCACCCTCTGAACCGTATGGGCAGTGCTCCCGGGACTGGTGGATGTTAAAGGGAAANTCCGACACGAACACACCCCCGCCCCCCACCACCACCACCATAAGTGGCACGGGGTGTCACAGTGCTGCAAAGTTAAGAATTTTCCAGACTCCAAGAATGCTGACCAGAGCTTAGGGACACCCCTTCCCCACTGCGGAAGTGGGGTGAGCATATGCGGGGCAGCGCGGGGACCCGGGCCGTGCCGGGCTGGTGGGGAGAGCAGCGGCGCGGGTTTTGGGCTGCGAGCAAACAGCAGCTGCTCAGAAAAGGTTCCATTTGCTCGCCTGCGCCGAGAGACCATGGGAAGGAGTGGAAAATTGTCCGCACAGCCCGGAGTTCCGGGGGGTGGGGCAATGGGCGTGGCCTGCATGCATATTAACAACCTGCAATTCTTTGCGAGGTTAGGGTTTTGCGATGGCCATCGCCTGTCAGTTTCCTCATGATAGAGGGAGTATAACTGTATAATTATTTTTTTTTTATAACCAACTCCCCATCCCATCTTCCCATTATCTAGACAATGTCACTGAGTTCCTCATCCAGTCTTCTCTTAAATACCTCAAGGGATGGTGACTCCACCACCCCCCTGGGCAGACCATTCCAATGAGAGATCACCCTCTCTGTGAAAAACCTCTTCCTAACATCCGGTCTAAACCTCCCCTGGCACAGCTTAAGGCCACCTCCTCTTGTTCTGGTGCTGGTAACCTGAGAGAAGAGATGTACACCCACCCAACTGCAACCTCCCTTCAGGTAGTTGTAAACAGCAATGAGATCACCTCTGAGCCCCCTCACCTCCAGGGTGAACAACGGCAGCTCCTGCAGTAACTCCCCATAGGGCTTGTTCTCCAGTCCTTTCACCATCCTTGTCACCCTTCTCTGGACCCTCTCAAGCAGCTCAACATCCTTCTTAAACTGGGGAGACCAGAACTGGACACAGTACTCAAGATGTGGTCTGACCAGTGCCGAGTACAGGGGAAGAATAACTTCTCTAGTCCTACTGGCCACACTGTTCCTAATACAGGCCAGGATGCCATTGGCCTTCTTAGCCACCTGGGCACACTGCTGGCTCATATTAAGTTTTCTGTCAACCAATACTCCTAAATCCCTCTCCATTTCACCACTCACCAACCACTCATCCCCCAGCTGATAGCGATGCATGGGGTTGTTATTTCCAAAGNGACAATGGATTTGAGTACTAACCAAGTTATCCTTCTGGTAATAAAAATATAAAGCCTCTATCACTTTTCTCCCCTTTGCTCCAACAGATATTTAAGTGTAATAAGCATTGGAAAACACAAGATTGTAGATATCACAGAACATGTAAAGATATCAATAGTAATTTCTAGAAAACGCGCTCATTTCCCCTTCTTTTCTTGGATGTTGGAGCAGGCCTGTTGTATATCATCATGATGTTTGTCCATGAATTCATTCGAACTCTCTTGGATCCTGACAGATAACACCCCTCAAGACGCAGATGAAGAGGATGCATTATTGGGGATGTATTAAAACATAGATAATGGGATATCTAGCACTGGAAAACCATTCTGAGGAACAATACAGTGAATCCTCTCTGTATCGCGACTTCTCCTTCATGACCTCGCACATCTGCGATGTGAATTTATCGCAGTTTTGATTCCACCATTTGCGAAATTTTGCGGCTCGCACATGCGCAATACATCTGCTCCACCGAGGGGTGGTGCCGGAGCTCCCTGTGGGGCAGTGCTGGCCCAGCCCAATGCGAGGGGCCCAGGAGTCACGCTGTCCGCTGTTACTCTAAGTGCAGTTGGAGAACTGACCCCCCGCGGGCGAGCGTTACTGTTTCCATGGCTACAGGGGTGGAAGGGCAGTGCCACAGGAAAGTGGCTGGCAGCTCGCGCTGGGACAGGGTGAGGGAGCAGCAGCGTGGAGTGTCCGTATTGGCCGGCGCGGGCCGCTCTGCGGGGCTGCCCAGCGCCGTGTGGCCGCGCCGGTCACGGCAGCCCAGAGATTCTCAGGGTGGCGGGGGTCTCCCGAGTCAGAGGGGGCTCAGAAACGGTTCCCTTTGCTGCCCTGTCCTCAGAGAGTCCGAGGGGAGAAGCAAAAAAGTGCATGGAGCCCTGTGGAGTTCTGGGGGGTGGGGCAATGGGCGTGGCCTGCATGCATATTAACGACCTGCAGTTCTTTGCGAGATTAGCGTTTCGCGACGGCATTGGCCTGTCCCTTTTCTCGCGATGGAGGATGTATAACTGTATATAGCTTATGCTCAAAGTTCATTATACAAACATATTTCCTAATCACTTCTGTAGAAATAGCCAGAGATGCAAAATAATGCCATCAATAGTACTGAAGAACCTGTCAGGCACTCATACACAAAAGTACCAAGCATAGCTGGAGCAGAGCAATGAGCCAGAGTAACTTCTAATGTGATTGCTGAGGATAATTAGGAAATAAAACAGATTATATTTATACAAATGAGAAATTAAAAGACTTGATGGTCCTGCCTGTTGTCTTTCCTGACCTAAAGAGCAGGAAAATTCTGAATCACTAAATATGTAATTGAATTTCCTGAGGAACAATGAAGCCTGCAAGCATTTGCTTTGAGTGTATTGGAACTATAGAAACATGCCTAATTTCTAGGCAGAAGAAGTCATTAACTTTGTTCTGAGGCTGTTCATTCAGAAGAGAAACTTAAAACTGTGTGCACAATTAAAAACAGATATGGCATCACAACACTTAATTTTCCAGCTCTGTTTGTGAGCTCCTGTACACTTCATGTCGGGAATCTTTCACACATGCTAGTGTCATGGGGAGAGGCCTTTCGTTCTATTGTAAAACTTTTCTCCTTTTTACTGGAACAGACAATAAGTATCTCTTCTTATCTCCCTTTCCCTCCCCTGAAAGGCATGGAGGACCCTGTGTCTTATCTTCCCTCCCCTGAATGGAATGTGAGGAATGTGGCCACAAGAGGGGCTTTCTCCTTTTCACTTGACACAGAATGGAGGATCCTGTATTTTACCTCGCTTTCCTGGCAAGGCATATGGCATGGGGAGGCGCTTTATCTCCTTTCTACCACACAAACAATGGAGGATTCTTTTTCTTATCTTCCCCTCCCGGAAAGGCATGTGACTAGGGGAAGGGCCTGAGGGCAGGCTGAGTGACTGTGAATGGCATGTGAAGACATGCCCACAAGGCATGTTACGTGGGAGGGGTCCGAGGCCCTATAACTACAGCTCCTGGGCCTCAGCAGGGGAGGTTCATTTGGACCTTCGGAATTGAGGACGCCTTGTTTTTTCACCTCTGCCATTTCACCCAGGACCACGCAGACCTTTGACTTCTCATCTCAGTGCAGCTTCTCCCCTGCTGGTCATTGGATCTCCCTACAGCCCCTCAGACATTTCAGGAAAGGACCACTGGCTGTTTACTCCACTGGTTTGCCTACCCTGAACCCTATTCCCCTGCCCCGGGAGTCCTGGAGGTGCCCTGGTTTCTTCCCCTTGAACTAGGCACCCCATTGTGCTTGTTTATTTTGCCACTTGTTTACAGTTGTCATTGTTCCAGTGTGGGTTTGGGTTTTTTTTCTTTTAATATTCTGTTATTGTTCAAACATATATATATATATTTGTTATATTAATTTTTTTTCCCTTTCTCCCAGTAAAGTTCTTATTTCTCTCTCTCTCTCTATATATATAATTCAAGTATTTCTAAATTTAATTCATGCTTCATCTTAATTAACCCAGGACAGCTAGGAATTGCAACCATCAAAAAATCCCAGGCCCCCGGGTAGAAGTCCTGTCTCTGCAGGATGCTGAGGAAAGGCAATGCCCAGCTCCACTCTTGAAGTCAGGATTCACTACTACATTTTGAAGGGACCAAGACTTTTCCATCAGAGATGCTGGTATTTATGGAGTCCTGCCATCACCCAGACTCTCCAGGACAATGCTGGACCACATACCTCCTGCTTCCCTTTCCTATCAAAAAACACCTGACTATACTGAAAAGGTTGAGGTAGAGGGTGCCTTGCCCTACTCTGCAGGATTAATCCCAAGCCATGTTTACAACTGCCCATGCAGTGCTAAGAGATACTGCCCTCTGCTAACAGAAGTAGGGAAAATTATAGATGCTCAAGCTCCACACTGACCCTATTTTCACTGATGGTCACTGGAGATTTTTGAGGCTGTTGAATGTCTCAAACATCTCAAAACACAAGAGTCAAAGATCGATATCAAATAAATAATTATTAGCACAATAGGAAACTAGCAGTGGGAAGGGAATAGAAGTACAAAAAACATCCCCAAACAGCTTCAACTATTCCCTTTTATCCCCATAGCCTTAACTTTTGCATGATTTAAGTCAATGCTATTACAAGGTTGCTGAGATGTCAAACTCTAGCTACTTTGATAACTTGCCAGTTTAGCAGAGCCCAATTAGTTGGGGACAGCCTAAACCCTGTAGACTTTGGCATCTTGCCCACAGCTACACACATTTTAAACCGCAACAACCCTGCTTTATGCAACACTGAATAAATATCACAGCTGCAGGGATATAATAAGAATAAGGTTTCCAAAGATCTGAGACTTTCTGTGACAACAGTGTTAAGTGGTTTAAGTGGGTTCAAATACTCCAGTGCCAGGCCAAGCCAAAAAAACCTGTAAGAAAGATAGAGACGATCACTGAGGAGAGGAAATAACAAGGTTGCTCAGGAAACAGTTAACATGTAACACTGACTTGGAAAGATTTAGTAAGATTCAAAGACGGATTTGATGTTTGTCATCTAACTCAGTAAAAAAAGGTTGTAGGTCCATTCCAACGCAGAAGATTCTGTGATTCTGTGAAAGTCTAATAAAACCTGCTAGTGCAAGGAATCCTGTAACCATTTGACATTAAAATAAACATTTATGAAGGGACAGATTGCTTTTTCACTGGGAGGTTTCTTGCACCTTGATTTTTAAGATTTGCTGTGCTCCTTATCAGTAAAGACATATAATTTTATGTGGGCCTTGGACTAGCTAGAACATAATTGTATGAGTCTTTAATTTTTTATTTATTTTTATAAAACAAAAAACGCTAACTGGGAATGGGTCAAGATGTAAACAAAGATTATTGAGGTTCTAAAGAAAAAATGCTGAGGCAGACAAAGATGAAATTACACAGAATTACTATGTCAGTTGGAAAAGACCATAAAGGTCATCCAGTACAACTACAGTCTAACCTCACCCAACTAACACACCTATCCTAAGGCCTAAAACCTAACCTAACACCTGATACCCAGCCTCCGTAACCTGATATCAACTTACCACAGTACCTGTCCTGTTATGAAGCCAGACTACTAAGTGCACCATCCAACCTCTTCTTAAACAGCTCCAGAGACAACGCCTCCACCACCTCCCTAGGGAGCCCATTCCAATGAGAGATAACTCTCTCTGTGAAGAAATACTTTCTAATACAGTCAGCCCTCTCGCACTTCGTGCCCCACAAATTGCGGCTTCAGATCTTAGCGGCATGGTTTTTTTAGTGATGTAGGAGACCTGTTTCGCAACTGCGTATGTGTGACCTGCCGCTGCGGCAGCTGCGGCCATGGTGGCGGCCGCAGCGCCGGCCCAGGCGGCAGAACATGCGGCGGTGGGGCACACGGGCTGCAGCAGGGGCAGCACAGGCAGTGGCTGCGGCGCAGGTGATGGCGGGGGGGGCAGCGGCAGCAGGGGCATTGGGCATGGGGGGGGTGGCGGTGGCAGCAGTGGCGCGGCCACCATTCAATGCCACAGGTGTGCATTATAGAAGACCCAACTCTAATAATGGGATTTCTTTACCTACATCTTGCACACTAGGCTTTGAAGCCCTTACAACACTCCCTTGATGCACTTTACTTAATACAGTGAGCCCCTGTGTATTCACGATCCGCTATTTGCAAGCTACAGTATTTGCGGGTGATTTTTTCATGAGCTGTGTGACCTCGGTGGGTGCGCAGAACCTACCGCAACCTCAGTGTTCTAGTTTAGGTTTTTTGCTGCTCTGGCAGCGAGGGGGTTAACAGCTCAGCTCTGACCTGGGCCTCAGTTGCTGCCATGGCATTCAAGGTTATAGAGA
>WEKX01007659.1:18129-44165 GCA_013390025.1 Pitta sordida
GGGCATGGCGTACTCAACTACATAGTGGGTTCGCTATCTTTGTGGATTTCACAACACGCGGGAGGTGGACCAGACCCAATGGTAATGGGGGATCACTGTATTGGTATGCCCAAAATATCTCTCTGGAGTAATTCTAGAAAATATGCACATTTGGACGGCCCATATCAGAGAACCGAATTTGTCAGCAGCACTTCAGAAGAAGCCTATACCTATATCAGGATCTCCTCATATATATATATATATATGTATAAGCAATTCTCAAGCACTCATGTAGACACCGGTAAGTCCAGGACACTGCCTCCAGATTTTTGATCATAGGGAACAGCAGATTTCAAAGTCAGTCTGAGTTCTCTCTTTCTAAGAATCAGCTTTCTGGCAGCACATCGTAAGTAGCTGTAGATTGCCAGGAGACCTGCTCAGCAACTGCTTCAGCAACTGTCTGGAATTAGGCTAGAGAAAGCTTAGTTTTTGTCTGCATTCTTTTGCAAGGTCAAAAAGCCTATAAGAAGCCTGCTTTTCACTTGCCTTACAGAGCTTAGTGGCATGGTCTAGCTGGGGGGTGTAGGGCTGGATGGTCTTGTGGGTCTCTCCTGGCTCGGAGTGGACTGTGCCCCTGTGAGGGATCTAGGTTTATGTTTACTACTCTGGGGTGTGCATTCGGTCTCTGTACGGGAGTTAGATGGTGAGTTGGACTAGATGATCCTTGTGGGTCCCTTCCAACTCATAGTATTCTGTGATTCTGTGATTCTGTGATCTTATTTCTTCTTTTTTCATATGTGTGTCCATGCATATAGAAGATGTGATTCTGTATACTGTGTTATGTAGCTATTATAAACATAATAATGAAGGGGTAAATTTGGAATCATTACATATTCGTGAGATCTGTTTGTGAAGTCTCTATCTGCCATCATGTTGTTGTTGCATGCACTTGAATTGCTGTTCCAGTCATTTGTGAACTCAGCATGCTAGGTCTGAATTAGCAATAGTGTCTACTTTCAGGCTACAAATACTAAAATGAAAAATACACTGATGGCAGCAATCATGTTAAACCTCTGGACAAGAGGTAAAGGCATCTTGAAGGGCTACGTATGGGAGAAGAGGTATCTCTCTTTTCCTCTCTTAACTTCCCTTCTAGTACCAGCCTGCCCTCACTGAGGGCCTGAGCCTTGTCCACAGAGTCACCTTATGGAGAGGTGCTGCATTGTGGGGTAGGGCTGCACCAACAGCATAAGCACCCATGGTCTGAAGTCAAAGGTTTCACCGTACGTGTCTCCTCATGTCCCTTCTCACTGAGGGTATGCTACTCTTACAAATTCCATACTGCAATGGCCCTGCTCAGGTATCACTATTTTGCCAACAAGGTTCCAGTTCCTTCAATGTAAAGACTCAGCAAGTCCACAGTTTCAAGGGTGATAAGCATCATCGTGCAGCCAAGCACTGAGGGGGATTGAAAAGACATTTTTTGAGTTAAAAGTACAGAATTTGAGCTTGATCTTCAAACACGATAAATGCCATACCTCAAGGAACAACATGCTATAGAGAATATAGGAGATTTTTTCTGCTTGGATAGCAGGTTTACCTCTGCTTGGTTTTATGTATAAGATAAGGGGATAATGGCCACAGTGTGTGTAGAGGTGGGATAATGCAGTTTGCTCTGTCACATTCATGTCTCTGTTGGGCTTCAGAAATTCCAGAAGAAGGAAAACAATTTAAACAAAGCTTTCAAATGGGCTGACTTTTTAGGAGAAGATAACTTTGTAAAGAAAAGTTGACTTTGTATATACTTGCATCTAATAAGATATCAGACCTTGATTATAGTGAAAGCACTAATCACTATCTTTTTAATGAGATAATTGGCCCATCTCTGAAGCAGATTGTCATGTGATCTGTTTATTCACAAATATTCTGAACAACAGAGTGTTTATATATATGTAATTGACTCTGTCCAAAGCCCAATAATTTTCATTAAAATTAATAAATATCCAGTCAGGAAATACCAATATGCTTAGACACACTTTTTCTTTTCCTTTTTTTTACCTTTTAACAACAGTTGACTTCTTTTTATGATAAAAAAGTGGGCATTTTAGTATAAATAGTCACAGATAACTCCACCTTGGCCAGAGAAAGTAAGATAAGCCGTAAGTCTAGTTTATCTTCCCTGATTTATAGTAATTTTTGTTCACTGAAACTTTGCACTCAACCTTGGCTAGGATTCTGCTTCACTGTCTCTGCATCCCACTCATATTGCTGTCTGTCATGGAGTGAGTGGTCTTCCAGCACAGAAGGCTCTCATCAGAGAATTAGTATTGCAGATTTCAGAAACATATGGCAAATTTCAGTAGTTTTTTGTAGATCAGCAAGGTATTTCCAAAGTGTGTTCCTCTGCAGGTTTGCAAAGCACATAACATGAAAAACAATGTGTTTGCCCTTCCCTTCTTAGTAGCCAAGTGACCTACATGCAGACACAGGAGCAGTCCTGTATATGCTGCCTTTGCCTGGGGAGGAGAGTATTGCTGGAGGGAATAAAAGAGAGAGATGGTGTACAGAGCAGGCAGAAAGATAAGAGTCAGGAGAAGTGAGAAGGGCAGAGGCTGGGGGATCTGGTGAGGAACCAGGCTGTGACAGCTAGGGAGGAAGGGGCAGTGGCTGTGGGGAATAGGTGAGTGGTTGTAAGGGAAACATAGGAAGAGAGACAGGTGGGAGATTAGGACTCAAATACATAGTAATCCAAACTTCTTTAAATGAGATGGTCATGGAAAAATGTATTTTGCTTCAAGTCAATGCTAGAGACTGAACTAGATGACATCAAGAAGTCCCTTACAATTTATATTGGGTATTTTTAGCGTCAGCTGTCCAAATTGCAAATGTTTCACTTTACACAAGCGTATATGATCAAAGGGTTTTCTTAACTAGATAAAGATGATTGTAGAAAAAAAAAATAGTGCACAAAATCAGATCCCAGAACACAGGAACCCAACAGAGAGGTAACTCATTTATGGTGGCATGTATAAAATACTACTAAAATATGATTGGCATTTTTGAAATTGATATTTTTCTGATTTAAATATTATATTGCTACCAGCATGTAAGATTCTGTAGCTACAGAAAAATTCATCTGTAAGAATTTAGGATCAAGATCTCCATATTAACTTTAACAAATATTTAAAAAAGCAAACAAAACAAAATCAACCAATCAACCAAACAAAAACCACAGTAAAGAACCTTGTTAAAAGGACTAGCAGGAAAAAAAAAATTAAGAGTGGATGATAAATGAGCAGATAAAGGAACACATCAGAAATCCATGTCTGCTAGACCAGGCCTCTGAATAACTTAGAAGATGGAGCCAGGAAGCAGCAATGAGGATAAAATGAACCATGTGTCCTGGAATACTTAGATGATTCTCTGACACAGCCCACACATCTTGGCTGGTTCAGGCCTGTTTCAAGGCCAGTTCCCTGTGCTACAATGTCCTTCATCTATTTCCCTCACTCTGGACTAAGTTCCTCTGCAACCACAAGCAGATGTTCTCTAGACTAAAATTTAAAACAGAGAAAACAAATTTTATTGCAACGTTTAAATAGCTCTATGGTTCATTAGTAATCTGCCCAGAGCTGGCGATGCTTTAGAGACCTTTTAAGAACAGGCAAAGGAGCACAAAGTAGGAAGGAGATATAATTGTACAGATTTAAAACTACCACAGCCTGTGCTCTTAAAACATTTCAGCACATCCATGGGGAAAAAAAGACAGCACGAACTACACGTTTTGTATGATTATCTCTCAACACATTGTAATCTTAAAAATGCACATTTCTCATTGAGATGATTTATTACGTCCTTCACTTGGAACTACTGTCAGTCATCAGGAGCTACTTAGTTAATTTACAACTGCATCAAATCAAAGTCTACAAATTTGTCATTTTGTGGCGCACCTGCCCGGTTCTGGAGCATGGTGCCCATGGCTCTGGGTTCGATTCCTGTGTGGGCATTCACTTGGGAGTTGGACTAGATGATCCATGTGGGTCCCTTCCAACTTGGAAAATTCTGTGATTCTGTGACTTTCACATAAATATAGAAATCCACTTTAGCACAGTGGTAAGTGTCCCCACCTGTCATGTGGGAGACCTGGGTTCAATTCCCGCCAGGGAGACAGTGTTAAGAGTTGGACTTGATGATCCTTGTGGGTCCCTTCCGACTCAGAATATTCTGTGATTCTGTGATCCAGATAATTTTTAGTGCAGGTGTTTCGCTTACACAGAGGGAAGCAGCAAGAAAGGGATATCAGAGATAACCCTTGTCCTTGTGATCAAAGACGACTCAAAAGTCCAGAGTACCAACAACAGCTCTCCATCAGGCCTAGCTGACTCACTGGCATTTAATGTGTAACTAACGAGTAACAATTAAGGTTGCAGTAGATAAGACTGTCTCACTGAAGTTAACAGGAGTGAACAAATGCTGTGCTAATGAATACTGATGAACACTGACTTAGTTAATACTGCTAAAGCATTTGAAAATTTGAATAAAAAGTGTAGGGAATGTTATGATCTATTAACATCATCTCTCTTCTTTCTGTGGATTAAATCACTGAAGACGTATGGGTTCCTTTCCCTGCAGTTCTGCCCTGCCGCACTCGGACTCCCGTTAGAGCCCTCGGGGCTCTGCAGCCCATGGGGCAGCGGGGCAGCACCGCAGAGGCCCGGCCGGGCACGAGGAGCGGTGCGGAGAGATGCGGAGCCCCCGCCCCGGCACGCCCCAGCCCCCAGGCGGCCAATGCTCGGCCGGGGAGGCAGAGCCGAGGAAGGAGCCGGGGAAAACATCAATCCCAACTTTCTCACCGTGAAAGTTGAAAGCGACCAGGCGCTCCCAATGCGTTTCCTCTTGCCGCCTTCCCTGCCAGCCCAGCCTCCCTAGCAGGGCCGTCTGATGGCCCGTTCTTGCCTCGCCAGCTGTCCCCTGCCCCTCGAGGGGGTGAGACCCGAGTAGGGGGGCGCCCCTGGGGACCGTCCCGCTCGGTCCCTGCTGCCTGGAGCCGGGCCACGGGCGGCTGTGCGGCGGGGCTCGATGCAGCTGCCATGGGGCGCGGGGCACCCCTCGGACCGNTCCCCGGTGGGCTGGGTTTGCGTGGAGAGGCGTCTCGCAGGGCGGCGGCGGGGACCGACCGTCTCTCCGTCCGTCCGTCCGTCCGTCCCTCGGTCCCGTCGGCAGAGCCGAACGGAGCCCAGGCGGTCACCGCGGCCGTCCCGGGCGGCTACACGCAGACACACCGGGCAGACGAAACCTGCCCTTGTCCTTCCAGCGTTGTTGTTGCTTACTGTAATTTGTGCATAGTAGGGCCGTGGATGACACCAGCTGTAGGTAGATCCACTTAAATGTGTTGAAATATTTTTCTTACGCTTATTTTGGGTTTATCCCTTTACATCATAATTACTAAAGGAGTGGGGTAACGACGCATAGTTCGTATGTCTAAAAGGTCCCTTGTTTGCAGGTAAAAAAATCTGGTCACAGCACCACATACAATGTGAATTGCTTTAAAATGCATCATATGTGCTCAGTTATGTTGTATTGATCAGCACAGCAAAACCAAAGTGCTTTTTGTTGCATAAACTAATTATGCGATTGCTGAAATTCCCACTTAAATAAGGACGTTTTGTTTGTATCAAATGTCAGCACCAAAAGTATCCTGCAAAGTAATTTTTGACACTCTGGTCACTTACTATGTAATTAATGTGAACTTAGGTATTGTGGTACTTCCTTTTGTGTTTGTGCAGTCTTCACTTTGTACTAAAATAATGTAAAAATCCCAAGCACTTACCGTGAAAGCATAACATGAGCAATAAAAAGTGATTGCAAAAGGGAAAAAGAAAAACAAAAAAGGGGAGAAAAAGAAAATGGGAGCAATTTGCCCCACTATATGTAGCCATATGTATTTTATGTTCAAAATAAATTCTGTCCAAAAGGAAGGACTGCTCCTGAAGACCCATAAATAAGTGGTATAGTCACCCCCAGAACTTCACCAGTGTGTTCTGTGGAAGCCTTTTATGATGGTACCAGCAACACTAACATGAACAAGAGAAACAAACAGGAACTTTCCTGCCTACAAGCAGAAACCTAGGGGACTGGAAATAACAAATTATTTTAACAGCAGTGAAAATTAGCCCAGTGAAATTTTACCTACAGTTATTGAACACTCACTGATTTTTCACTTTGCTTGGTCTAAAGCTATGTGCCACATTATGCTGGAAGTCTCAGATAATGGGACTGGCTTAAGAAGCCCAGGCAAGTCCCTCCATGAATTTTCTGAGCTACAGTTCAGCATTTAAAGGCCTTTTATGCTGCTGTCTTTCCCATGGCCATCTCGTTTTAGGAAAAGCACATGGGCTAAATACTCTTTTACCATCCTGATTTCCATCTGGTTTAAGATTTCAGGGGCCTTTTGCAACCTTTGTGAATTAGAACAACATCAATGTTTGCTAAATTTAGCATGAGGTAAGTTCTGGCCCTATACCAAAGTGACCTGGGGATTGTGACAGCTTCTCCAAGATTTAAACTAACTTTTTCTTATTCTTCAAATCAATATGAATAGTGAAAAGCAGAGTGGAGAGTAAGGGGTTTGGAATGTGGTTATTTTGCCGTTTGATTTTTTTATTCATTATTAAGACTTAATTAGTTTGAAAATGTCTGTGGCAAATAAAATTCTCAGTCAGATTTAGAAAGAATTTACCCAAAATTACATGATGCAAGCAGTGAGAAACAGTACCAGTAATAGCATGGTCCTATGAAGAGGCCCTGAAGTCCTTTTTGGATATTAACATCCCCTGCTTTAAACAAGTTAACACTACAGATCAAGCTGTGATGACTTTATGCTTACAACTGTTCCCTTTTAATAATAGTCTGGCTTGTAAAATTGCTTTCTACAGCCCAGCCAGGAAGGTAATCAGAGGGAGTTATGGAGTAACATTTTCATGCCTTACTTTGTAGGCACAAAGGAGACGGCATTCATATACGCAGTGACATCAGCGGGGCTTGTGCATTCGGTGACGCGGTCGTGCAGTGCAGGAAACATGACCGAGTGCTCCTGCGATGTGAACCTGAGGCACGGCGGCTCGGCCAGCGAGGGCTGGCACTGGGGCGGCTGCTCTGATGATATCCACTATGGAATGTCATTCAGCAGAAAGTTCCTGGACGTGCCTTTCAAGAACATAACAGGCAAGAGTGGGAGTGGACTGGTGGCGATGAACCTGCACAACAATGAGGCTGGGAGGCAGGTATGTGTCACTCAGATGTGGCAGCAACTGCTTGTTCACCTTCATTGACAAAATGTCATCAACCAAAGGTCCTTGACTGTGGGTGTACATGGGGCCAATGGCAAGAGCAGAACTAACACTAAGGGAGACATGGACAAACTCAGAATCAGAGCTGGTTTTAACTGACTAGTCTCCACAGGTTAAAATAAAAGCCACAAAATAAGAAATAGATCTCCAGTGCTTAAATAATAGTTATCTTACATAGAAATTTGATATTGTGTAGCAAATTTGAAATAATCGTGTTATCAGCATTATACAATAAGAGTTTTTTCATGGATTATTCTGTTACCATCATGACTTGCATTTTTAATTCGCTCTGATACTGAATGAGAAGACCAAGTGAACCCAAGGTCTCATTACTCATCCACAGGCTGGGGTCCACACCTGAGGACAAAAGTCTTAGCATTGTTCAGAGAAGAAATCAAGAGTATAAATTTTCTTTTAAAATATGGAATAGAAATGACACCTCTATTTAAAGTAGCTCATTGGTTGGGACATGCATCAGAGAAGTGAGAGAAGACTGGCTTTGGATAACTTTTCTTCAGCCTAAGGAACTCCAAATCCAGGGTTGCAGAGGAAGTATGTGTATGGGAGTGTGCAGCATTGTTATGCATTGTTATATAGTTGGAAAACCAGAAAATCTTTCAGGTCCATTCCAACCCAAAATATTGTGTGATTTTATGGTTCTATGACGTAGGTCCTTTTCATAACTGAAGTAGAAGAAGCAAACTTTAAACCTAAGTAGATGCTGAGAACACATACTGTGAGTTGAGTTAGATGCCAGTTAGCTAAATCATCTCCAAGGAAGGTGATTGATATCTTGTAGTAGATGGTAATAAAAGGAACATAAGATTAAGTGGTTATCTCCTTAGGGAAAGGGCAAAGGGTTGTTTCTCATGTTTGTAGAGAGAGATAGCTAAAGAAGGAGGTCATAATTTCCATAAAAAGGTCTCTCTTAATTTTGAGAGTTTTATTACACGGTGCAGCTACGAATTTTTATTTTAATACTCCTGTTTGTCATTAGCCAGTGCCATTTTCTCAGATTAGGGTGACAGAAGTGTAAGGAAGATGACTGCAAGGCTCCAGAGGAACTTTAAAAAGAAAGAGAACTGTGATTTCTGTGGTTAGGTGTCAGTGATATGTTTTTTTTTCTTTGATACCCTATTATCTTGTCTCCCCTTAGCTTTATATTAGCAGCAGAAATAGTTCGCTGCCTTTTTGTCCGCAGTGACAGTGCTTGCTTGTTGTTCCCATACAATCCTTGTGCTCATGATTCATTGCTGCAGGTGGGCCAGCAGAACTCTCTGGGGTGAACTGTACCAAGGAACTGTTCAACTTTAAAAAACCCATGAAAGCCACACACACACAGACCCTAGATGTTGCTTTCTTTTGATGTTGCTTTCTTTAAAGTTGAATCAATACCCAGATCTCACCTATACTGATCTCGCAGACAGTTGGGCCATCTGTGTCATGGGGATGGGATTGAATGGCAAAGGGTAGAAGTGCATTCAGCCCAAGAGAACATATTTGCAGACAATGAACTAAATCTACAAAGGCTTAGAGGATCTAGTTAAGTGAGTCTTCATTTTCCATGAGTACTATTTTTGACAGGATCCAGGTTGTCTTTTATACTGGCTATATGTGTGAAATAGAGTAGATTGTGAGTCTACATCTTTAATAACATGCAACTGTAGTATTTTCTATTGTTATTAGTGCTCATGTTGAGTGGTATCTCTTACTATATATAACTGCATGAAACCAGAGTTTTAGACTAGACTGACAATCTCTGAGAATGCGGTAGAATCTGGCGCAACAGAAGCCATTAGATACTGAGGATCTTTCGCGGTGTTGTGGTTTAACCACAGCTGCTTGCTCACATCCCCTGCATCCTTCCCCCATCCCCAGAGGGATGGGGAGAAGGTTTTGGGGGAGAAAAGGTAAAACTAGTAGTTTGAGATTATCTTTGTTTTATCAAAGGCAGTTATGGTTTATTTGTAAAATATATGAAATGAAACACTAGGCAGGATGAATTGAGGGGAAAAAACCCCACCTTTTATTTATCTATATAAAAACATATATGTAAATATTTCCCACCCCCTGCCAACCAGGAAGAGAGAGAGAGAAGAGAAAGGGGAAAGGGAAAAAAGAAAAGAAAGGGAGAGGGGGAAAAAAATAACACGAAGGGAACAAGACAAAACAACTGAGAGGGGGAAAAGGAAAATCATTTAAAGACTGCCCTTTCCTGCTGGGGATGTAGAAGGATGAGCGTGATGTGGAGGAGGTAGATGAGTGCCGAAAATGCTGCTGGAAACTACTGCATGGCTGCTGTGTCTGCTGGCACGGGAAATCCATGTCACAGAATCACAGAATCACAGAATCAGTAAGGTTGGAAAAGACCTTAGAGATCATCAAGTCCAACCTATCACCTATTACCTAACCTAGCCAAACCTGTTACCTAACCTGTTGCCATCCTGCTACCAACACACCATCCTACCTATAACACACTACCCTAATATCTAGGTCATGCCACCAAGTACATCATCCATGTCTCCTCTTTCTGTCCCGAACAGAAGATCTAGTCTGCCGCACACCAGGTGGTAAGATGTCACCTCCCTGTGCTGGCAGTAGAGGAACCCAAAATATAGTGGAGTCCTACCAGAAAACTTATCCATCCCAGCAGTTGGGAAGCAATGGCATGTAGTCATGCTCTGTTGTAATGACACCATAAATGGTTCTAAACTACAGTGCATTAAAGCTTCATGTCATAATACTGAGCCACACAGAATAAAATCCACAACTGTCTGTGGCTGCTATGGATATTCTCAGTGCTTCTACACTGAATTTGAAGTTATTATATTTATCTGATCCTCCATACACTGCTAATGTATGCAGCATTTTTATATTTTGATATCAATCTGAGACTCCTACATTAGTTTCTACTCCTCTTAAGAGACTCTGTCTCCCTATATTTTTCTTTAATTCATCCTCAGAGAAAGACTCTTGAGTGTCACCGGTTGGGTTACTTGCCCACATGTACATATGTAGCTCGCTCTTAGCAGTTAGCAGACATGTCCTCTGACAATTTCTGGATCATTATGCCCTGAGTAAGTGCCTTATCATACTGATGTGAAAACAAGGATTACATCTTGGCTACATTACATTAATTACAAGGATTACATTAGGCTGACAACACCAGAATGAGAGGACATGGCCTCAAGCTACGCCAAGGGAGGTTTATACTGAATGTTAGGAAGCGGTTTTTCACAGAGAGAGTGATTGCTCATTGGAATGGACTGCCAAGGGAGGTGGTGGAGTCGCTGTCCCTGGAGGTGTTTAAGAAAAGACTGGATGAGGAGCTTAGTGACATGGTCTAGCTGGGTGGTGTAGGGCTGGACGGTCCTATGGGTCTCTCCTGGCTCGGAGTGGACTGTGCCCCTGTGAGGGATCTAGGTTTATGTTTACTACTCTGGGGTGTGCGTTCGGTCTCTGTACGGGCGTTAGATGGTGAGTTGGACTAGATGATCCTTGTGGGTCCCTTCCAACTCATAGTATTCTGTGATCTGTAACCTTGTGGTCCTGTAGCACCATATGATTCCAAACTATGAGAGTCTAGTTACTTGATGAAAATACCTAAGCATTTAAAATTGGAAAATACTATTAAATTATCAGTGTTTGTAAATAGTAAAATTTATCTTTTTGATATTGTGTTTCTCTTTTCCTTGACATTTTTATTAGGTTATCTATATTCTAACAAAGACTTTTCTGTCTTTGGATCTTAAATTCTCAGCTGCCTCAATCACTGTTACATCTTAATGATGAATATTCTGGCTATACAGTGGTTTCCTTATTGACAGATTCTTGAGATCTGAGCACAAGGTCAAGTCTGACCACTAACAGAAACTAGCCTCTGTAGAAGAGATGAGAAGTATCCGTCAGAATTAACTGTCAGTTAATTTGCCACTGAAAGAGTCTGTATGCGCTCTGGGGTGAGAGTTTGCTTGTTGCAATGTTCTTATTTCTTCCAGTAGTATAGAAAAATGTCCACCCCCAAATCAGGCCACAGCATTTGGAAGCATCTCCTGTACTGGCGCACCACTTCACCAGGTAGAGTTTGCAAAGGCTAGTGGCTGTTCTACGGTCATTTACCTGCTCTTTCTTGGTATTTTTTTCTCTTTTTTTTTAATACCTTGTATATTTAGGAACGCCTTGTATCTGTAGGAGCCTCCACCCACAAATAGGTCCAGTTCATTCACCAAAGATGTGACTCCAGGGAAACTCTTTGGTTAAATGTGTGTAGAGTTATATGCAAATACCAACTCAAGCTTGTGTAAATACCTTTAGGGCAGAACATGCCAGGAGAGCACAATGCCCACTACATTCAGTGGAGTAACCATGCTGAACTCAGTCCAGACTTCAGTGACCACGTCCACCATGATGAAAAGTCAGTTTAACATAAAGATTAGAAACAGTTGGTTTTATTTACGCCATGCCAATCACTGAAACTTTGAGGATGGCATTTGTGCTGCCTGAGCTACAAATACATATTTTAAGACTTGAGTTTATTTCTGATCCTGCATAGGGCCAGTGGGACTCAGTAGGATTTCAGGTCTCTGCAGAATCAAGGCTTAGGAACAGGAACAAATGAAACCACTTTCTCAGGGAAAACCAGAGGAGGGTGTTAGCTTTGTCTTCTGGTTTTTTAATTCAGTTTGAGAAAGACCATAGGTTGACAGCAGTTAAGATTTGTGAAGGCTGTGGGATAAGTGAAGGTTTATGATGAAATCTAATAAACATCATGTAGTTGGAATGTTGAGGTTTCTGTATTCTCCTTTTTTTTTTTTTTTTTGTAAATAGTGGTTCCTTCACAGAGGATTAATTTGTATCTGTATTGGTCTTGCTGCATGAGAAGTTTCAAGGCAAACTTACTATGAATTAATGTAAAATTCATAGTTATTGTTTCCTGATTGCCTTGGTTATGGAAGCTAAATATGACAGGAAAGGTTAGTAAAATGGAAGATAGCAAAAGGACCTTTCAAGACCATTAACCAGGAGCTACAGTATGGCTCCAGAAAGTATGTTAGTGGGAATTTTAAAACAAAAATTATGATGCATAGTCCTTGTGCTGCATCTGTGCATGTGTTATTTTTCAGTGCACTTTTTCAAACTCTATTGTCATGTGTCACAAGACAAATTGTATACATTTTATACTATGAATATTTGAGAAAGAAGTACTGTTATATTGATTGTCTGCTGAGTATTTGAGTTATAGTGTCAGATAAAGAAAGTTAAGTTACTGCTTGTTTACAGGTTCCAGTTCTTTGAGGCTTGGTCCTCTGTAAGCTGAGCCAATTTTTTTGTGTGTTACGGAAGTTTAACACAGGCTTCAGATTCACATTGTTGGTCAGACAGTTATTGTTCAGTCTAGCCCTTGCTTCTGCATGGGCATGGAAAAATAACTCTTTTAACAGTATTTTAATGTTGTCAATAACTGTGGAAACTGTACTAAAGCATTGAAAATTATAAAAGTAACATGAATGCAACTATCTAATTGTATTAAATAGAGACATTATTAAAGACAAAACACTAGAAAGCCATAGTAGTACCAGTATGCCTAAATTAAAGGAACAGGGCTTGATCCTGTACTTAACAAGCACCTGAGATTTACACTAGAATACCTGAGTCAAAGATACCTCTATGGAGCCATGGTATCTCCCTTGATAGGCTTTCCATGAAGCTCAGAAATGTGGATATCCTCCTACTCTTGCAGCAGAAGTCTGCCCTGATGTGCCTTGAGGCTGCGTGCTGCGCTGCTTGGAGTGCTGAGCCACTCTGGTTGTCCGGGTGCTGTTGTGTGGCCTCTGCCATTCCCATGCTTACTTAGAGACTGGATTGTGAATGTTCAGTGATCTTGGCAGTAGCTGCAAGGCACCCTTAAAAGGCAACATAACTTGGCACTTACCTGCCCAGTAAGTGTCTTCCAGCATTGGAAGGGTGTTTTGACCTGCCCTACCCTTGCTTTCCCTTTTTGCTATTCCCCGTGAGAGTTGTTTGCATTCCAGTGGTGGGAGGAGCAACACAGGACACTTAATTTCAGGTATTTTAAATCCTTCAGAATGAAAAGCCATCCAGAAATCACAGCTTTCAATGCTTTGTTTGATATTGCTGTATTATGGCCATTTCAAAGTGCAAATGCAGAGCTCTTCTGAAGAGGTTCTCATAGTGAGGATCCAGTATTGGAAACCTGCTTCCTAACATGTATCCTCCTGTACTCTGATTTCCTCATCACTGAAATGGCAATGGCTGTAATATTCAATACTTTGAGAACTCTGTGTTACCAATGGCAAGCAGCATCTCTGATGAATGAAAGAGGACGTGTAAATGTTGTTCTCCCTTTACTTTCAGGCTGTAGCAAAGCTGATGTCTGTGGATTGTCGTTGTCACGGTGTTTCTGGATCCTGTGCTGTGAAAACTTGTTGGAAAACAATGTCCTCCTTTGAAAAGATCGGCCGGTTTTTAAAGGATAAGTATGAAAACAGCATACAAGTATCAGACAGACTGAAAAAAAAGCTACGCAGAAAAGAGAAAAGCCAGAGAAAAATACCAATCGGGAAAGAGGACCTGCTGTATGTGAACAAATCGCCCAATTACTGTGTTGAAGATCAAAAATTGGGGATCCCTGGGACTCAGGGAAGAGAATGTAACCGCACCTCGCAGGGACCTGATGGCTGTAACCTCCTGTGCTGTGGGCGTGGGTACAACACCCATGTTGTCAGGCACGTGGAAAGGTGTGAGTGCAAGTTTGTCTGGTGCTGCTACGTGCGATGCAGGAGGTGTGAGACCATGACGGATGTACATACCTGCAAATAAGTTTAAGTACAGAAAACACAGCCAAACCATCCTGGCCTGTTTGCATACAGCTGACGCACAGGCAGCAATTGCTGTTACCGTGTGGGATTTCAGGGGGATCAGCCTCGGGGGAACAGGTACTGCCAGACAACGGGTAGTCCAAGCATGTGGTGACTGAAAGAACAACTGAGTGAACATCAGACTACAAGCAGGGACAGCTTAAACAATGTAAAAGGACTCCTGATGACACATTTGAACATACTACTCCAGGAGCAGAGACAGACATTGAACTTTTCAAGTCTTTAATAGCCACAATGTCCTGAAGATCCATGTGGTGGGTACAGAGTAGAAATCTCAAGATCTCAAGATCTCATTAGCCAGAGACTGAAGAGTTAAGAGGGTGTGTAAGACACATTGGATATAATTGTCACATCTGTGTTTTAAAAGCTTGGACTAGGTGGATCCACTAGATGGTTCATTTCTGCGAACTTGAGGAAAAAACACAGGGATGGGGGAAGTGTTCAACTGTTGACCACTAAATGTTTCTTTTACAGCTATTCAGAAAGCTGTCTTCTGTGTACACAAAGAAGTGTCTAGTACTGAGAAATGTGCATGACTGCAGAGAGCTCAGCACTGCCTGGTGCAAGCTGTGCCCACAGTAGAGAGGCAGGAGCACATCTTGATGAATGTGAACAGTGTACCAAATAGCAACCTCAGGATTTTTTTGTAGTTTGGCCTTCAAATGCACAATGGACAGGTCTGAGGAGGGACAGAAATAGAGTTTCGTATTTAAAGGAAATAAAAACCCTTGCAGGCATTTCCTCAGTATCTGAGCACACATTTTGCAAGTCAGGTGGTCATCACCCCGCTGTTGAACTCTATGCAATGACCTGCCATGTTCAACCATCTCACTGATGGTTCACCAGCATTTTCAAAATTAACTGTATGGAGCTCAGCCTAAAGAAATCTGTCATAAAGCAAAACATTTTTTAAAAATATGTCTTTATAGAAGCAGCATCTTGGACTCTTCATTAGTTTGCATCCTCAGTAAATTCAATGCGTGATGTGATTTATGGATTGGCTCACACCACTAAAATATTTAAACTGTTAATGATAACATTTTCTGTCCCTCCGTATGTTGGCTTAATTTTATTTTACATCTATGAAAGGTTGTTTATGTTTATCATGCAGTGATTTAATGCCTGGCTTAAAAAGCAGCATGCAAAAGGATTACTGTTGTTTAATTGTGCAAAGACCTATTTTTGATAAGACAAAGTTTATATTTTGTAAATATTTAAATTATGCAAGTTATGTAAAATGTTTCCAAAACGAATGTGATAAGACTACAGCCTTTGATATTTGTTGGTTAGATATTTCCTAATATTGTAGTAGCCTTTAATTGATTTTTTATTTGCATGTGCTGGGGGAAATTAGAGAATTTCCTAAATGTTCTCTTTCTTACCATCAGGATAATTATTGCAGTTACACACTGATGAAAAATTCCTATTATGATTTTCTACATGGTCAGCTAATTAGTATTCCTTATACTTTCTTTTTTATTATTGTTCTTTTAAATACATTTTACAAACACCAAAATCCCAGATCCAACTGTAAGTGCAGAACTCCCACTGACATCAAGGGGACTTGCAAGAGTTTGCAATCCCTTAACTTTTTCCTCATCAAGTTTTTACAAGGAAATCATCTTGGACAGTGTGATTAAGGCTTTCAAAGTTACTTTGAAGAATTCATTTCCTAGTTGTAAATTATTTTCCCATGAAAGATGGTGACCAGATTCCCTGTTACTATTGGATGTACAGGTCAGGAAGAAGGAAACAAAATCTTCTGTGTTGTGGTATTTCACTGCCTGATGTGGATTATTTTAGGAACATCAGTTCAGCAATAAGGAAGTTCTTTATTGCCTGGTTCTTTTCGGACCATTACTCCACATTTGGCCAGTCTATCTCCATTGGCCCACCCAGATTATTATCCTGAGGCCACATAATCTGCTTTATGTGGGAAAGGTGTTCAGCATGCCAGTCACTGTCACAGGAGGATTCAACACTATCTCTGTGAAAACTTGGGTGGGGAGAACAAAACCTGGTGGAAAATCCTGAAGAGAGAGTTGTAACAAGAGGACATGGCCTTAAGCTGCGCCAGGGGAGGTTTAGACTGGATGTTAGGAAGAGCTTTTTCACAGGGAGAGTGATCCCTCAGTGGAATGGTCTGCGCGGGGATGTGGTGGAGTTGCCATCCTTGGAGGCGTTTAAGAAAAGACTGGATGAGGAACTCAGTGACACGGTCTAGATAATGAGAGGCTCAGATGGATAGAGCCCATGGCTCCGTGGTTGGGGCAGCGGTCTCTGTGTGGGAGTCGCTTGGGAGTTGGACTAGATGATCCTTGTGGATCCCTTCCAACTCGGAATAACCTGTGAACCTGTAAGCCCCAGGGTTCCCCCGATTTCCAACAATGAAAGTAAACCCACAGCCTCCTCAGACTATGCCACAGCACCTATTGGCAGCATGGGTGGGAGATGATACTGGTCACTGTTGATGTGAAGGTGTGGTAGAGATCACCTCTTTTTTTTTTTCCTGCTCCACATCAAGAGTTGCTGGCAGAGGCATGTGCCTTGGTGCCTTACCCGGCAGGGCTGAGTTCAGTGTTGAGATCATCACTGTTTTGTTATAAGAGACTTCAGCTCATGGGAATTCTGTGTATGATCTTTATTGAAGCAGCCCCTACTTGTCTTTCAAAACAGCTTAGCTTTTATTGGACTTAACGGTTGGTCCATGCCTGATCTGTAACCTATAGGAAATTGCCAATGTACTTCTCCGTCTCACTGTAACTTCTGGCAGGATAAGAAATTATCGTGGACAACTGGGACTGAGGTCAGCTACAGGGATTTGCCCAGGAGTGGCAAACCTCAGAAGGCTGGTTCTATGGGTTTGCAGGGAAGGACAATGCCATCAGCATTGCACAGAGACAGCCAGGATGCCCCCGTCACAGTCAAGGTGTCTCTTGCCTGCTTGGCTATTGAGTATTTGATGCTCCCTAATTTTTAACAGTCAGCTAGTTCCAAAAACCAACCAACCAACCAACACCTTTTTGTTCTTAAGTGTTGTTAATAAAAGATTCTTTTCCTGGGTTTCTTGGGGGAAGAGTTTATTTTTTCAAAGAATGATAAAAGACAATGAAGAGAAGTGGAAACACATAGGGTTTATGAAAGCTTCAGTGGCTGAGCAAACAAGCTAACAAGGGTTTGAAGCTTCACTGGCACCAAAAGAATCCATCTTACCTATAGAGAAGCTGAGGAAGAATTTGATGGAAGGTGGTGTTACCCTTTCTGCACGGACAGAGCACTTGTAATTTGAGGGGCTGCTGCTCACTCACCTGTAGTGCTAACAAGGGGCTTGGAAGGGGAAGCAGAAGCAAAGTGAGTGGACTGGGGAGAATGGAGCATGAGCTCTGCTGTTTACCTACCAGTCACTTTAAATTGCTGTTTAAGTTAAGCTCCATTACAATTTACCTCAGTTACATCCATAAAACTAGTTCTGGATGGCCAGTATCTGTAAAAGCAATTTTGGACAGCATCAGGATATGAACATTGTTTTGCAGTAGCACCAGGTCTAAGGAAATTAGCTGACATCTATTGCACAATAGATTTCCACAAAACACACACTAAGCACAATTTAGTCCACAAAACTGCCTTTACTCCTTTCACGCTCTGGAAAAGCTCTCCTTGCAGGAGAGCAAGAGGGAGAATCATCTGTAAGACAGCATGCCTCCTCTTTCAAAGAGGAGCCTGTGTGACATATGTGGTTTAGCTACTTCTGTGGGCATATGGCACCAAGATGCATTTAATTCACTCAGTTTAATAGGGTGGGTTTTTCTCTTCTGCTGGAACTGGAGGATCAAGGCTTTTGACTTTGAAAATATAGCTTTATAATAATCTTGTATAGCTTTGCAATAATACATACATTCTGTTCGAAAGTAGCTGCATGTGTGCTTTTGTGAGCAAGTGAGATTAGAAAAAGAATTTGGAAGGAAATTTGGGCAGGGAAAAGGTCTCTCAGTCCTGTTTCTTCACAGTGCCCTTTTGTACAGGGAGCAGCAGGTTGAGAAAAGCAGCAAAACTATGGAAAATGCCACAAGTTTACTTTTTGAAGAAAGAATAATTGTAAGCTCTTTAGAAAGTGAAATTATGTTTTCTGTTTTGGCCACAGAAATGCATGTGCACTAGCTGTATGTTTTAAGGAATACAGCTTGTCATGGGTTGAAAGATCACAACCCATCTCAGGGTTTGGCCATTTCCTTTTCATTTCAGCTTTGCTGTTTATTACTGTAATACCACTATACAGTATTTTAAAAAACCTGCACATTCTTCTTCTCAATACTTCAAGAATCATCAGCTGACCGTCCTGTTTTGTTTTTGTTTTTCTTTTTAATATCAAGTTATTTGTGTATAATGATGCCTTAATTAAAAACTTGAAACTTTTGATTGGGTAAGATTTCTATAGTAGTTTTCCCCAAAGCCCTGAAAATTTATATTTGATTGTGGAGCAGAGTGAAACACATTTTCTAGAGAAGAAGCTCAATACCATAGTGGGGGTTAAAATACATACTGCAGTATTATTTCTGTGGGTGATGATCTGCCCTCTGTGCTGAAAGGTACATTATGCCTCATGTAGCAGAAACTCCCATTCTTTAACATGGACCAATCTGCCCCATAATCTAAGAAATTAATTTGACACTCCATTGTGCCTCAGTATGTGCTAATCATATTTTGACATTAAGCATACTGAGTTTTTAGAGAATCATTAAGAGAATCAACATGCAGAGGAACACAACAGGAAGTTACTAATCAGTTCCAGTTTAAGGTGTGCCATTCGGGCATTATAAAAAAAATCTGACCAGTCATTGCTGATTATGCCAATAGGAGCAAAACCAGAAATTACCTGACACTTTGAGAACTAAGATGCTGCTTTTAGAGCTGTAGGCTGTCGTTTCATGGCAGGCTGGGTTTGCTTGCCAGGTTGGCTGAGCTCAGGTTTCCTCCTCCCTGTTCTGACCCTGGGTCGTTGATTGCTTTCACAATATGGTTTACACAAACACTCCACTGACAATAGATTTGGTTCAGTTTGGAGCAGAAAACTGCTGCAAGGGCATGGCAGCAACAACTCAGGGAGGTGACTAGGAGTACTAACTCCTTGATAGTGCTGCTAGTATTTGAATATTACCCAACTATGGTCTCACACTTCATGTGCATTGAAAACTCCTGGACTTTAACATCAAGCAAACCAACAAAACCAAAACCCATACAGCATGAATAGAGAGAATGACAGAAGTTCTGCAAACAAAGCAGCTACCAAAATACACCCATTTCAGAGATTTCTAAGCAAGAAATTTAGGGAGAATCAAACTTTTGGAATTACCCAATGCTACAACCACCTCCTGCAGAAATTTTATGACCCCCCTCAATGTGCTAACATAGGAGCCCTTTCAGGAAAACAAACAAACCATGTACAGCATGAAAGGTTAATGCTTTAGGGCAGGCATACTTTCCACTGATCAATGATTTTCTGGCAGTACAACTGCAAGTAACCTCATAAAAAAGCCCTGCTTGCTTAGGACTATACAGCACTAAGTAAAGACAACAGTATCATACCCTCTGCTGAGACCATATTTGGGATAATACAGTTTCAACCACATAAATAACCTTCAAACATTAGTTGAGCTCAGTAGTTTTTGGGGTTTTTTCCCTGTTAACAGATTGTCCCATAAATAAAGTGGTAAGAAACACTCTAAACCCCTTGCACTGTAGTACAAGATAAGCAAGAGAAACAAAATTAATTAGCTGCTTTAAGCTCTCTCCAGGGGTCAAAAATTATGCAGAGGATGGAGTGATTTCTGTGCATCTTACATACTAGACAATGTAGCTGGACTATTGCAGTCCTCTATATTGATTCCTCTCTCCATATATATTCTAACACCCTAAAACAAAGTTTTCATATCTACATACTTCAAAGGAACAGATGATGTTTATTTTATTTACTCGTACACTACAAGGTGCAGTTATCTACATGGTGGGTGAGGTCCTTTTGAGGCATCTATGAGGACTAAGATACAAGAGCCATAAATCACATTATGCACCAAGTTTTCCAATGGGATGATTTAGCTGGCAAGATCTGGGAACACGAAGCTGTACTGATAAAAATAAAGCTGAAATATTCAAGGCTGAGAAAGATAATTAGAGAAGATTGCTGCAACATTTGGTAGGAAAAAAAATTTGCAGACTACATTCCACAGAAGACAGCATTCTCGTCCACTGACATCTATCAAGCTTATAGAGGAGACATGACTCCTCCTCAGCTGAGTGCCTTCTTTCACGTTTTTTCAAAATGGACCCTTTGGAGGAACGGGTGATTACAGATTTACATCAATTTAAACGCAAGATTAAAGAAACTGGGTTGCACATTCTAGAAAGGAAAATATAGGGCCAGGAAAAATGTAAAAAATTTCTGAGTCATAAATTTTTAACTTGAAAAAATTGTTAATTAACTACCTAGATGGATAGTTAAACATAGGAAGAGACATCCCAGGAACCTGTTTTAACCTGGGTCTATGAAGGATGCTTTAGATCTTGTTTTAAGATTGAAAGGGTTAACTACAGAAGCAGCAAGGAGGATCCAGAAGTGGCTTTAAGCTATGTTACCAGAAATGTAACATCTCAAGTGGAGCACATTCTCTCTTGCCATTCTTGACTTTTCCACTCCCAGGGAGGCAGGAGCAGGAAATGGCTAAACTCCGGTGTTTGTGCCCTTTTGGCACATTGCTCAGCGTCAGAAGCAGGGTACCTCACATCTCTGGTACAGCATCAGGTGTGACTGACACCACGTGGTATCTGTGAACAGGTCAAGAGCTGTTCTGACACCTTCCTGCTTCGGCCTTGAAGTTCCCATCCAGCCTTACAGGTTTCTTCAATTCTCTTTGCTAGGCTCCTTTTGTTAAGGCTAGGTTGGTTTTAAACCGTACAGGAAACTAAGTGCCACAGTAAGACATCTGGAAAGCAAAACATGCTGAGCAAAATGAAGCTTTTTCCAAACCAGCACTGAGGAAACTGAGGCTGTAAAAAGGTCTGCTGTTTCCAGAGGGGAAAAAAAAAAAAAGTTGGATCATGAAAACTAGGAAAAGTCCAGAGGGTACTTCAAGGCAGAGACCTGCCCTTCAGGTTCTTTCTTAGGAGTCCTGTTAATCCAGTGGTACAGCAAATGAGAGTCAATGAAGTCATCTTCAGGTGGCTTGAATCCCATCTCAGTGTTCCTTAGTGAAAATTAAGTTACAATCTCCTTGTGTTCCCTCCTCTCTCTTCTCACAGCTCTACTTTTTGAGGCAGACATCCCCCACAAGCTCTCTTCCCTTCCCCTCACTGTTCTTTTCTCAACAAGTCTGCAAGATCCTGCAAATGTTGCCATCATCTTCTGTAGGAAAATATGCATCCTGGAGCTTTTTCATACACAGGTACAAAATGCCTTTGTCTTTGCAACACACTACTTCCTACCATCAGCTGTGGGAGACCAGAGAGGCAAGAACAGTAGTCCGTGTTTGGCAACTCAAATGAAACACAGATAGGTTATCAGAAAGTCTTGCTGCTTAAGATTCAGAAAGTTTCACCTCAACAGCTGTAAATTGTCCACCAAAGGAAGAGATGGCATGACCAGATCTTGCAGAAAATTAACAGACCATGACAATGGACAAGCGCAAGGAGACCCCATTTGTGTGGCCACTCCAGTATGATTTTTGTATACTTGACAAGTCTTATTAAATGTGATGCCATACACCTGTGAGGACATAGGTTAGAGAATAAATGGAAGACTTCCATCAAAATATTAAGAATCAAAATTTAAGAAGTTACAAAAATAATCCTACCATTCGTTGCTTTAAAATCCATTGTTTAAAATGTTTCTTACAGGTATAACTTCAAGAGGTTTAGAGAAACATATTTACTTTTCATTGCTAAAAAAAACAACAACAAAGATTTAAAAGATACAAGGGCTAGAGAAGAGTTGCCCTTAGTCTTATTTCCTCTCCATTTTATTTTGTGGGGAAAATATGACCTTTTTAATTTGATGAAAGATGAAATATTCATTGGCATTAAAAGCCAAAAAATGGAGACGAGCAACACAAGGAAACTAATAATGTAGCCCATTTTTTTTCTCTTAAGCCCCTGCCAAGTAACATCAAAATTATTTTGACATTATTCTGCATAGCAGCACAGCCAACAGTGGTATATACATCAACAAAACTATTTCTGTAAAAATTTCAAGACTTGCACAATTAGTTTTCTGCAGTAGCCTAATATTATGAAATAGAATTCCAAACAGATTAGAACAGAGGCAGTTACTTCAATGAAAAAACATACATGATTTTGACATGTCCTCCTACACAGGAAAATCTGAAAGATTTAACAACAGCAGTTTTACTGTGTCAGGTGTCTTTATTGCTGTTCTACATTAAAATCGAGGGAAACCCACATTATTTAACAGGCTAGTTAAACATACAGAACAACTCGGAATCCAGTCTTACTCTGGTAGCAGAGGTTATTTATCTGTCTTACAAGGTAATTCTCAATATTGCTTGAAATTTTTAGTGCAAAGAATTTGTCTCAGAAAACAACAACAGTATTTCTAACACCTCTGTGTTAAACTCACTGTGGGTTCCTGAAAAATCTTCTGTGGCTTTTGCCCCATGGTACTAGCTTGAAGCTTATGACGAATGTACCAGAACTCATGACACAAAGCTCCAAGAGATTACAGCCAATTCTGTGTCAGCCCTTATTTTGTTAATACAGACACCGTCAGTTATACCATACTAACTTAGTTGCAGGAAAAGTTCAAACCAGCCCTTCTTAAAAGAAACAGAAATTTACAAAGAAAGCAAGGTTTTCTCACAACTTTTATATAAACTAAAAGAATAAGGCCACTTAAACTTGGTCCATTTTTTCCATTAAAAAAAGGGATGAAGGAAACATTGTCAGTTAAGTTTACAAGTCACACATTGCATAACCCAGGACACAATGCTCTAATATTTCACTAGAACAGATTGTCTCAGCTTACACTAGAAGAAACATGGGTGGTGAAGGATCACAATTGGGTACCCTAAAACAACTTTCGCTAGAATGCAGACTGCACTCTAACAGACTCTTCATGATATGAAATCTATTCCTGACGTTAGTACTAAAAGACGAAGCTATTCCATTATGCACATTTACTGCGTGACCAGCCACTATAGCTGAACAGCCATACAGAGAATCAATGGTTAAGAGGCAGTACAAGAATTGCTATAAAACCTGAACAAATTAGCCACAGTACTGCTGCTTAATGTGCCAAGTCTCTTTTCTAAAGTAAACATTTTCAAGTTAAGCACAAATTCTTCCAAGCTGGTTTTAAATATCACACACACTACTTACATATTTACTTTTCTTCATCCCCTAAGATGGAAAAAAAAATGTATTGTGCTTTTCATAGTATACCTGCGTTACACCATCATGTATCCTTCCTTTGCTGATTATTCAGTTTTGTTGGGGGACTACAAAATAATTTTTTGGAGCACATGGTATTAGAATAACCAAATAGTTTTAATAAAAAGTGATGCTGCCATTAAAAAGACAGAGGATTAAAAAAAAAACCCAACTAAAGCTCCTTATTAACTTATCACTAAAAATCTACAATATTCCAGTAAGTTTACACAGTCACAGCAACATTGCACTGTTAAGAGGACAGTACATTTGTCAGGATTATTTTGTCCACATATGTAACTTATTAGCCAGTTATCTACAAGATATTATTTACCACAGGCAAACTAGAAATAGTGTGATTTTAAGAACCTGCATAGAAATGACTTGATGTTTCTTTTATTTTGGACATATTTACAAAAAGAATTTCTATGTGTCTTAGCAATAAATAATCCCAATATTCAAAATGCCAGTGCTCATGCACACACCGACAAGATGGCTGCATGCTTTAAAAGTATTATTTACAGTACAGTCTCCTTCATAGCCCTCTCTCTGATTATAGCAGAAAGTGCATTTTCTTCCGTATTCTTTCTCCATTTCTTTTGTTTTCATTTAGTCTTGCTTCTGAGGGATACAGCCTTCCATCTCAACAACTTCTGGCCAGCCTTCATACTTGTTTGTGTCCTTGTTATTCTTTATATGCTATAAATGGGAAACATCAATTTGTCGTTAATGTGAAGTCATTTATCCTTTTGCTTTAAATCACAGTTTTAAGACATTTACTTATTTGCAGGCTATGGACAAAAAGAAAACATCACTATTACCCTCTTGTTCTTTGTATCAAATATAGCCATCTTTCAGTATTCATCACTTAATGTAACTTGCTCATGCAAGTGTATGCTAAAAACAGTTAACTCCTACTGGGGAAACATTTGCACATTTTATTATGGATGTTTATTTAGGAAGAGAGACAAACAAGGAAATTACCAAATCATTAAGACCAACTACTAAGAATAAATAAATAAGGATACTAAATTTACAAGGCAATGAAAACACAAATAGTGAGATTTTAAAAAACATTATTTTATGTTCAGTGATTGCTTTCTTTGAAAATTAGAGGTCTACTTTTCCACCAGGCAACCCTCTGCAGTCAGGTAAGACATTATTGCTTCTAAGAGTTTGCCACTGCTTCTGTATTGGTTTCCACTCCCTTGCAAAGCTGGTGGAAGAAAATGCATCTTCCTTATTGTCCTAGTACAAACCTACTTTTACCAGTAATTAAAGGCAACATTGACACATCCCAAATTTTAACAGCTAAAGTATGGGAACATGCTCTGTTTCACAAATTTTGCTATAGCAGCAATATTTTTGAGAGAATAGCAAAGCTAACAGCTGGGAACACCAACACCTTAACTACCACTTATCTGTTGGAAGTTCATCATTGTTAGTGCATCTAAAATACAACCATTAGGACATAAGTTTTGAATTTTTCAGTCTAATTCATTAAAAAGATAAATAATCTAGTTACTGGCATAATAAGGTGTAAGACTTTTTTCTTATTTATGAGTCATCAAAAAATCCTTTTGTTATGTTTAAAAGGAGGCTACTCAAGAAAAAATATTAAAAATTAACACCATGTGCCACTACTGCAATACATACTCATTTTAAAAAAAAATGAATGGCATTTCTAAAACATGCAAACTGTTAAATTCCAGTAAGTTACAGAATCACAGACCTGTTCAAATGGACTTTTAGTCTTAATTCCTTTTCCACCACAGAAGACCCAGTTGTCTCTGAAGCCAAGGTTAGTAATTGATGTGCTTCCTAATTCAGCAATCAGTTTCCGTGCTTCCTCGTTAAGCCTTGAACAAAACAGAGAAATTCACTATGTGAATAAAACAAGTCCTTAGAGCTTTCATTACTCAGTGCACCAATCAGCTTTAAACTGATTAAATATAGTCTGTCAGTAAATATTGGGCAAGATTTACCTTTTGAAATCAGATAAGGTTACTTCTGAAATCACCTGATACAATGAGTGCTGCTCTTTCCTACCATAATCACAAGGAACCAGGATGCAACGCTACTACACAGTATCACAGTATAGATAAGACTGGAAAAGACCTTGAAGATCATCTAGTCCAACCTATAGCCCAACTAACCTAGCATCTACATCTAGATCATATCGCTCAACACCTCATCCAGCCTACCCTTAAACACCTCCAAGGTTGGCGAGTCAACCACCTCTGCGGGCAACCCATTCCAAATCCGGATCACTCTTTCAGTAAAAAACTTTTTCCTAATATCAAGCCTAAACTTTCCCTGCTGAAGCTTAAGACTATGACCTCTCGTCCTGTCATCAGAGACCAAGGAGAAAAGACCA
>WEKX01007660.1:14111-36190 GCA_013390025.1 Pitta sordida
GCTCGGAGTGGCCTGCTAGACTGTGAGGGATCTAGGTTGGTGTTATGCTCTGCGATGTGCTCTCGGTCTCTGTACGGGTGTTAGATGGTGAGTTGGACTAGATGATCCTTGTGGGTCCCTTCCAACTCATAATATTCTGTGATTCTGTGATTATCAATTGCAGATCATGAGTGACAAAACAACAATTTTAGCCTTATAGGAGAAAAAATCCATAAAAATCAAACAAAAGCTGAGCTCACCACTTCATGGCCTGAGCATGCAAAAGTGGCACAGTGCTCTTGGCAGGTGGAACATCCCTTGTCACCCCACAGCACATTAAAAACCTGCTCCAAGAAGCAGCAACAGTGACTGTCGTGTGTGAAGTTTCTGGAGCTGGCACAAATGCTAGGGAAGTTGTAGGCAATTCAGATATGGAAAATCAACACAGAGTGGTGTAATTTCATTACCATCTACTAAATGCAATGTATTACCAGACTATGAATGTGTTTCAGGAGACAAACACTGGCTTTTATGATGATTACAGGATACAGATCAAAGAGCTATCAACTTAATGTTACATAGTATTTAGATGTTCAAAAGGGGTAATTTGAGACAAGTCCCTTTTTTCAATCTTGAAAGAGAACACAAACACAGATGATGCAACAGTACTTGTTTTTAAAAGGTAACTTTTCTGCAATTATGATCTCCTAATTCTTTTTAAAATACAAATTTATCAACCTCTATGAAAATTTTTATCACTTTTGAGGTGTAGCTTTCATCTAACTGGATGCATATAAGAGGAAGGAGTCACTTCTCAATACAGTGCTGGTTAACATTGCTGGTTAACTCACTCATCTCAAGTTTCCTACCACCAGTTAACACAGCAACAAAGAGCATCAACTTTTACACCCCAGTAGATGGGCTGATTGCAGAGTACAGCACAGCCACCATCTGCTGCCTTATAGGGCTTTGCCAGTGCTTTTTTAAATGAATTAAGGTTTTGCATTCAGTTAAGCCATTTCTCTTTGCATTCACTGGGTCTCCATGTATCATCAGTAATAAGGTGGGTGGTGCAAAAAGAGCAGAAATGCCTTACACATTCACACACCACTGAAATGGCTCATTTAAGCAAGAAGTAAACAGTTTGCTTCATTAAATCCATTCTTTGACAGGATGAGGTTAAATTTCAAATTCAATAATATTGAACCTGATTTGGTGCTACTCCTCTTAAAAACCACAAATAATATAAAAACGTTTCCAAATGAGGATTTCATAATTCACACCACCTGGCTTTCATTCTCTAAGAAATGCTGTAGTATTATTTATACCAGGATGAATTCAATTATTTACTATTGTTCACAAGGGTACTACTACTCTTTCCAGCCACTGGGTTTACTTTTGTGGTAAATTAGTCAACTGATATTTTCTTGTAATTGCAAACTACAACAGGCATTGTTTTCCTAAAGAAGGATAAAAGAGTAACAGCACTGCATGTTGTTACTTACCAAACATCTGGATCATTCTCTAGGGATGGTGGATTGTAGAACTACCATAACATTAAACTCAACTTTAAAATTGAATAAAACTTTTGCAAATAGATTCTCTCTCTCTTTGGAGATATTTCTATTATCAAAAATAAAGCATTAGTGATAATGACAGTCTTATTCATCATTGGTGAAATTTTCCCTTAATAGTTTCACTCTCTCTTCAAATTAGATGACAGGAATTGAATGAAATTCTGGCATTTGACAAGCAAGGACAAAGACATTGAAATGTTACAGTACAAAATACGCTCAATACTGGGGGTTTTTTTGCATGTGGTTCGGACTGATTACCACACATTCACGAGGAGACTGGCCAGGAGACTGACTTCCCCAGGGCACACGGGACAAACGTGTATCACACATTTTAAAATAACGTTGGGCAAAACATACATTTGGCCCTTACAAAAACAAAGAACCAAACATTCAAACAATTTTGATCACTCTATGCAAAGCTCAGTACAATCAACAAGAGGAAACTCACAGGTCTCATTGTCCTTTTGTCCAGTGTCTTACACTCCACACTGCGAATTCCTTAATCAACTCCAAGATCACAAACTCCTTTCCTACCCCTCACCATAACCAGATACAATAACCACAGCTTATTTTCTAGACAACACCTGTAAGTGGTTTCCAAATGACTGAACACATTTCCCTTACTCTGCACACGTGTGGTCTTGTTGTAGCAAGCCTCAAAACCCACAAATATTGACAATCCTGTCTGGAGTCAGCAGGGTGTTGCTTCTCCAGTGCTTTAGCCAGATGAATTTCCCAGCATCAAGCCCCACCTCAGCTAGATGGGCTTTTTTCCTCTCCTCTGATAAAACCACAATATCAAACTATCAGACAGAAAAAACAAAACCAATTCAGTATTATCTTTTGCGGTTTTTTTTTAACTTATGAACTTTACATGTTCTTTTCATCTGTCTTAGAATTCCTGAGCACTGATACCGTCTCAATCAACTCCCGCTCATTTTCAGAAAATACTACCTTATGGTTGAGTTTGATTTGGGGTTGTTGGTGGATATGGAGTGAATATCTATTAGGTTTTGAGTGAGGGTGGTTTGGTGGGTTTTATTTTGTTGTTTTGGTTTTTTGGTTGGTTTTTTTTTAAGTTTGCCCAGTTCTGCTTCAGTTTTGCAGATTCATAGCTGCAAACCAACAGTGCCATCCACTGTCTTTAAGAATAATCTTGTTCAATGGATTTTTCTCACTGTTAAAGAAAATAAGATGCTCCATTTTAGAGTCTCAGTGCTTCTAAACAAGGGTTATACCTGGCACATACCAGAGCTAAAATAAAAATTAACAACTCATTTTTCTCCTATGACCATAGCATTTTATACTGAATACGACTGATTTTTAAGAGGGCTGTAAGGCTAATTTCACATCTGAACCACAAATGGGGCAATTCTGTCATCACACTGAATTGTTGTCAGCATCATCAGCTCAGGAATTGATGTATCCTTCAGAGCAGTGAAGTTGGAATCGGGGATGCTGGGCACAATATCTGCATCTGTGCTCAGGAGAGGTGCTAGAGAAGGACAAATCCACTCTGGTTTTCAGTCATTTCTCCAATATTCTCAGTGGAGCTCTGGTGCTGGACGCACAAGAAATCTTCTACAAGTAGTTTTATTGATGAAAGAGGGAACCAGCGACTTAGGAGAGACAGTGGATATTAGCCATTAGAATAATGTTTTCATAATGTAGGGCGGAAGGAGCAAGGAGGTCACTAAGAGACAGGATGGAATCAGATGTACCACTTTTGGTACATCACTTTCTGATGATGAATGGAAATATTTCTATGGAAGGTACAAGATTTAGTTCTTATGTACCAAGGTATCAAGACTTAGCCTTTCATAGTTCATGCAGTTATAAAGTAATTTCCATTTAAGCAAAATAATATTTCCCATACCTCATTTGCACTACTAAGTAGCAAGCTGTGTGGAATAGCTTGACCACCTATAGTTTCCACAATTTATTCCTTTTTCATTGAACCATAACTTCCATTAATAAGTTACCAACTGTTTATAGTTTACCAACTGTTTAAACAAACACCTTGTACTACAAACTAACGTGCTCTCAAAGAACACTAAATATCACCTTTCAAAACAAACAGTGACCTTATTACTAAACAGAACATATAACATGCTGAGCTTTTAGATGCATTGTTAATTTAAAGTAGCAGCCAAATGACTTGTGGTACACCTGGATATCCTTTTGTTGGAAACAATATAGTTGTAAGATGAGGAGAGTGATCTCTGATGGTTTTCTTTGGCTGGATATCAGGCTGTTTTCAAAACTGATACTACAGGCTGTAATACAAACTCCCTTCCTCTCTTCACCAAAACTAAGTTGTTCGATGTTGTTTAAATCATAAAATTAGTAAAGAATGAACATCAACTTTTAGCACCATAAACAAATTTCAATTCCACAACTGTTAGTCAGGAGATAAAAAATATCTCCCCTTAAGGAAAATTGTAATATAATTTCCCCATATCATATACTTCAACTGCAGGAAGAGGTTTGTTTTTTTTTCAAGAAGTTTGGATTTGGATTGACATACATAAGGCTTTTCAATTATGATTAAAATACCCACATTATTTGCATACTTCCAGGAGAGATAAAGACAACCTGTAACACTCGTAAAGCAGCTACATATGTAAATTGACTGAAAACAGCAGAGCCTCACTAAGCCTTCTTGTGAGGACAACAACAGGAAGGAGAAGACTTCAGTTCAAAGCTCTGAGCAATTTCATGCTCCATACCATCTTCTGGAAAGCCAAGTAAGCATTTTTCACAGACATTCAGTAAGCAAGGTGTTTGTTTGTACTCCAAACATTTTCTTGTGATATATGACCATCAACACTGCCGGATAATAAAATCACCATTGGATAGAATTCTTTGCTTTATTATTTTAATTTTTTTAAACAAGGTTCCAATTCCCTAGCGCAATTATGGAACTTGGCATGTAATTCTCTTTAGAGCTGCAAAGGAATTAGACCAAAGAAACCTTGTTAAGGGTAAAGCATGATAAAAACAAACAGCTTCAAAGACCTCTTCTATATTGCTGCTGCCTCACGTCACATTATATTCTAAGCCTGAGTTGTGTTAATGTCTGTAAAAGGACAATGAGAAAAATCAGAAAGGAGAGAAATTGGTGTAGCTTAGCACATCAAATGCTCACAAAAAAATTCCTGCTGTCCTATTCCAATGTAACATTCTACGTATATTGGGATGTGCCTTTGAAATGCAATTGTGATTTGGTAGGATCTTGACAGAATCATCAGTAATTCCCATTTAAGAAAACACTAGGAAGAGAGAGAGAACCCGCTCTTTAGCCTGATGTCACGCAGAGTGTGATGGAAATTTTTCTAACACTAAGCCTAGGACAGATACTGAAAAGTCATGGGGGGGATGGGGGAGGAATCCTACAAACACTTCAACTCCACACAAGCACAGATAAACAAACTGGAGAGATCAGCTTGACCTTCAAAGGTAGCTCTGTCACATCTGTCCATGCATTTCCTGGTCAACTCCAAAGCATGTCTCTAATTAAATTTGTACCATGAAAAAAAATAAGGCAAATATTACAGTCTGAGCTGAAAAAAAAAATCACTACTAAAATTTATGGACAGATTAAGCACCCAAAGTTTACTCATTATATGTGTGCCATTAGAAAGATGCCATTTTACATATACTACATTTTATATATATAAAATTGATTAGTGCTGTTATATAAACGTCAGTTCATATTTCCAGGGAGTGATGTGAGATCATTGGTATAAATAAAAGGACAAAAGTTTAAGCTCAGCCAAAACTGAACTGGGAAGCAAACCCTCAAATTTTAAATGCCTTCTGGGATAAAATCTTAGGAGCACTTGTCTGACTGATACCTTGTTTTAGGATTGCTGTCCTGGCTCTCAGAAAGAAGGTCCTACTGCACCAGTCTTAGCGCAGGATGAAAAGGGCAATTGCACAAAATTGGAGCAGAGCCTACAACAACACTGTGTCCTACCCTCTCATTGCAAACATTGCACAAGCTAAGTCTGAAATTCCTACTGCTTGCCTTTCAGGAGCATAAGGAAGCATCACAACACACGAAAAAGCAACAAGACAAATCAAACTAAGCACGGATTTCTTTCTTTTTTTTTAAGCTTAAATAAACACATTGCATGAAGTCCAGAAAAATAAGTAGAGTGTAAGAAACAACTACTATGCAGTAATAGAACTTCAATATCCATCTCAGTGGCAGAGGAAAAATCCAAGGAAAGATTAGATATACCTTATTGGGACTGCAGTACTAGAGTTAAAGTGAGGTAGGAGGTGGAATACCCAGAAGCACAGGACAAGTCCTCAGGGCAGTCTGGATGAGTTCTGCTGGACCCCATCGTGGCACCCATGATTCTCCTTCCAAGATCTATTCCTCCTATAATTGCTCAGGAGAATGCACACATTTGGAGAAGCATTGTTTGAAGGTGGATGTGTTCTGGCCAGCTCCCACCTGCAGGCGTGTCCCTTTCCCATCACTGTAATTACAGATGGCCCTAGATCTACACAAAATGTTTTATTATGCCATGCTTCAAATATAAACACTCCCAACTCGATCAGGCTTCTGTCTCTGTAGGGCTTACAAAACGTGAACTGGTTACACTGCTGCAGCTCCTACAGTATTCTCATTTTGAGTGTCTATAACCCCCGTAAAACTACTGTGACTGCCCCTCCAGAGGCATTCATTTCTTGAAAACAGCTCCCTGTTAATATTACAGCACAAAGAAAACCATAAATTGCAAAGCATTATATTTAGGTTCAAAATTAAATTTCAAAATAGAAGCAGTTATATCAATGATCACCCCACCATTTCCTGGTCATCACCAGCTACAGCAAACACAAGATAAACACAAAGTTCTTTTTTCTCTTAGTATCTCTCAGAACTTCTAATCTCACCTGAAAAAAATTGGTGCCAAGACGAAAGGCTGGACTAGCTATTACAGACACAGCAAATCATAACTGTGGTTTCAAGGGAACAAGCTTACTCTGCTTCAGTGCAGAGCCAGCCAGGTCAGGCAGAACCATGAATAATAAAGAAAAGGAAAAAACAAAAAGTGTTCTTGCATGAGATTCCTAAACTGTCACCTAAAACATGAGTAATATTTAAAATGCCACAAGTTAGAATTTCAATTACATTTCTCATATGAGAAATCGTAACAAAATATTAGCTCACACAATCAAAATCAATATTCCGCTATAGAGACAGTAACAACATTATGTCTGTTGATGTAATTTAGAGTTGTCTATGCAGGTACTAGCACATCACATTCTATTATGCTTTGAAGTTTTTATCCCTGTTTTCAGGCAATCTTCGCTCTTGCATAATAAAACCTACTATAATTAAATCCTTGCTCACCCAGAGAAAACTGCAAGACATTAAAGGAATATAAATAATAGCAAGAAAGCAAAAAGAAGTAAATAAGAAATCAAACTTTCTGCATCTCAGTTTTCATGAGAACATTTAAATAAATGGAGACTCAAACTAAGACATCTCTGATGATTAAGACAGTCTGAAACTCCACGCTACATTTTCCTCTGATACAGTAATACAGAAATGTACATTCACTTGTGTACACCTTCTTACTTGCCTTTTATACAAGCACAGAAAAGAATACACCAAATGGACAGGGGAATCCCTTCCCCTGGTGTTGACAGGAATCACTGGACTATCTTCTCTGTGCCTCTGCAGATTTATTCCATGCAATTGAAAAATATTTAAGGCAATTGAATCACCTAAAAAATACCGTATCTCCACAAGAACCTAGACCACTATGCAGACTAGGTTACAAAAAATATATATTAGCAGTAAATTAAGATTAATTTGTCTTTATTTTGGTTTAAAACACTCATAATTGAGTCTGATCTGTTATTCTCTGCTATCTTCTAAACACCCGCGATCTTTCTGCATGTTTCACAGGATCTTACTCCGCAACATGTTAAAGCCACAGCACCTAAAACAAGTTTTTATCTCAACAGTTGTTACCCAGTAATATCATATCGCCAGTGCCATGTTCAACTGTTTAATTACTATGATTTAACTGGAGCAACAATGATTGGGTTTGACTTCAGAATCTTGACTCTTTCTGGGAGTCTGTTCTACTAAATGGACCTGATGAATTCTATACTTTTTATACACTTAAATCTGATTTTCAAGAGATTCACATTTGCAGAAGGTCAGTAAGTGACTCAGATCACATGCATATTGCTCATTACAGAAATTCACACTTCAGAAATGCAGGAGCCAGATAGCTGGTGATAGACATATCAATCATTGTTATGAACAACCTACACAAACACTAAAGTGGTTATAAACCACCTACTCACAAGCACTAAAAGAGCTACAGCAGTTTAAATAGGAACTATAGCATTTCAGGGCTACTTGATTTTTACTTACTATCATTTTAATTACAGCGTCTATAAAACATTACACTGCAAATAGTAGAAACCTTCCCATTTTCTCTCTGTCTACACACACTCAGTTTATAGGGAAGGCAGAAAGGATGGGTATCAAAGAGTTCACCACCTTCCAGTAGCTGCTAAGTAACCAACTCTGCCATCCCTGTCCCAGGGTGTTCAACCAAGTCTACCAAAATCACTATTGCTTCATCTTCACTTGAGTAGTTTACTGTTACTGAGACATATGGCCCTCTCCTCTTTCCCAACTATCCCTCCAGCATCCAGAACTGAAAATCGACAAGTATCATGGAGTAAAACAGAGCTAATCTTCTTGATTTAACATTTGTTTAAGTCCTGCTTTTCTCTCCTTCAGTCCAGTCTGGTTGGACTGGAACTAAGATATGCAGATTCCAAATTAAAAGATTTCAAGTCAAATTGAAGGTACTGCAGACTTAGACAGTTGTGCACAGGACAAATCCAGTCTGCCTCTACATGCATGTCATTAGCATAGACACTTTGGTTTGCATTTTTTTAAACTTGTAGAACAAATAGAAAAACTAGATAAAGGTTGGTCATGGAGATAACTGATAAAAGATTTTTATTTTTGAACTTATTTATTTAATACTTTATCATTAAATGTTCTAAATATTTTAATGAAATATTGTCCATTAATTACAAGTCTTTAAAATTACCAATCATTGAAAAATAATAGGCTGTTAATAGATGATAATTCAATTAAATGGGAAAAAAACTTTAAAAGTACACCAGATTAGAACATAATAAAAATAACCAGAGTCTAATAAAGAACTACATAAATACCATCATCTTTCATGACTTAGCACTTCCTTTAACAAGCCATTGGTTATTTCTGCTTTAAACCCTTTATCTTTACTGTTAGCAGATGCTGACTGAAGAGGATAGTTTCCCACATTCACATTAAAAGGTTTTTTAATTCCCACTCTGAAGGCATAAAAGCTTGAGAAACGAAGTGATTACTGACTGGTACAGAAGTTTAATCGATACAGCCCAATTCATTAATCGTGTGGTTTTATAATCCAAATGGAATACTCACTACATACTACAGAGGAAATAAAACAGCCAGTGTGTTATTGTCAGTCTACAAGAACACCGCTAATTACTGCTCCTCTTGTTTGAGAAAGCGTTTGGTGTTGGGGCTAGGGGTTTGGCGCTCATGCTGGCAAAATACTCCATACAAGTATGAAGGAAAGTTTTCTCCATTAAATGTCCTGATAATACCTTTTGAATTACTCAGAACTCCTAATAAATATTAAATTTCAAAAGTAGACAAATTCCTGCACCTCCAGCACACTTGAGCAGCTGAGAGGCTTTCCCAGGGTAAGTTCGTATCTTTCATTGTGCAAAACAGGGTAAACTTCTATTAAATTTTACCTCCTTGAAGCCGCAAGGAGATCTAGCTACCTTAAAGGCAGCTGAAATGCTCCTAAATTCCGCATGACAACAGATGATACAGTACCTCAGAGTATCATGACAAATATCATGACAAATTTCAGAGGATTATTCCCTTTGAGAATCTTCTAGAAGTATGAGTGAAAAATAAAATAAGCAATTGGAGCTATTGCTCACACCCTTTCACAGTGTCAGCTAGCTCAGCTCTAAGCAGGAAAGAAATATTCTCTCCTGAGAGCAATCATTCTGGACCATGGCCTGCTTTGGGAGGCAGGGAAGATGATGGTGCATTTGTTACAGTAGCTCAGGGTCTGAAGGGTAGCACCATCTCACGACCCTTACCAGGCATCAAATGTGTGGGACCAATAACTATCTCCTCAAGGATCAAGCAGAGTCAGTCAGTCCTGGCCATTCTTAAGAGGAAGGAGTATTTCCTGGAGTGTTTTCTTTCGTTGTGTTTTTTCAAGGTTGCTCTCAGTCAGGGAGACCCGTCTGCCACACACGTGGTGCTGCTGGGAGGAACAGAACTGTCACCTTTCCTGCCCAAACTGACCATGGCTTACAGTGCACGTAGAGCACGTGGGCTGGAAGTGATCAACTGAGAAAGGATTCTGAGTAACATCAGATCCCAGATTGTAGGTTTTATATATTACTCTGAAAGTAAAACCTGTACTGCTTACAGGAGAGACCTCATTTTTAATCCGCTGATCTTCAATTATTTCAGGAATGAGGCTCATTCTGACCCTCAAAGCAGAAATACTGATCCTACTCCTAATGCCAAAGCTTAAATGCAGATGAAAAACAACCAGTCTTAAGTTTGAAATGACAGACCCACAGAGAGCAATAGTTTTGAGTTACAAAGTGATTCTTATTTTATCTGTAATTTTTTTTGAGAAGGATGCAGTATTCTTTCAGGCACTGTAAAAGCAGATAATTATAGTCATTGGCCTAAAGTGTTTCAACCCAGGGAATCAAACAGGAAGATGGATAGCAAGATACAGCATATCATTACAGTAGTTTAGGCATTAATCTTCCCCTGTAAATACTATATTAGAACTAAACATCCTTGTCATGTTGGAAACCTCATTTTTGAGTTCAGCAGAAATAAATAAAACTCAAAGGCACACTTGTTAACTACAACTATTATAATTATTTCCCTCAAGGGGAAAAAATCATGTTTAGTTTAGTATTTAGTGATAGTTGCATGAACTTGAAATATATCTATGTGCATACCACACAAATACATACGTATGCATATATTTTTAAGTACCAGTAGTTGTTTTCCAGACTGATCATTATTAGTTATATAATTTCTTACAGATGTCAAATTCAAAAGTCTTCTTTTCTTTGGTAAGATGGACTGGTTATATCACCTTTCTCCAAACCTGAAGTGCGATATTTACTGTGGGGTCCCATTTCCTTCTAAAGTTCTTATCTATTCAGAAAGTTGTGACCAAAAGTTGCAATGAATGGCAGCAAAAATGCTTTAGCAATCAATTCAAGAGGCAGATTAGCTAATTAAATTCTGCCACTCATGTGGTAGTAGTTTCAGAGCTTTCAGGAACAGGTACTGTTTCTCCAAACATGCTGATTATTCCTCTATGAAAGATTCATAATCTGATGGAACTAAAGGAACCTCAGTTTAGAATTCCAGAAGCTGATGCATTCCTTTAGGCCTTAAATTGTTTAAAATTTTAAAAATCTTTTCCTCATAGGCAATCATTACGGACTTTCAGTGCGCACAAAACTTCTGCACTAAAGATACAAAGTCTTAAAAGATATCTAAAATGGAAAACAACCAGACCTTTATTTATGTCTATGCAAGTAAAGAAAAATACAAGTATGACAAGCCAGAAAAGCACATACAAGAGAAAAACCACCACAGGCAAACTTAAGAGCAGGGTAGCTAAAGAGGCATTAGATGCTTTGAAAAGGAAGTAGACTTTTAAATCACATGCATGTCATGAACCAGTTGTACAAGGGAAGAAAAATAAGAACTTGAGAGTTGCAAGGTCAGCTGACAGCCAGCAGTACATCAATTAACCTACAGTCACAACTAAGGCAGCACAATGACAACCTTTGGCTCTGTGTGCAATCCCATTGCAACACAATCTTGCAGCCACATTCCAAAGCATTCCACAGAACAGGGTGGAGTTAAGACATGAGATGGTGTTATAGATGCTAATCAAGATTCAGAAATACTGAAAATCCACACTGGAATAGGCTTGGGTTGTTTCAATCATTTTGTTAGGTATCAGTTGAGAAGGGACTAGTTACTGCTTATGTACCAGGTTTCTGATTACCTGCTGGTGTGTGTTTGGAGTCCCTGAAGTAGTTTAACAAGCAATAGTTACATGGCTACACTTCAAGATCACCACATGTAAATCAGTGAGAGAAAACTCAGCTAATTTTACACATCCTTAATGGGTTCCCTGGATCTGGGCTTACTGCAGGAAATAAGTACATATTATGTAAATGACTGCCACATATATTAGCAGAGGGTTGGCCAGAAACCAAGAATTCTTTCACATACACACAAACACATTGAGCCTTTGACACGTTTTCATCCTGAATTAGGAAGGGAGAAGCAGTTTTAGCATAATTCTGGCGGAAAACAAATAAATATGAAATTAGAGACTGACCAGAGGAGGTACCCTAATAAGTCCTCTTCCCAGGCTCCCAGATTGGACTACACTTAGGCAGAAACTCAGACCCTACTCAGCTCACAATAAGGACTTGAGCCTTGATCTCCCTTGCAAACTAAGATCTCTAAATTATCTGTTTACCACAGACCTTTCTGAGTTTCAGTGAACACTTCACGTGGAGGAAAAGAAAAAAGGACTGTAACTGACATTTCAGGAATATCCTCACGCTTCTAGAAAAGCCTTTCTTTTCTCAACCAGCTGCAATCAGTTGGTACTTTTCTCCTCCATGTAACTGCTGCGCAGGTAGAAAGTCTTTATATAGATGGAGGTTTAAATCCAAAGTGTCAGCATCCCTGGTACTACATCCCTGTAAATCACCCTTTAGTGAATTCTTGCTATGGGAATTACAGTCCACATTTGCAGAAAAATCATACTGCTTTAACTAGTAATGGCTAAAGGTAACTCAATGCAACTGAGAACACCAGAAGTCTGAAACTATCAAAAAGAGACAAAAATATAAAACTGGCAGAACAGCAAAGCTTTTGCCAAAACCAAGGTAGAGTAATTTCTGGTCTCTAAGTACTAAAAGTTTAGAATAATTTTAGTACGTATTTAGTTTTGCATTTTAAATTTAAATACGAATTACCTCTGAGAGCTTAATTGCTAATATCAGGTTCTTCTCAGGGCAATGAAGTCAGTGAAGGAGCCTCCAAAACTGTGATACTCCTTCACCACTGGCATCTTTTTTCAAACCCTCCAGGAGACCTGACAAACCAAAGCTGGGATAAATTACAGAAAAGGGAGTGTGTTCTATTTATTCTATTTCTACTTCCACAGTTTCTAAATACTCCCCTGAGGAGATCTCCAAGGGCAGCTATTCATCTCCCAGCCCCTGGCAGCAGGGCTCTTTCACAAAGAATATTTACAGCTGCAGTAATCCATGGACTACATTAACAAACTCTAATCCAATAATGATTAGCTCCCTTTTTCCTCTGGATCTCATGGCCAGGTGCCACTTGGGCACCTATTTTAATCACTGGTTTGTTTCTGTCTGAAAAAGCCCCTGGACTGCTTTTGTTTCAGTACTGAACCCCATTTGGCACAGCATAGCACAAGGTCACTAACTTAACCACAAATTTTGATTTGTTTTCCATGAAGTTTGTCCTACTGCCAGTCATGAGCTGGCTCTTGAAACGAGGCTCTTGCATGACAACCTGTACCATTGAATTTCAGAATGTGTTTTGTACACTAGCATTTCTTTTCAAAATCTGCTTTAAGAATAATCTTTGCTTGTACTCAAATTTTTATTTCATCTCCTTTTTGTTTTGTAAAATTACCTTCTAGAGGGATTGTTAACTCACTGTAAGTGCATATAAATTTGCCAAAAAAAAAATCCCCTTCATGCTACTCAACTAATACAACACCAAACAGCACACAGGAAAAAAGCCAAATGTTTCTTTCAAATTCTGCTCAAAAAGTCTGTTTTATCTTAAAAATTACAGAACTATCTTGGTCAAAAATGCACAGTATTTGCACATTGATTTTCTTGAGTCTTTTATCACCTCAGCTACAGCATTTACTTAACATCTATTGAGATCTATTTGGAGAATAATAGTGTACAAACTAGTATTTACTGAGCAAGAATATTCCATAAAGTGCTTAGGAATTCTCTAGTTCATTGACTTCATGGTCATTAGAAAGAGCATTTGGTTGCTAATTTTTAGCACACTTACACAGAACACCCAGGACTTCCTCTTTGTCAGCAATCGAAATTAACAATTCGTGGAAATAAATTATTGCCATAACAAGAAGGAAAAACTAAAGAAACCATTTACAGAATCACAGAATATGCTGAGTTGTTCAAAAGAAGAGCACAGTAATATCCTGCAATGGAACATTTTCAATTAAAATTATCACTGTAAGCAAGATAAACCAGACTATTGCCAGGAACAACCTGTTGTGCCAGACAAGACACCTGTAGGGCTGCCAACAGAAATTCCAAGGTTATATGGGGTGCAAGAGAGTTTCCAACATAATTTCTTCAAAAGAAAGCTGAAGTTTCTGAGGACTTCCAAACTAGGGGGAAATGTCCCTCAGTCCAGATTTGTCTGCTTCTGCAGGGGTCATCACTTTAAGTGATTGTTCAGGGTTCCCAGTCCCCTGAAGGAGCCACAACCCGGGGACATGGTGCGAGAAGAACTGTGTCAGTGCTCTTCTGGCAGCTCAGTCTGGTACTGATTAGTAGAGTCATTATAATGGAAAACAAATACCACACTCACAAAGGCAACATCTGCCTGAAAGGACAAATCAATCAATTATTTGCCCTAGACTTAATCCACTTCTGATCTCTTTGAACACATCCGAAGAAACTTCTCAAGGAAGAGGAATCTTAGCACAAAACAAGAAAACCTGACATGAAGAGCATGAGCTATCCAGAAGAAGGGAAGCATACGCAAAATCAGAACTTGGTGTTCACAATTGGAATGCATTTTTCAAATATAATGATGAAATAAAAATCTCTAATATGAATTAATATCATTCATGCTATTGATACCTAACACACAACACAGTACAAATACATTCAGAAAATCACCTTTAGGAACAGATTTAGGAACTTTTTTGCTGCCTAGCTAAACCTTAAATAATTCAGGCATATCAGGTGCATTGCATATATTTTCACTGAAGTTTGATAATGATAGTTCACCACATCTTTTCCACTTTCATTAGCAGAAATTCACCATTTTAAGTCATAGTTGTATAAGTCTGATTTTTACATAAAGAAGCATTTTCAAAACACAAGCTTAATTTTAATATTGGTTTGACACGTAGTTTGACGGATTATGTACTTGAAAGTCAAATGCAAATCCTTTTCTTTTCTAATTCATTGCAAAATAACCTATAACATTTTTAAACATGGACTTGATTATAAAAGAAGCCTTCTACTATCATTGAATAGGAACCAATTTACTTCATTAAACAGAAATCTGTATTTCCATCCCACTTTAACTCTGAAAACTCAGCTGAGCATACCAGACTTCATTTCATTATGATCCTTTGATTCAAACATCCATAAATGCTTGGAATATTTGGAACAGGGTTACTCAAACTAAAGCAATGTTATTAATAGACTACATGGATAACAGTCTTTCATACAACTTCAGGACGTACATACCTCACAATTGTTCAGAGTCAACCCCTTTCCACCACATTTAAAAACTCATCTCTATTCACACCACAGTTATGATGAAATATGCATTTAGATCTGAAAAAATGATAAAAATAATCTGCATATTAATGCATGGAAATGACAGTAAAATACTGCAGGTTAAATATTCTGAGTGCTACCCATCTGTCATGCAAAGGTTTGCAACCATGTAGGTACAAATGAGTTAAAGAAATCATTCTTATTACAACTGTGTTTTTCTTATATAAATTATGTTTAGCTGTGGCTTCTACAGTAAGTCATATAATGACCAGGAGAGAAGCTAATTCTTTCCACTCAATTACTATAAAAACACCCTTTCAAATATATAACTCCCCTGGTTTCCCAACTTGATCATCTCTTTCCTTTAGGATATCTACGCTGACATTAAAGGCTAGCATGAAGAAACACCACTTGGAATCTTGCAGTACACAGGTTCATTTATTCTGTTGGCTTTTTTTAAATCCACATACAAATTCTAAAATCTCTTCAATTTCATGCAAATCTTTAAATACCTAAAAATAGTAAAATAGTGTACACATGAACAAAGAAATGGACATTAAAATGCAAATTTAATTTTCTAGCTGGTGATTGTGCACCCATTAGTACTGAAGTAATAGGAACAAGTTGAATAAATGAAACATTCCTCCATCTCCTGTGTAGAATCCATGCAAAACTGTTTCATATCACAGAAGGGAAGGAAGGTGAAAGTTAAGTCAGAATCCATAGCTCCACTTCTAGAAATGACTATTGAAGCCATTTTATCCGAAGGAGTCCAGTTTGAGATCTGAGGATGCTCCATACTGGTTAAGTGGGGAAAATTGAGGGATGTGTCAAAACTGAAGACTAAAAAGTTCTTGCCACAGACCCTGTTCTTTGGATCAAGAAAGCAGAAGCTCCAGATTTGGAGCAGTGAGCCCTTCTCCACATTTTGTTTCTTAAGTTACTGCCAATTCTGGTTACAGTTTTATAGCATTCCTTGAGACTCATGCAGCTTGTATTTCCACAAAGAACTAACTTGATACATGTAACTAAAATCAGATTGAAGGAAAATAGCTTTCCTTAAGTCTGAGTTCTGTTCTATCACTTTCGCAGGTTTTTAGATGTATTATGCAGAGTTATGTACTGGTCTGCTCATGAGCCAAGTTTTTCAGGGTTATATATTGATTTTCAAGGAGTGACTACAAAACATCAGAGTCTAAAGAAACTTTGTGTTAATGGGTCTTTTTACAAGCATAGTATGTGTACGCACTGCATCTTATAGCATATCAAAACAGGGCATCAAGTACACCCTTTAAATGTAATTTCAGGCTCATTATCAGCTGCCTTTGTTCTGCAGATTCTGTTATCTTATAAGTCTACTGATAATTGCTGCTGGATTGAATAGACAGTATCATTTCTCATCAATTCCAGTTCTGACTTGTTCTGATTTAGAAAAAAAATTAAAAGAATCTTTCCAACAAAATGAAAACTATGTTCATTCCACTTCAGTTTGAGAAGAAATTGCTTAAATAGAAGATTACAGCTTGTAGAAATGCTCTGCTCTTCCATAAGGAGAGAAATAAACTAATAGAAGAAACATACAGGAAGGAAGGTCTTATCATGAGATTAAAAGACAGCATCACAAAAGTCTTCCAAGCTCGAAGAAAGTCAAAACTCATTTGTGAGGTAGGAAATAAACCTGATCCTTTTTCATGTTAAAACATTCTCCTTAATTCTCCTGCTGGTTTTGACCTCCTTTGAGAGATTTTCCTAAGAATTTCATGTATGAAACATGCAAACAGTGATACCAGGCGCCAGTGATTTTAATTCCAGTCATAGAAACCAAATCACAAAACTGTACTGAGACAATGCAGACAATAAGGGTTCCATTCTGTTGCCAAAAATCAATGAGATCCCAAGGCACCTTCACAGTCTGAATATGCAGATGGCAAGAAATAATAATAACTACATGATAATTGTATCAGCTTCAGTGACATCAAAGCAGGATTTTGCTAGATCAGCTCAGTGCCTAAGGAACACTTGAGACAGACTAATGTTGCACTGCCATTCACATAAATTTAAACACAGCAGTTTCAGTGTTGCAATTATCTGTACTGCAAGCTTGTCTTGGGTTTTGGAATGCTCACATACTGCATGAACACATCTGCAAGAGAAAACATCCTTAAAATGAGAAAAATAGAATTCTAAAATACATTGCAAATTAAATGCTTTGTGGTTTGCTTTATCACTCATTTAAGTAGGGGGATGAGCCAGATGTTAGTTGTAGTCCACTCACATCAGTAAGAAAAGCCCTTCTCTGTTTTTATTTCAGTTGCCAATTCCAGTAACTTTAGATGAGATGCAAAAAGAGACAAGTGAGAGGCACAAGTCTTGGAGCTGATTTCACTGAGAAGTACACCAACCTTCTACCCAAATATGAAGAAGTTTTGTCATTTATAAGCAAGACCTTGGCCAGCATCAGGCCTCACATTTTGTTGAGATTTAAATTGTGGATATTCAGCTTTTCTGCTAATGCTCTAATAAATTTTTATTGTATTGTCCTCCCCATCTTCTATTTGTTCATTTAGTTTTATTCTGTATCTGGAAAGGTAGAGTTGTGTTTAGTGTGGTTCTCATTTGGTGATTTCAGACCACTGTCATTGTTTCATCAAGGTTCCTTTATACTCTCCCAGATTTTTCAGGAGATTCTTCCTACCTAAGTAAATTCACTTCAAACACTACCAAATGTATTCTCTATTAATAAAAAGTCAACTTTTTATTAAAAAAACTGACTAGGGCTGGAGCATGAAAGCAAGAGATGCTACATCATCAATTTCATGACCCTAGACACTTAGAAATAATAACACTAATAAATTCACTGGGGAAAATGCAAATTTTGAACTAAATATCTTGTGTGCCCAAGAAGACAAAGTTTATAGGTAAGCATATTTTCTGACTATATCCTCACTGTTCAGTAGTACCGGTTCCTTTTTAACAACCCACTGTTGGAAATCCAGCAGATCTGCAGTGTCACAGCTCCTGCACCTCCACAGTGGAGCCCCAAGAGATTCACTGAACAGAACAGCACAGAGTTCCCTGCCAGGAGGCACAGAAATACCTGCACTGTGCTGTGTGAATAGCATGTTTACCTGAGGCACCTTGCTAATTTGTAATCTCCCCAGGGAGTTGTCAGGTAACAAAATTTTACATTTTTGTAAGCTAATTCAGAGACTCAACAAAAATGCTGCATTAGGGAACAAAACATATGGTAACATTCCCAGCAGGAACTTGGACCGGCAGAAAAATGCTGTTACCTCCTTCTGTAGGGTGGAACCTCCCTGAAAATTATGTTCTGCTATGAATTCTCCTTGCAATTCCTTTCCTAATACAGATGACTTAAAAGGTGGAATATGTGACTACAAAAGGAATATATGCAAGTATTCAAGCCTAACAAAGTTCATACCAACAGTAAAGAACTAGAAAATCATTTTGCAGGCTGACTGACCTGTGGGCATGTGCTAGAATTCTAAGAAGTAGTTTCTTTAACCCTACTCATCTTTGTTGCCCAGTTCAGGTTGTTAGGTTGTATATGCTGCTGGCTACCAAAGGTTAACAAGCTTCTTTGCACCAGTAGAATTATGTCTTGTTCTCTGCAGAATCAGATATAATGAAGTTGCTCATTAAAAATAATGAGCTGCTTTAGTAATGAGCTCTAATCTACAGCTTCAGTCTGTGGAATATCTTATTTTCAATTGGAACATAATTAGATTCAATTGAGGTCCCCAAGTTGGGATATTAAAGGCAACCACAAAAATCACACTTCATTATGAAAACTGAATACACAGACTTTCAAAGACTACTGTCTAATACATATACTACTCAAATATTGGAAACCATTAATTACAAAAAATTAGTAATGTCAAAATTGAGTAATAATCCTTAATTGGTTATAGAACCAATGTTAGAGAACTCCAGCCATCACACTTATACCCAATTGCCCACAGACAATTGTTTACATGTTCAAAAGTTAATATCTTAAAATTCAGCCCTGTTAAGTGGTTTTGTGACACCAGTAGAAATTCAGGAAATCTGGCACTGAAAATCCAAGCCATTAATTTATGCACAGAGCTAAAAATGTCTCTTGGTGCCAAGCACAAAGTTACAAATATTCCAGCCATAGGATGAAAGCTAAAAGCCAGATACAGGTATCAACATCAAAGTGATGTAAACCAGTGTCTTTGCATGAGGTCAACACATGGCACAGCCAGCAAATAATAATGACTCAGTCTTTATTTGTTGCTTATCACTACTGGCACTGGGAAGTCAAGAGAAATTTTCTGAGTGACAAGATCTAAGAGCACCAAGCTCTTAAAAGAAATAGCCCAGCCTGAAAAGTTACAGTCCCTGCTGACTTTCAAACCCATCCACTGACATCCCCTCGGGCAGGATCTCTTATCCTGAGTCTCTTCCTTTCCTTTAGTAGCCCCAGGTCTCACAGAAGCACACCCACCAACGCTGAAAAGAGTTTGAAGTTATAAGAGCTGCACATGGCCTTAAATGCCTTAACACAGTCGGTGAACCTAACTGTAAATATTTACTTAAGGCACAAGATAACCAATTAGCAATTCCAGAGATAGAAACCTGTCAAATAAAAAACCAATCACAATAGATTATCTCCACCATCCAAGCATTTCTGCTGGGATCACCAAACTGTAAACGAGTGCCAAGTAGGTTTTCTATGAAGATGAAAAAGACCCTCAGAGCTCAAAAGTACTGGGAGTACATGCAGTTGTGATACAATCAGGAAAAGACAATGCAGGTGGTGTTACAGTGGTGTAATGGTGTACAATGGTGTTGCAATGCACACAGTTCATTGGACATGAGAAGGTGCTCATCCTAAAAGGCCTTTCGGTATGATCAGAACCACAGACTTCAGTTGCTTACTACAGAAATGCAGCCTATAATGTCCACAAGAACTGTGGGGCACATTAAGTCTCCCAGTGCCTGCACCGAGCAGATCCAGACTCCCACAGTGGGGAAAAAGGCCACAAGGTAGCCATGACATCTCCCTGTTATAACACTTGACATCAGCAAGGTACAAAGTGCAAATAGCTTCAATCACTCTTCTGCAGCCTCCTGATTTTAAGATGACACTGTCCTACTGCACAACAACATGATGCAACTTTCCCAGACCACTAAGTAGTTTTACAAAGATCATTCCTCAGTGCTGAATAAGGAAGAGATCTTAAAATGTGGGCCAATAATAATCTTCCTAAATATTCATATGAGAAACTGAAAAAAATGTTCTGCCCTGAAGTATGCTAGCCATTCTTATACTCCATAGTACCCATATAATCCAGGTAAAAATATTTACAAGAAAAAAAACAGGAAAGGCAGAAAAGCTGGAACTGCTACTTAATGCAATTTCAAAAATTTATTCCTTTATTTCCTGGTTTGCAAATGTTTCAAGCCTTTTAAAGTTAGCAACACTTACTTAGTTTGATACACCCTTACATACTCTGGCACATTTTAAAAAGGTGGTTTTAGTCTTTATGTGGTGGACTTTAATTATGAACTACAAAATGCACAGTAATAGAAAATGCAATTTTATCCCTTCTTAATGTTAATTTTTCAATCTTCTGCTTTTTAATCATTTGCTTCATTGGCCACTTGGTTAATTTCATAGAGTTAATTTCATACTGAGTCACAGAATACTGTGCTTTTATCAGTGAGTTTAGAAAGCTAGCTTATTATACAACTTTAATAACTTTAAAATAGACTTTTTCTTCAGCCAGAAAACCTTATAAAAGTGTTCTACAACATTTACCATGGAGTGGGTGGCAGACCTTGTTTTTTTGTAGTAATTAAAATACATTAGGGTTTTTAAAATAAAATCAGTGTGTATTGTTACAGTCACATCCATATTCATTACAACACAGAATGAAAAAGCCTCAGATTTTTGGAGACACAGGGCTGCAACTTTTCAATGTGCTCCAAGATTATTGTGCTTCCATGTCTCCTTTGTTTTTGTCAGGCTGTGCCTACCTTAGGTACAGTCTTGACTACATTAAATGATATCCACTCAGCCAACTCCCAAAAAAGGTGGCTGCAGAGTTTCCAAGAGGCCCACTGGCACCAGAGGGAGGGGATGTGAGAAGTCAGCTCAGGTCCTTGAGAAGCACTATGCAGGGGACAGAGGCAAAGCAGAAGAAACAAACAGTGGGAAGCAAAGACAATCCTTGAGAATAGCAGATACATTAAAGTAACCCATAAACACAGCAATAAGGAAAGAAACTTTTGGTGGCAACTCTAATTAAAATCAGGATCTGAGAAAACAAGAAAGATCAAGTGAAAGACCTTGGAAGATACGTAAATATTGATAGCGTGTTAGGAAGAGAAAGACAATGCAGACTTCTGTAAGGAAGCAAACAGCTTCAGGCTACGGAATCAAACAAATACTTATGCTACAAGTAGGAGTGGGAAAGAGGGATCTGAAGGGAAAAGAAAACAAGGGGAAAATAACCAGAAAATAAAAGCATCTCAAAGAGCTGTGGTGCAGCCTCCACAGGGTTTTCAGCTATAGAGTAAGAGAGAACAACAAGAGTCTGTCAGGGAATGCATATGGGAGAAAATACTCCAAGAATATGCAAACTTCTTTCCTGTTCTCATCCTTGGCAATACAGACATTTGGTGAGAGAACACAAGTTTAAAAAATATTTCAGTCAGTACATTTGCTTTGGGTAGAAAGCGTAGAACAACTACAGACCAGTCAGCCTGACCTCAGTCCCATGCAAGGTCATGGAACAGATGGTCTTGTGTGCCATCACACAGCACCTGCAGAACAACCATGACATTGGA
>WEKX01007660.1:36225-94219 GCA_013390025.1 Pitta sordida
ACGGGTGTTAGATGGTGAGTTGGACTAGATGATCCTTGTGGGTCCCTTCCAACTCATAACATTCTGTGATTCTGTGATTCTGTGAAGTGCCCTTCATTGGGGGTATGTGGGCATCAGCTCAAGAGTTACGCTTGTTGTGAGCAAAGATACAAACTTGCACACACCTCTTCCTCACTGCTCTCACAAATCAGTAATGGTAAAATGTTATCAACTACAGGTATTAGAGCTTGTTGCACTTTTTCACACAGTTTCATATTACAAGTATTACCATATACACATATTACCTTATACTATTATCAGTAAGGTTGGAAAAGACCTTAGAGATCATTGAGTCCAACCTATCACCTATTACCTAACCTAGCCAAACCTGTTACCTAACTTGCATCTTCTCTTATGTTCAAGACTACTAATTATCAATCCACACTAAAATATGATTCAGCTTTCAGAAACAAGGCACACTTGGAGCAGCATGTAAGTTTGTTAATTCAGCAAAGCATTTAAAAAAAACAAATCAAGAGAACTACTCATTCTTCAAGTTAGGCACATGCATAACGAGTTTGTTGGGATGGTAGCAGAAAGAATCAAGAAGCAGAGTTACTTCTACATTTGCTAATGCCTTTCTGGGCCTCAGTCAAGAGGCTTAGAAACAATAGCAGCCAAGCCACAGTCAGGATCAGACTTCAGACACGGTGTGCTCATTTACAAACATTGCTAACTATGCTGCACTAATGTGTCAAGTTACTGGAGTTATTATAAGATATTCATTTGTTACCTGTCCAATTTTACCTAAAGAATGCAATTCTTCATACCCGGACCAGTATGTCTAACCATTAATAAAATCAGACCTGACTTTCAGTCACATAATATTCTTAGCACAATATTTGTTTTGGTCATCTATTTTATGTTGACAAGAAAAATGGAAGTGCTCTATTAGATTTTTCCCTCCAATTACATTAGCATATAATTAATGTAATAAGTACATTAATTATGAAATACTATTAAAAGCATTTTAAACCAATTACAAAATCAAACCCTGAATATTCTGGCTTTTTGTGCACAGATATTAAGGGAGATCTTCATAACAGTGTCTATCCAGTATAATCCTGCCAGTGTATTCCTACTATTTATGAAAGGTGAGAATGTAAGAAACAAAAAGACACTTTGTACCAAGGTACAAGGATCAAGAATAACTTGAGCTCAACTGCACCATGTGCAACTTAATGTGGGCTTTGAACATCCTGGACCCACCAGTTGCCTGTCCCTGCTCCTCCCTTCCCATCGGCATGAGGTCACAGCATCAGGCTTCCCACATTCAGATCATTTTGTAACCCATTTAAATCTGATTTCCTTTTTAAGTAATTATGGGAAGATGATAAAAGCGTTCTTTGGTGTCTAATTTAAAATTTATTTCGGACAGCTTAATTTTTCAGTATTATATTACCATTTTTAAGTAGATTTAATGCTTTTTTTCTAATTGAGCAAATTCTATTAGATTCTGATCACTGGCAGTTTATTAAGCCTTTTCTCTGCTGAATTAAAGAGCACGCTCCTTTGAGATAGTGATATAAAAGTAGACCTGTATTTCAACAGCTCTTCAACAGCTCAGAGCATAAGTTCAATAAAACCAGGACAAAGTGCTTATCGTGTAAATAAATCCACGAGAACATCCAGCTGGCACTCAGGGCCAAAATTGAAGACCAAATGAGTTTTTTCAATAAATTTCACTACAATTATAGAGCAAGATAGTCTGTGGCTGCTCTCAGTACAAACTAGCACAACACAAGCACAATTCCACAGCCAACACTATAAAGGTTTCCTCTGGAGGAAAGCACGTCCATCTGTAGGCTGGAGCTACCACTTCTTCCATGACTACCTGGGACAGGAAGAACCTTGGGAATGGGGAAGGATGGACATGAGCCATTTCAACCAGCACAGTAGCTCAGGGGTCCCCTTGGGAACCTGATGATGCAGAACATCACCAAGTTATTTCTTGACAGCATCACAGGGAAAAAGGCAGGTGAAGTGCATTTTGCTGCTGGCCTTTGACCTTAGCAATGAAATAACTAAGGCTTCAAATTTACTATCTCACAAGGGACATGGCAAAGGATAATTATTTTTGGAGTTGTGATGAATTATACATTTGTAAAGGACAAATTTTATTAGTCTGAAAAAGCCAGAAACATCTGAATAATCATTTTTATATTAACTACTTATTAACTGTATACATATGGACAGACAATATACATATGGACAGATACTTTCCTCTCATTCATACTGCATCATTTTCATTTAACATGCTGTAAAAAGTGGCAAACAATATTATCCACACATTCTAATAATGTTAACCAGAGCTAACACCTGCAACTCTGACCTTCTGACAAGAGCCAGGAAATAAAGACATGACTCTGGTAAAGACATCACTCTGGTAATTTATGTCATTTGTTAGGTCCTTAATACCTTTGCTGACATGACAGCAAAACTACAGGTTCAGGTGCTGTTGTGACCTGAAGAGAATTAATGAATTTAGTAAAAAAATTGGCAACATAACAAACAGTGTCATTATTATTTTGAAATTACTAAGATAATGAAACTACTTTCATATATTTTAATTAATCATAATGCTAAAGAAATTAAACCAAAAATGTAGACATGACTTATTCTAACAACCTTAATGTTGCATGCAAATTGCAAGTTTACAGTAATTAGAAAACCACACCTAAGAAGCACAATCAGAAATCCACATTGAGAACAACTGAAGAAAAGCACAAGGAAGCCACATCTGGAAAGCATTATCAGGAAGCTTTCTTAATTAAGTGGGAAAAAAAAAAATACAGGAGTCTCCCAATAAGAGAAATCATCCAGTGGAAAGGGGTTAAACCACTTGTGTACACATAGTACGAACCTCTCAAAGCTGTCCATAACAGCTTAAGCAGAGATGTCTTTAGGCTGTCAGGAAAAAAAAAGACAAACACACCAAAACAGCCACCCACAGACATAGAAAAAAACCCAACCAAATATTAGGTGCATAATGACCAGTGCTTGAAAATAAGAAACAGACCTTATCTATTGTATACTGCGATGTATTCCAGCATTATCATATGAAGTAAAACATACCATAATGCTTGTTTGTGTTCCACTATCTCACCCTCATCACCATGTGGTAATTTGGATACATTAAATTGATTGCCTCTTTCCCATCACCTTAGAAAAATGAACCAATAATCTTCCCATATACCATGAAGTAACAGGTGTGCTGCTGTTAGTTAAGTTGCCCTTGGTACATGGGACAGCAACAACCAAAAGCATTGCCCTAGTAGAGGAACTGGTAGGGCTGAGCAACGAGGGCTTTTTAACAGGTTCTATTTCACCCATCAGTCACATCCATCACTGTCCAAGGAGCTCTGTCCACCCTAACCCTGGGCTACAAGCACTCCCCTCTGATGCCCCACAATTTTCCTTGCCTAAGGAAATATTGTTGGTATGCTGAAGTTGAGAAAGCTGCAAGATACAATAAATTTGTTTCAATAATACATAAAAACCTGCATCATCTGAGGTGCCCAGCCAGAGGCTGGAATGCAGCCCAGTAGTCCATGTTCACCTGCACTCCTTCCCTATCATTATTAACAGATTGCTCAACAGCACAGCCCAGGCACTATCCAAGTCTTTTAACAGTCCCAGCTGTATGTGTAATGCAGCTACATCTGCTCTGAAAATATAATACCTGGATTCAAATAAAACATTGTATTACTTCATCTTTTGTCCTCTCCAAGCACCTTCCCAAAATGCGTCCCAAGATGAGAAAACTAAGATTTGAGAATGTTTCCCTTCTTTCCCAGCTTCTCCATCACATTATTTAATATATTTCAACTCACTCAAGTTGCCTCAAGTGAGTTCACACTGCTCTAATGAAGTGCAAGCTTTTCTTTTCAGCTGTACTACAGCTGTACTCAGTTTGCTGTACTGCGCTGTGAACTGGCATTTCCCACATTCTTATTGATGCCTTTTGCATCCCCATAACTTAATTTTTCAACTGGAGTATGAGTTATCAGCTCAATATAATGATCTAATAATGAATTCCGAACAATGTGCAAGCAGACCCATTACATTGCACTCTAAACTCCAGTTACTCCTCAAATCCTGAAGACTGACCTTAATATTCAAGTGTCTCCATCTAACTAGTTATAAAATTTCTCACAGAAAACCAGATGTATTACATTTTAGTTTTCTTGCTTCTAAATAGCTCTCAAGTGTTTGGACCATGCACTGGCAATGAATTTGAATGTCTTAAATTAAGCCAGGCATCAGGAAAGACAGATGACCTTAATTCATTAAACAAAGATCTGTCTAGATGCATAAAACCATAAAAACATGGGGGGAAAAAAACAACAGAACACCAAAAACACTGTAGGTTTGAGCACAGGGCACAGATAATGAAGATCTTTTGCATAAAATCATCTGTGATCTTCTCAGCTCCAGCAGGTGAAATCCTGAACCAACCAAAACCAAGTTATACTTGCATTCTCTTTCCTCCTTCTCCAGCACAGCATTTTCCGATCAGCTCAGGCACCACATCCCCCACCTCTCCTTCTCCTATCTTAGATCATACATCTCAGTTTCCCTGCCAAAGGCAGTCACACCTCAGACAGAGCACATAAGTATCAGTATCTGGACAAAAGACATGAGCTTTCTCATCAAAAACTCCCAGTGAAGTTTAAAAGCTCCCCAGCACAGCTACTAAGTGCAAGAGCACAAGGAAGACAACTAGAGGGCACAGTCTCCCTGAATGAAGGACGGAGGAACACAGCATGCAATGGGTTACCATATCACTGCAAAGGAGATAGTGGTTTAAATCAAGCTGCAAAATGAGGATCCTCAGGGAAATAAGCCTTTAAAGGTAACTTAAGCTGGGGATATAAAAATTCAGGTCACCAAATCAGCAGTCATTTGTGAGGACTTTGCTGTTACACATTCTAGCTCTGGTTCTTATCCTATGTACCATTATAACATTCAGACGAACTCCAGTAGAGGAATAATGATTGATACTTCTATACATATAGCTATAAATCTGCCTTTTAAGTATCCTACTCAACATGTGTAAGGGATCCATTCAAATCAGATTTGTGTGAGATTCACTTGAATGAAGATCTCGGTCATTTGATCTTATTCTGATAAGTAGCAGCTTTCAAGAGATTCGAAATGCATGGTAGCGTTGAAAATACATCAAGTTCCCAGGGGCTGTGGGGACCGAAATACACGCTTTTAATTTACTCAAATTTATTGCTTTCTAGATTTTGTCGGAGTAATTTCTGCCTCAGAAATCAAAACGTTTTCATCTGCTTGTTTGTTTTAGAGAATAATGATTAATTTGGGCTGGCTCGTTACTATTGAAGTGTGTGCAGAATTGAGATCCCGTTCCTCCCACCGCCTGGAGTTGCACAGGCTGTCTGTACACCCTAGTGGGGGAAGGAGGCAGCACACTCCTCCACAGAATCCCTGCAGCTCTTTGATTAATACACAGGATAGTACAAGTATAAGGGAGACCAAAGAATGATGCAAAATACCCACCAGGGTCCATTGTCAGACCTTGAATAGCCAAATTGGGAACTAATTTGTGGGTAACGAGGCTCCCAGTGTGTGACTTGAGAAAGTAGCACTGAAGTCAGAATACATTGATGTTAATTTACCTTTGAAAACACACAGAATTGTCATCCTTTAGATCCCACTTCCTTACATCTCCTGTAAAGGCTGAGGAAATGTCTTAAGTCACAGGATAGCATTTGAAAAGAAACACCTTAGTAAAAACTGAGGTTGTTTTTTATATCATTTGTAATGGTTCTTATAATTGGAGAGGTGAATTTCAACTCTTGCCGAGTATCATCACAATTCTGCAGAAAATAACATTTCCCTAAGCATTGCAAAGGCCAAACTGCTCAATTCTAACAGGATTTATAATGAGGTGAAGTAAATACTGGCAAAGCTGTTACCTGATCTGTCAGTTTTCCTGCTTTTAATGTAATATAACAACCAATTTGTTTTACAACACAAGACTTTCTAGAAGCAAACTGAAAATCAAACACAGAACTTAAATCCTGTTTATAAACTCAAAGGCAAAATATTTTCTTCTTCCTGAATTTATCCTCATTAATGTTTTCTGATATGTTTAACGCTTCAGAATTTCTCATTGAAGAAAACATTTTTCTTTTTCCTAGCAGAGGAAAATCCTTGAGACTTGAAGCCATTAAAAACAAACAACTTAATGTCATTACAAATTTCATCCGAATTCAACAATCAGTCCTACTTCTATTCACAGTAAACTCAGTTCATGCACTATTATCAGATTTACTAGTTGCATTATGTTATCCATTACAACAATAAGACCAAAACATCTCCAAGAACAGTCACATTTTCCAAAATGTGAGCTTGTTATCCAAAGCTGATAAGCAAATGCAGTTGCTGAGCTCCATTTATAGTCAGCAAACCAAGTCCCGGTATTCTTATTTTCTCTACTTGCACCACACTTCCCCAAAATCATCTCAAAAACCCTGAAAAAAAGTGTTTGCTTTTTCAAACTTAGCATTAAATAACCCTAAAAGTAACATCAGATGAAGTTCTGGGAGCACTGAGAGACTGCACAGATTGTTCTCATCCGTGAGAGCCACAGGGTGTGGAGAGCTCCCCTTCGGTACCTCATGCAGCCCAACCATTTCTTAATGGATGAGAAACCTCTCATCCATAGGATCAAAAATGTAATGCCTGCCACTACATTTGGTGCTTTGATTATAAAGAGTAATTCTTCCTCTGACAAATATGTATTGAAATCATCTTTCTTAAATAATCAGGTTTTAGGTTTTGTTATCAGAATCTCATTCACAACTTAATTTAGACAGGTACTACTTAAAATCCATCCTATCCTTCACAACCTACAAACAGTTGCCCTCCCTCCATTGGCCTTGATCTACAGTAATATGTTGAAAATAGAGATCCATTTTTCTTGCCAGACAGGGTGGATGGTTATCTGAAGTGAAAAGCTCCATTTCCCAGCATCTTTCATTGAAACTATTGCCTGATAATTATAAAGAATATGAAGTACCCATTCATCAAATCCATAAAATACCAATTTATCATGGTGATTCTCTCCTTCATATGAAACATGAGAACCAAAATGAATCAGCCAAGCCAAACTCCATCACCAAGATGAATAAAACCAAAGGGATAAAAAGCATTTTCTTCATATGGCAGAATGACTGAGGCCTTATGAATGTTAAACTTACCTTCTGTCATAATAGGATGTTATTTTAATCTCATTCTAACAATTCAAGTCAGAATAAATTTACTGGCAATTTAAAGTTATTAAAAGTTATCTGACTCGGGTGTAGGTAACAATATTTTTCAATCCACTCTAAAGCAAGTACATAACTCAAAGTAGTATTTAAAAGGTACATCCTTACATTCCACAAACAAGCCCATCTAAATGGACCCTCTTTGCTGAAAACATACATGTATACATTTTCTTGAGCTATATCTAAACTTCAACATCCTCTCAACAAAGTCATAAAAGGATTAGTGGATTTGTCACTTCTGGCTGGTCTAACATTACCTGACCCATAATTACATCTTAGATCAGCTACAAACAAATTCCTGCTTCTCGATTCTCTGTTGTTGCCTGTTGGAATGATGTGCATGGAACACTCGTCATAATGTGTAACAGGTTCCAGCCAGTAGATAAGTCTATACTCTAATGCTTTAGCTTGGGCTGGGAAAGCATTTTTGAGGGAGTATCACTGCCCTCACCTAGCTCACCAAGCAGGGCTTGCGGCACAAGGCAGGTAGGATGGCACATATCAGGCTGCTCACGAGTTCTCAGTCCCACCACCCGGTCAGTCATAGCCCACAAAAGGCATCCCATACACATCACTATCACCCTCTTCCCACTGTGGAGATCCACTCTGCAGCTGCATCTCATCTTCCGGCTCGGAGTGGCCTGCTAGACTGTGGGGCATCTAGGTTGGTATTACGCTCTGGGATGTGCTCTCGGTCGCTGTACGGGTATTAGATGGCGAGTTGGACTAGATGATCCTNGCATACAGATGTCACTACCACCCTCTTCCCACTGTGGAGATCCACCACTCTGCAGCTGCATCTCATCTCTTCCTCAGGAAGCACTGCCAGAGCCACCAGCACTCTACACCGGGACCTGCCCCACTCCTCCCTCACATCTCACCCTGAATTGCACCTTGACTTCATGATTTCTAACTCTCTCCTGAACTCTACTGTAAAAATTTACTGTCCATCACAAAAAGCTGGTTTAGAAAACAGTACAAACCCATGCTTTGAACCCATATCCTTAGAGAATACATTGGAGAGAGGTCTGTTACTGTCACACATGCAGCAACTACATCACACTATCACCTACATACAGCCTGGAGATGTCAGGTGAGGTGTCCCCCACTTTTTTGTCCGTGTTTGCTCTGACGGTGGATCTCAGCCCCACAGAATCCAAATGACCTTTTGGTTCCTTACCCTCCCTTGTCAGAGCCTTGCTCGTGCTCAGCTGAAGGGTTTGGAAGCACCTGAAAAGCTTTTCACTAATGGACATTTCAGGCAACAGTTTGTTTCAAAAAAGTCTGATGGTGCCTAACTATCATACATCTGTATTTGCAGGATTGTCTTGAAAAAGTGAAATGAGAACTGCCATCAAGGGAGACCCACCTGCAAGATCCAGCTACAGTGACATCTTTGCCAGATAAAAAAAATACAAAAATAACACCATGAAAAAAGCCAAAGAATTCCATGAAGACTTCTCTTAAAGTAAATAATTCCCCATGTATTTAAATACATTTGATCATTTATTCAAGACAAATTACAAGTGTTTAAGCAAGAGAGAAACAGGGTGAATTTCCCTTTACTTCTTTCCTAACCTATTTCAGAGCTGACTTTTGAGGCTGTTAAAGTTCTGCTGGATTGACAGGAAACAGCATGAAAGGGCAGATTTATACCACATCAGCCAGTTCTGAAGACTGCAGCATGATCCAATAATCTGCAAAGTTAGTTATTTACCTAAAGAAACACACCATTGCTACAGCCCTGTTTAATTGGCCTCTTACAGTCACTGTATTTATTCACAGTTTAGCTCCTGTTCACGCTTGTCACAGACAGTTAATGAAATCACTGGTGCCCTGGCATTTTAGAGTAAGTGCAACAGGTCAAAATTAAGCTGAAGCTAAAAAAACCCACCTACTTAAACAGGTCTTGGAGATTCAAGTCCATAGGATTTCGCTTTAGCTACTGTTTTCAATCTCCTAGATCAGGGAAGCATTGAACACTATCACATGGGTTGGATGCTTCTGCCTCGAAATTGATGCTCTGAACACTCCAACTGCTGAGCTGCACTGCCTTTAAATGGAAGAATTGTTAAATTGCAGCAATTTGAAGTCAAATAAATGACACTGATTTCAAGGAACATTTGAGCACATTCTCTGGCTTGAGTCAAAGTGCTCCACTTATATTCAAATAAGCTCTCTCAAACTGAACAATGCATAAGTTCAAGTGACTTACTGACCTGGAGCTTAAACAGTCACTAAGCTTGGAAGTGCTCATCCTCAGGGATTTATGCATTCAAGTCATAGGAAGCTTTACATCTTCATTGGACACCTACTGACTTCTAAACACTACTACACTGAAAGCCCAGGATAACCTTCTTAGCAAAGCACTGCGTTATTTCAAATTTTCTAAGATACAGAGTACAGGAGAAATTTATATTAACTTTATGCTCTACCATATGTTTTGTTCCTTTGTTTTGCAGGATTAGTTCCAATACTCATTGCCAATTTCCCTATATTTCCCTAATTCAGAGTGAAAAAAAATTATTTAAGAACTCCCTACACATCACTCTAGTTGCATGGGTATTTTTATTAAAGAAAAATTAAAAGGCAGACTTCAAATGTTCTGATGGAATTTCTCAGTCAATGTTCATTTAACTGTTTCATCCAAAATTAGTTTTCCAGACCATACAACTAATTATTTTGTTGGGACTGGATCTTTTCCTCACTTTTTATTCCTCAGTGTGCAGACGTAATTTCAAGCAGTTTATGTGGGGTTAGTGGGGGTTTGGTTTGGGGTTTTGTTGTTGTTTAGAACACAAGCACTAATGATCCGTAGTTTAGTAATCTCTGGGAAATGGGACCAGTTTTCCAAAGAAGGCATGTTTACAGTTTCTTATAACACCATTATTTGTACCTTTCACTCAACAAAAAACGTTGCTCACAACAGGCACCCAACTGGATCTGGTACAGCCCAGCCTACAACTGAATCGAATGTTACAACTCCTACACAAAACATCCTCCAAAAACCTATTTCATTTCAGATATGTTGCACTGCAGAGTCCAGAGAAGTCACATGGTGACCCAACCAAACTTGTTTTTGATATTAATAGAAACTATCTCATTTTAGCTCAGTCAGTAACACCAACTCAGGCTGATTTAGCCATGGTGGGGAAGTTTTGGATGTCAACACAATTCACCATTAGAAGTTAATTTTGCTCAAGGGCAAGCAGGGTCTGTTCTAGTCTGGTAAACAGTAATAGAACTGCAGCCAAAGTTTACTTTTCATTTGGAAACAACTATGCAATCACAGAAATGTTCCATACAAACTGTAATTAAATGACATTGTGTAAATCAAGCTACTAGTGGAATAATTTATCAAAGCCCACAGGTTTTTATTTGAGCCTTATGTTTACTTATAACAGTGCTTAATTAGCCATGAGGCATCAAGTCTAATATTGGCTCAATTTTCTATCCACTAACAGTCCTTTGCAGCAAAAACCTTACCAGTGAATTTCCATTGAATAATAAAAATATTGCAATGCTTCAACTATAATTCACTTGCCCAATATTAAGAAGACAACCAGTAGAACATGGTTTTCCAGAAGAGTCATCCTATCTTTTAATAAGAGTTTCAAACAATTCTATTCTTGTAAATATTTATATAATATGTAAGTGAAAGCAGAAATGGAATTTTTTCCAGTACAATGGATTTGATTACCATGATAACGATGCAGTACATACCTAAATCATTCACTTACAAACTCAGTAAGAGCCAAACACTTCAAACAGGCAGTGAATCAAAGTCTATATATATAAAGTCAAGACAATTTGTCCTATTACTGGACATAAAGACTTGTAAGACATATAAATGTATTGCATTCATAGTAACTCATTTAAAATAGAGCTGATTTAAAATGCCTTTTAAATATAAGTTTTGTTATATTTATATATAAGAGAATGTGCGTACCATCGTTGATTGGAATACAGAAAAATATTTGAAAGCCAAAATAATTTGTATGGAGCAGTTGTGAGATGGAATTCACATCCAATCTGCTGAAAAAGAATTTCCATTTGAATCTAAACTCCAATTCACAAAGCATAAACTATGGCTATTTATTACAGTGTTGTGTCATTTGTCACTTTTATAGAACCCACCACATTTTCCAGGCTATAAAATGCCTTAAAGTTATGCAGCAATGATGTATGCCATCATTATTTCTCTTTGCCAATGTTTGGATTACATTCAGCAGCATAAAACAGGGCTGATTTATAAACTGAATAAATAACAACATCCTTCACCAGTGTGTGGCTATGAAAGCTTCATTTACTTCCTGATTCTAAACATTATATTCAAAACAAATATTTGATCAAATTAAATTCAGAACATCTCATTGCATTGGACTGGGGGAAGTCACTGCAGAGGCTGTGGAAAGAGCATAACTTTCCAGCAAACATTTCAACAGAAGTGCACTGCTGCCAGAAATTGGCAATCAAATTTCATTTACAAACAGATTCTCGTTGAGAAGGTAAAAAATAGCCACCACTCAAACTGTATCAGGTTCTGATACTGAGCATTACCAAATAATTGAATTCCTGAAGAAAACTATCCTTTAGAAGTAAATTTACAGTTATTCAAAATACAGACTAAATATTTCTTTAAATGGTAATGAATTTATCAGCACATTGTCTCCCCCAAAGAAATCACAACAATGGTACAAATACCCAGCACATGTTCAGTGCCCTCACTGCTCAGTTTGGGCTCTTTTTTTTAAGTAACACTACAGCAAGATACTGCTACAAATTCCACATCACACCTCTGTGCCCAGAAAGACTAGGATGAATCCTTATGTGACAGCTGGTTCAGGGCCATCACTACACTGTTCTCCTTGAAAAAAACCCTCTCTTACTCTCATTTGATTGCACATCAAGAATTTAAAGTATCAGCAAAAACACCTAAAGCTCATAAAGGAACCATTCTGACAGCAAAATTAATTTCATTACCTTCACATGTTACCAAGGATAATTACTAAACCACCTTACTCAATTACAAAATTGAGAAAAGAGGAAGTTGAAGGTACTGGATCCTAATAATGTACAGTCAAGAACACTGGGTACCTTCTGAGAGAGGGAAGATTAGCCCCGAATTATGAATTCTCTGGGTAATTCATACACTGGACCAACTTCACAGCATGACTTCCTTAGAATAAAAATATTTAGACAGGTTCAGAGGCACTCCAGAGGAAACATATGTTGTTCCTGGCTGTAATGGTTGCTCTGGTAATTAACTTTCCCAAGGACTAAATGCATATCATTAAGTATTACATGCGTCTTCAAACACTTGCTTCCAAACATACTTTTGTACATCAAGGTAAAGAGGAATTAAAATTAATTGCAGCACTTAAAAGCCTGTTCCTCCAACTTGCTACTTGTTCAGCATTTCCATTTATACAACCATGCCCTTTGTTTTGCCTTCTGCTTCCTTGTTGAAGTTTCTCACAGGTTATTTGGATGGTTGGAACAGATTTCCAGAGAGCCACCTGCATTTTCCTGATAGTGCCATAGGGCAGGTGGGGAAAAGGCAAGTCTGGGCCACACAGAAGGACATCAGCCCAAAGGACACCACTTGCGAGAAGTGACAAGAGGGTTTTAAGAGCACTAGGAAGGGACTAAGAATGGGGGAGGAGAGGAGGGGAGAGTATAGCATAGAAATATGAAATGAGGAAATATAGACAACAAGTTGAAGAAGAGGAAGGGCACAAAGTTTGGAAATTTTTGTGCCATGGAAACCCCAAGGAAAAAACCCAGCAATTACATTACTCACTCCCCTGAAAGAATCACACAGGGCCACATCAACATGAAATCAGAAGGGAAAAAGCAGAAAACAGCATTTTCAGGTTTGGGATACTCTACATAAATCAGTCTCACAATGTAGTACAATTAACTAAGTATTTAATTATCCTGATTAAGTTGACTCAACATCTCATTTCAAAATTCAAGAAAAATGCCCAGATCTACTTTTTCTGTGTCAGTACTTCTCATAGCAATAAATTTCAATCATTCTCCATAAATGCCAGTGCTCTATTCCCAGGAAGAGGACAAAATCCCACAGCCCAAAGATGACACATGAATATTGCCATCAGGAATGCTACTTTATTACTCCAGTCACCAGAAATCTCATTTTCCTCTACTGCCTCTCCCTGTGAACACAGTTTGCTGGTAACACCAAGAGGTTTTAGCTACAGTCAAAGCTATAATTTTGATACAAAAGACTTCACCTGGAAGTCATCTGTGGCAACCACAGGAAGGAAAGGAGTGAATTACTTTGGAGGTGAAAAAACCCCAAAGCAGCATGTACCACAGGGAAGGGATGGCTCCCAGTCCCATACAAGATAAACAAAATACCTGAAAAATAGGTCAAAAACATGTCATTCTATAAATGGAGGGCTGTGCAGTCATTCAAACCTCTGAGGAATTTTAGTAGCAAATAATTCAAGTGAAGACAAGAAAACAAAGCATGTGATGATGAGATGTAATGCAAAGCGTGTACGAGCACAGCTGAGTGAGGGTCAGGAAAATATAACCATCAGGAACAGAAAATGTATAGTGAGAAGAGAAATGAAGAAACCAAAAACTCTGCAAAACAGAAGATAAACTTGGTTTTTTGATAGTCCTTATTTACATATACTTTATAGTGCTTGACCTTACAAACATGGACAAATAAACTCGTAAAGTGTAGATGACACAAAACAGTTAATTGAAACAACTTGGAGATCTCCAGATTTAGCCACTGGGGATGAATAGCAGTTTTATATTCAGAGGAAGAAAAAAAATTGGTCATTCAACACACCTCTATTATAAAATTCTAAATTTCAAGTACTTTCCCAACCCAGCTCTTAGTACATACTTTTCCATGTCTGCTTTGAGCTTTCTAGACATTGGCTAGCAGAATTTTTTCATTCTACAATTGAATATAGACCTCTCATATCTTCATGACCCTTAAACAGTTCAACCACACAATAACAGGTAGGAAACAGCAAGATCAGTACAGGAAAACAGCTTCATGCACTGAAGGCCTCAAGAGCTTTTAGAATGATGTTTGAGCATGGCATGGGAACACTGCTGCGAAATGTGCTGCAGGCAAGTTTCCTCCAATAAAACATGAAAATGACATGCACACGAAACTCCTTGTGTTCCAACCTTCCTTATATCTGCCTTAGTATCTACAAGTCTCTATGAAGTTTCTGGAGGATATTTCAAATGGTTCAAGTCTTCAAAAGGCTTAACATTGATTCAGTGGAAAAATATGAACTTCGTTTTAAAGCAGGAGTCTCATTTCCTTTTTGAGGCCATTGTCTAATTTCCTGAGGGCATCACTATGTCCCACACCAAGTCCATGGCAAGGCCACTGGCATCAGCCTTTCGCCACAGAACAGCTCTCTGCCACCACTGCTGCCAAGAGACACCTCTCCCCTCTCCTTCTTCCATCCAGCAGAGAATCACTTTTTTTTGGCAGCTGAGCCTTCTGTCAGACCATGTCCTGGTCTTATCAGATGGCAACATGGACCCTTCCCTCCTCTGAGTGGGGAATGGGATTGCTCTGGGCTGTCACAGTAACACGGCTGCATAACTGAAGTTCAATATTTCTGAGGTGATCTTTCAGCATTGCAGCCACAGATTTCCAACAAGACTCAAAGACATTTATCATATTATAATGTCACATACATATGCCATATTTTATAGTAAAAACAGGCTTACATTGCAAAAGAATGATATTTATACTGATGAAAATATCATTAAACATGAAAGCCACATGCAATCTGGAAAAGATGCTGATATTATCTATTAAAAGTGGTTCTGATTACTGTCAGAGCTGAGAAAAATCTAAGTTTCATGCAGCTAAATGTGCTCTCCACAATCTATTCCTCACCGGAGTTACAGTCATTTGCCTTCCAGCAGACAGGAATTTACACCATGCTGCCACCGGGAGGCACAGTCAGATTTTACAGTTTGCATTTTCTTAATTTTTTTTTTTATTTCAGAATAGCCCATCTGAAGAATCTTACCAAAATATATACTCAGCTTTGTTCCAGCAGAAGATATTAAAAAGTATTCGGTTATTAAAAACATTCCTAAAGCCTATCCACATAAAACTAAGAAAGTAATCCACTGCCAGAGTAGATTTTAACTATTTCAAGTTGAAGTGTGAATCCAGTTCCTTTTCAAGATGCATTTTTTCCTTCCTATGTTCTATAGCTGGCTAAAATCAAATACACTATTAACTAATTCCAGTAGCATAGAAAGAAATTTTCTTAGGAAAAAAATCAATTAGTAGAATATAATTGTGAGAGTAGATGAATGATTGTTTCATTAAAAGAAAGCGTGGGGGTTTTAATTGCAATTTTAATGCTGTAGGCTATAAATAGTTCTGAATTCAATGTCAGAAGTGTTGCTTGCTGCTATAAATTACTTTGATTTCAATTATGTTTAAATCACTTAGAAAACAAATTATCACTTGATAAAGTGTCTTGGTGCTTCTTTTGGAAAGTTGCAGCCCCTTTAATTTTTAATCCAAGTCCTTTCCACAGTGTGATAAAGGGGAGGAAAAAATTTTAAGATGGTAGAATATGCAAGAATAACAAAAAGCAGAACACTCTCGGGAATCCCTCCCTTTAAGAGAATTGTTTCTTACAAAGGGAGCTATGATATTAAACATACACAGGTAAATTTTAACTGTGTTATCTCTGTGGTAGGTCAGCAAGCCAGCCCCAACCACATCCCTCTGGGTGTGCAGCGAAGGGGACAGGGGTAGGTATCTGCCCCCGAGTCAACAGTGATGGAGTTGTCTCAAGTGGTACTGATGTAACACCTGTTACATCGAGGTGGGGTTAGCCTTTTAACCAGGCCCTTACAACTGAATACATGTGGTACTTAACACAGCTGATGTTTTATAAATAGCACTGCCAAAACCCCATCCAACAGGTCTTTGGGGGTAATTTGGAGAGAGCAAGTGCCAGTACCATTTGCTGCCTCTGTCCCTTTTCTGGCCAGAGCCCACAGCCAGGCTTCCATAGCCCAGCCTTATTTCAGGATATCCTGCCATAGACTAAAGTGAGGCAGGGCTTTGCCTGGACCTTTTCACTTGCTCTGGGGGCACAAGCAGGGGTGGAGGTTTTTCAGGGTCAAAACTGGTTTTAGTCTAAAACAGAGGCCATGTAACATGATGGTCATGGCAGAGGGCCAGTGTCAACTGTTCATCTGTGCAGCCACAGCATTTGGGGAATAGCTGATCCAGTGGAGTCTGGCATTGACCTCAAAAATGTAGGTACAGACCCCAGCACAGATGTGCTCAGGGTCTGCATCTGCTTCTTGTTCTGCTCTGCCTTGAGAAGGATGCCTGAAGTACACATGGAGCAGCTGCTGGAGCACACAAGTTCACAGGGAACCCTGCCAGGAGCCTCAGACAGGCTTTGGGTAATGTCACACCTGTGGCTCTCCAGAGCATTCAGAAACCTTGCAATAAAAATGGAGTAATGGAGCATCCCAGACTTAAGTGACTTAATTCAAGAGTGCAAAATGCAACAATTACATATTAGCACTTTATCAATATACCATTATGATTCAAATAACATATATGAAACAGAGCTTTCATGCAGGAAGCTAAATGTTGGTACACAATCTCCTTCCCCCTAACTGAAGGAGTGCACTCTCCATTTAACCATAACAGCTTCAAAAACTGCTTTGATAAATGCCATTAAGAAAATAGCTGGTTTCAAAGAGAGATAATCTAAATATGATTCAAACTAAGTGTAGTACTGTTGCTGAATTGCTAAGCAACTTGATAGCTAAAGTATCATGTTTATAATATTTCAGAATAAAGTATTACAAATTGCCTTTTAAGTACAATAACAAATTGATATAAAACAGGCAAGCTGAAGAAAAAAAATGTTTGTTTATTAGGGTATCAGTTGGGGGTAGCCCTGTGTAGAAGAGAGCAAGTCATTTAGACTTGTGCTTTCAAAAATTTATTTAAATAAATATGAAGAGAGACAGATTGGCAACCATCTGCATTTTTCAACAACATCCAGATGACTAAGTTCCATCACAGCCAGCAGGAGTTAGATGCTTAAAGTATTTGGATGTTTTAGAATATCACATTAGCCACATAAATGTGTAAAGTGCCTAAATATCTTCCAGTTTATTGCCTTTAGTTTTCAAGTGCCTTAGATCTCTGCTTCTCAAATGAGAATAACTGCATTTACCTCATTCATAAGGGAATTGGGAAAAGCAAAAGACTGAGGTGTTTGGATACTGCAGTAATGGCATATAAATACCACAGAGTAAGGATAGACTGAGGGCAAAAAGGCACCTGGACATGAAGGTGAGATCAACAACACTGTGTGATTGTGCAAGTACCAGCAGGAGAGAAACAAGAGTCCAGAAGGAAAATGCAGAAGTATCGCAACTTATTCAGAAGGGTGTCTACTTATTCATATGAAACAAGCAGGAGAAGAAAACATCCTAAAAAAGGTAGGATTCTGCATCTAGGAGGTCACATTCTGTCCTTTATCAAGAAAAACACAAATTACAGATACTTCAGTACCCTTCACACTATGACTAAACTATTGTGAATCTTTTCACCTCTCATCTACAGATTCAAGCTTCTTGTCTTTTGTTCTAGCATCTGCATAATTCTTTTCAGTTTTTTTTCTAACAAAAAGCTCTCCAGCCCCCTTAGAGTAATAATTGTCAGTCACTCTCCACATTCCTTTCAGAGCACTGAAAAGGCAACAAACAAAACTGTAACAAACTTGATTCTGAATTTCAGGAAAATCACCCTGAGTCAAGACGAAGTTTCATTCTAAGGGAAGCATATACGCCTTCAATGAAATTTTCACCCAAGTGCTTAATATAGACCAATTGCTGATACCTTGTTAAAAGAAATCTCCTGAGAGAAGGAAATAAAATCACATCCTTAATAAGCTAAATCCAGGACTGGTAGGGGGATAACAAGGAAGCTAGTGATAAATATGGTAGAAAACTTCCTGTCCAGTCAAAAGGACTAGAGTTAAGAGGTCTCTTCAGTTTCTAAACTCTGTAATTGTCATGACAAATAGGCCTAAAGTTTGAGTTTGCCATATTTAATCAAAGTATCTGAGAGATCAAACTTAAACACTTAATTGCCCAGCTTTGTCTTAAATATAAAATCAATGCAATTAGTAATACACAAAAAATCCATTAGGCAATAGTTGTTATATAGCTGCTGTAAATTTACAATAAAGAAAAATTATCTTGAAAGTCATCAGATACACCTCCACACTTAAAGCATACATGTTGCACAGCCTTCTCTTGGTAAGTCTTTTTTCTGAAGTGGCAATTCCATAGAGGCTACAATACTATTTCAGGGTGCTTCCCCCTAAGGAAGCTCAGGACCACACTGGTAAGCACATTTCAAAAAAAGAGTTGGAAAAATGCAGCATGAATACAAACCTGCTATAGAGGTTACTTCTGAACCTCCCTGCCCTTTCCTGCATTGCCCTCCCACTTCTCTTTTGAGTTTATAACAAACTCAGCTGTTTCATGCATGTGGCCATGCCTGCAGTAGTCAAAACACTGCAAGATAGAACACTCACAGAGGTCCCAATATCTGTCAGAAGAAAACTTGTCCTTTCTCCACTGCCAAAGACACCATGATTTTCAAGATAAATCGCTGCTTTTTGTCCATTTACCATGTCCAAAGGTCATGCGAATCTTGAACTGGTGCAGGAGTCAAACTCAAGAAGGAACAAGAGTTCCTACATCATCTACAGACTCTTCATTCCTGCATCTATTTTGGTACAAAATACTGTATTTATGCGTTCATTGATATCTTTTAAGTAAATAATGAGAGCAGAGCTTTCACTTTAATCCCCCTCACCAACCAGAATACCTGAGATGAAGCAGGATAGTCACAATTCACTGTTAGTAAGTACACCCACATTGCACCAACACCACACAGTTTTAAACCTGAGTAATATCAAAAATTCTACTAGATATGGTTGTTACTGCAATAATTTCAGATGTTTTTAAAGACCTTGATACAAACTTAAGAAGCCGGACTATTGCCCCTGAAGAGAATTCTGCACCGTGATAAATCAACATAGGGATGCTTTAACAAAATATATAACATTTTTGCCCCATGGTGTTTACTCTTTACTAGCTTGAACATTTTCTCCCCATTTGGTTTCTTTCAGTCTTCTGCTTTCTTCCACAAATAGATGAATGTTTATGTTCATCTTTCCTCTCTGCTCCTGCCAGCAGCACTATATCAAAGGCAGGAAAGCACATAATAAATAAATGCTATTACTAGAACCGTGCAAAAAACAGTGTTTCAGTTCAATGACCAAATGAGATGAATTAATTTCAGGTCATTCCAAACTGAGCAAGGCCTCCCTGGGCCACCAGGTTTATTCTTCAAGAGCTTCTTGGTTCTGCATTTTCAGCAATTTTTTAAAGGACACTCATTATATTTATGTCAAGGCCATTAATGAATATATTAAACAAGTATGAAGAACTCCAGGAGTTTTTTTCATGACCCACTTATTATATAACAGAATGGTTCAGGTTGGAAAGGACATTAAAGATCATCTCCTTCCAATCCACCTGCCATGAGAAGAGACAGCTTCCTCTGGAACAAGTTGCTCAAAATCACAGCCAACTCGGTTTTGAGTACCTCCAGGGATAGGGCATCCATAGCCTCACTGGCCAAGCTGTGCCAGTGCCCCATCACCTTCACAATAAATAATTTCTTACTTGTACACAATTTAAATCTACGCTTTCAGTAGAAAACCACCAACCTTTGTCCTGTCCTGACAAAACATCTGTATGTTACTGGCCTGCCAGCCCAGCCTGCAGCCAGAGGAGCATTACTGAGGGGTGGGGGAGAGGCTTTTAAATATCTGCCATACCAGTAGCACTGCACATATCACTACACTTGAGTTACACATCTATTTTTTCGCTTTTCCACTCAATGCAAACTGAGCTTACATTTGCCTTCCTCCCTCCACTGTCTCCAGACTCTCACTCTCTGGCAATTTCCCACCCAAAATCTGAGGGGAGGACAATGTTTCCCAAGCTTCTCTCCTCTTGTGGTCTGCCAAAAACCAGCACACACCTCAGTACCAAGTATTTCCCAAATTCCTGACACTCATGTCCCTTTTCCCATCCTGCTGTGCTGGCAGTGCTGGCCATGGGGCCCCTGAGGAGAGGTTGGTTCTTCAGCGGCTCCACCAAGGGCACAGATGAGCCCCAGTAGTGGCACCTCACGGAAAAGTCGTTTGATAAAAGGAAAAACTCTCCCCAACAGTGAAAGGAAAGTGCGAAAAACATCTCTGCAAGAACTCGAGATGATCAGGGATAGCAGCTCTAGGCACTACAGGGGTGGTATTTCCCTGCACATCATGGAGGGACTGCAGAGGAGCCAGCAGATGTTTCCTGAGGCACTGGCTCCATGGAGAGCCCATCCTGGTGAGTGAAGCCACACACCCACAGGCTAAACTGGCTTTTCAGTGCTGCCCTTGTGCACATGAAGTGTCTGGAGATGAGAGCATTACAGGGCTGCCTAAAGTTTTCCTCAAGCTCTTACCGGAACCCTCGGAGCTCAGTGGGGAAAATCACATATTCAGCAAATATGTAAATGGCAGGTGAGCAAGCTGAATTTTCTTTCATTGTTTCTATTTCTTTCCTCTTCCTATCACACAGAAATACAAGAAGGTAGGTTCCTTGCATCATTCACCCCATCATATACAAACATAACAGCTCATGGATCAGGCAAGACACAACTAATAGTGTTCATAAGAAAACCATAATATACATGAATTCTTTTTCCATCACAAAACCTGCTTCATAAGCTAAAAAGATGACAACTTTAAGAATAAAGTCATGGCTGTACTTAAGTGTACACTAGAAGCTTGTCTTGCATAGCAAAATCTACTACTAACTCACAAGAGAAGGACCTTTTTTCTCTTTGTGTTACTGAAGTTCATGTCCTTTTTATTACTATTTCAAGGACAAAATCCTTCTTATAGGGCATCTCAAGCCTTATTGACAAACCCTCTTAGCTTTACATCTTCAGCAAATCATATAAGCGTACTCATATCTGTGCCAAGGTCATTAACAAAAGCAGTAAACATGACTGATTGCAAAACCAGTAAACATGACTGATTGCAAAACCAATCTATGGGAAGCTCCATCAAAAAAACTGATGTTACCAGTTGCTGTGTCCCTATAACCAGCTACCTTGGCTCTATCACAAGATAAAGATTCCTGAGGTCTCCTACACTTCAGCCACATTGATTTCTTAGCTCATTGATTTATGTTTTTCAGCTGCAGAGAGGCAGGTGTGGAGCTGTATCAGTACAAAAAACCAAACACCTGTGGCTGCTGAATGGGCCTTTCCTTCCCTAATTAGCCCATGTTTTAGAGTGAAATTAACATTCTACTACAGGTTACAGCATACAAACTCTTGAGACTATTGAAATCGAAGCTTACACCTTCAAAAACTAAAACAAAACTTAAGAGTTGTCAGTAAACTTAGCATTCAATTCTTTTATCTCTTTATATGAACCACAACAAAAGACACTTCATCTTTTCAGCAGCTAGATAATACATATGACTTGGTTTTATGAGAATTTTTTCCCAAGCTGAAAGTGTCAAATGCCATTATTATCTTCCTTATCACATATCTCTGTAAGATACCACAAACACCTGGATTTTTTGCATTGCATCTTAATGTATCAGTACTAGTGACAGAAGTTTGGCTTAGCTACCAGAAAATACATCCCTGTATCACAGCATAAACAACACCCAGCCTCCACAAGCTGCATTCACAGAATTCTAACCACATTTAAGCTAAGGATTATTTGCATAGTCACATTTAAAATGATTACTTGCATCCCTTTTTTAGGGCAGTATCCAAAGACCCAAACAAGCCTTGAATATCAGTCACAATCTCTTTCCTGCCTGCCCTGCAATGCAACAGCTTTTACCTCAAGCAGCTCCACAGAAACAGATTTCTCCCAAGCAGCTAGAAAAGAAATCATACAAGAAACACCAGATTGCCTAGGCTGCATTTTGTAGATTATTTTGTTTGAACACAAATGAAAAATAAGTGTAGAATAACTTTGACAAAGCAGAACCTGCAAGTCAAAAAAATCTGAATCCAGTCCAACAGGCAGCACTATGAATCAAGTACTTTCATTGGTACCAGCTAAGAAAAAGCAGAGAATAAATAATATGAAAACTAAATTGGAACTTTTGTATTTTTGCTCTGTACCTTAGAAGCTCAGGAGTGCTCGCTCACAAGTGGAAGAAAACGTATCCATATATCTCCAAGGAAGTTTCTGGTTCAGGGTCCATAAGGATAGAACAATATTTTCAGCAGCAACTTGTCTACTATTATTATCAGCTAAACAGCTGCAAGCAGCAAAGACCATATTAGCACACCTGCCCACCAGGAGAAAGTCTGGCAAAAGGCAGAGCAGCCTTAGAAGAAGGTTATATACAGGGTTTGCAAGGTGATTCTTGTTACCTAATTAAACTCATAACTGGAGCAAGGCAGGGAGCAATTTTCTGGTTGCCACTCCCTGAATAGGTACAGGTGGAAATACTGAGTAGTTACAGGTGGAAATGCTGAGTAATTAAGCTCAGTTCTAACACCTGAGTACCGCAAATCACAGGCAGTCAGAAGTTAACTATTAGTTTTATTGATATACAAACAGGGTACAAGATAAACATTTGTTGTCATGGAGGAAGCACGACGGTATTCTTTGTGGATCAAAAGTACTTTAAATCACTTCTTACCCTGTGATTTGACAAATTAATGAATTTTCCAAAACATAGTCCAGTCTCTTAAACCTGAAGTCATATTTTTTTTCAGCCAACAAACATAGGTTAAAGATTTAACTAAAGACTTAACAATGAGGCAACTCCTATAGGCAAACCACTGAATTTTCAGTCATGAATATTATTTTTACATTTGATCATGCACGAATTTGACCTACAATTTGTGGCCTTCAGATTCTTTCTAACTGCTTAAATCAAAGCCTGTGCTCCGCAATAAAAATTGACCTGAACATGGTGACTAAATTTAATATGTCTGTTTTGGCAATCTTAGGCTAATTATTTTGACCTTAATCTATCATGTTTATTCACAGTACAGCATGAAAGAGCAATGTTATTTTTTCACCTTTTAGAACATTCTAGCACAACTTAATCAACGCATCTCTTTAAATTTCCAAGCACAAGAGCTTGAAGAGCAATTAATTGAAAATAAATCATGGAATGGTTTGGGTTGGAAGGGAACTTAAAGACCATCTTGTTCTAGACCCCTGCCAAGGGCAGGGACACTTTCCACTAGAACAGATTGCTCAAAGCCCCATCTTACCTGGCCTTGAAGACTTCCAGGGATGGGACATCCACAGCTTCTCTTGGCAAATTCTGCCAGGGCGTCACCATCCTCCTTGTGAAGAATTTCTTCCTTATATCTATCTAAATCCACTCTCTTTCAGTTTGAATCCATTCCCCCTTGTCCCCTTGTCCTATCACTCCGTGGCCTTGTAAAAAGTCTCTCTTCAGATTTCAATTACATAACAACAGCTACAACAACAACAAATCAATTTATGTTTACACTAAGTCTTTCAAGAAAATGTCAGAACTATTATTTGTTAAGAAAACGTGCACAAATGTACAAGTTACAATGTGGTACAATGCATTAAACATTTTTAGCAGCTGTAAGTATGTTTGCAGAATTTCTCTAATTTTGGCAACAGAAAAAAAAAACAAACAAATTTTCATCAGTAGAAATTACATTGTTTTTTCCTAATCTACATGAAAGCAAATAGCAAACATATTCCCTTGTTGCCACAGCTGCTGGAGGACTAAATTGCCCTTGCAAACTTATTCTACAAAAATAAGTTATTCTTTCCCCTTGAAATTCTTTGATGTGTGTTCAAAGGTGAGTGAGCAGGTGGTAAGACTATTAAATGGTCTTCCCTGTTCCTTTTTTTTCAGGGGATTGAACCACGGACACATAGATAAAACAGCAAATGTTTTCCTGCTTGGGAAGAATGAAATGCTCCAGCTAACCCAGCAAAACCTTATCTTTCCAAGTGTTATTTCCTAAACTACCACATGTAAATCACCTCACAGGTTCAAGAGGCACATCCAAACACAAGAGAAGAACTGGGCAGCAAAAGCAAAGGCCCACAGCTGCCATTAAAGATTTACGAACTTTCATACAAGGGCCAACACTGCCTGCAGAGGAGCCCACTCAGGCAATCTCTGCCCTGCTGAGACTCAAGCAAAGATTTTTGCTCTTCTCAAAAAATATTGGGCATATTAATTTCATTGTTAGTGCCTCCCCTGAAGCAAGGTGTCCAAGAGTAATTTTGAAGTGTAGCAGAAGAGCTCAGGTCCCTCTTTGGCCTCCAAATGAAGTGACTGCATTTATAGGTGTTCATAATGTGCTTTAATCAGTTAATTTTTATGGGTAATTAGGTAGTTTCCCCACCAGCAAAACTGATAAAGGGGTTTTCAGAGGGTTTTTTGAGCATGATTGTACTGTTGGATGTGAGGGAATAAAGGCTCAGTCTCACACTCCCCCTCAGTGGCATTATAGCCAAAAAATTCTTACTTGGGAAGTCAGTGTTATTTAATGAGTACTGAGATCACTCTGACATTTTTCTTTCTCTGGGGGCATTTTCTGTCCATTACGTTTAAACATCCTGAAAAAATTTCCACCTCCTAGGCCATGGGGAATAAAGAGCTTTATTTTTAAAGAAAATCATAAAAAAAATTTCATAGGTTTTCCATATTTAAAAATTGGTGTTGCAAGTGGGATTCAAGGCAAAACACAACATCTAGTAAGTCTAATTTTCATCTGGATAAACCAGGGAAGTCTTTACTGGGTTCAGGGACCCCAATTTACTCGAAGAACAGTAGATGTTGTACTTGAACATCTTTCAGTAATTTCTTTAGCTTTTTTCCTACTGCTTGCTAAATGTTTATTCCTATTTCAGGAGAAGTTAAAATTCAATCACCCATAAAAACCTTTATGATCTTTGATACCAATCTAGGTATGATTAAATTTGATGTTAAAAAAAAAAAAAAGGTGCAGTCAATGAGTAATCCCAAACTTCAGAATGTTTAGTTTATCCCGGTTTTAATTATGAAGTTCCATGAGACTGAGCAAGTAAGGACAAGAGTTGTCCATTAGCTGGCTTGACAAATGCACAGTTGTTGGACTACTTATGATAGTTTTTAAATACTAATCCATACCAAAAATTTTTGCATGGCGTTTAATGCTAAATTTTGTAAACATGATGTGTGGTACATCTAGAAAAAAAAAAGTTCTAACTAGATAAAACTATTTTATTTTACTTTGTCACCTTCTTGTATAGATGGCTGTCAAATGAAAACCTGTTCACCTGAAAGAGGGCAGATTTCTCCCCAGATTCACTTTTGCAAGTGTGTAAATCATCCTGCACACAACACTTTCAACTCCTGCTTTTCACAAGGGAAGTACAGACTGTTTCCAGTAAAGTGGAATAAATATCACAGCTTTACTTCTGGATATGTCCATTACAGAAAAGAAAAGCTGATTTAACCCATGAGCACAGGTTACTAGAGAACCCGGGGAAAAGAAATCCCTGCAAGGTGTTCTCTAAAAAAATACAGTGCACTGCTGGCTAGGTGATGTAGAACACTTTAACAGAGTCCTTTGGTAGGAAGAGATGAGGTGTTTTCTTTAGCTCAACAACATTTCCAGGAAATCCATATTCTGTTCTTGTTCTGTGGTGAGGTTTTGTTTCTGCACACTGTAAGCTGACCAACTCAAGAGCTTTCAGATATTATCTATGTACTGAATCACTCTCATTTTAAGAGATCTACAAGAGTTAAGGGAAGCAGGTTTTTTCCTTGTCCTCACCCAGGCTGAAAAGTCTTTAAAATACAAAGAAAGAAAAAGACAACCTTGAAAAATAGACAAGCGTTTCTTTTCACTATGTTGTAAATGTTTTATTTGACTGCAGTTTCTCTTTAGAAACCCATTAATCACCAAACTGAACTATAAGATACTAATCATAGATTTTTCACAAAATTCTTTTAATAAAATATTCCCACACTTTCAAAGTTTTTTTTCCCTTATATTCCTTGAGCAAGGTAACACACTGAAAAGAAACCCTTCCCATTTTGACAAATCAGTATTTTCCAATGACAAGGTCTTGTTACAAATACTTTATCCAACTTTCAACAGCACCAAATGCCATAGATTTTAATGGGACATTCAGTTAAAAGAAGGTCAAATTGGGTTGTCAGCTTTCAGTTATATTACAGTGTTCTGTCCTGTGACCTTGGCTTTATCACCTGAGATGATAAACCAGATGCTCCGGCTGAAAAGGCAGAACGGCCACCGACACTATTTGAACACCAGACAGCCGCGGGTGTGACCAGGATCAGTCGTGCCTTTGGATCTGCAGTGGAGATTGTCAAAAACAGATCTATGTGTTTCCTTTCCATAGAGCAAACATCTCAAAATGATGTTATAGCACAAAGCAGCTGAATTTGTACTTTGGCATCTTTGGAAGCTCACCTCCTTGGCGGGATTTTAAAGAGCACAATGATACGTTAAATGTATCCCACTGATTTTCAATAGAGTATAAATCACGTCTGTAATTTTTGAAGCTCCAGACAAATAGTTCTTTTGACAGCACTCCCTCTGCATTATGAAAAGCCAGTTTAAAAATAAAAAATAAACACAAAATCTTAGGGTTACTGCAACATTGGAAACTAGAATTGCAGAAATTGACACTGTTAATAATAAACACTTACACCAAACGGACTCTCCCAGAAATTTTCCTCTTCATTTCTCTTTTTATTTAAAATGTCAGACAGAAGAAATCTAAAATTATGATTGGAATAAATTGTCTGGTGTACTCCTTATATCCTTTTAAGGAAGGGAATAAATGTTAGTGCAAAACAGATAAAAAGAAACAAAGAGGCCGTGAAGGCACCTAAGCACACAGACCTGAGCACACCCTCACACATTGGCAGCACCAGAGCAAGGTAAGGGACTGTTCTTACACCAATAAATGCTGCCACAATCCTGAGCACCAGCACAATAAACTGCCAGAATGACTCTCTGGGATCGCCTTTGGCATCGTGTTGCATTACCTTCCAAGCCTCTTCGCCAGATCCAGTGGAAACATTGCATTTTCACAGAATCACAGAATCACAGAAAATTATGAGTTGGAAGGGACCCACAAGGATCATCTAGTCCAACTCACCATCTAATACCCATACAGCGACCGAGGGCACATCCCAGAGCGTAATACCAACCTAGATCCCTCACAGTCTAGCAGGCCACTCNGACAAGTTCTCTGTGTGGATCAAAGCTGGGCAGTGTCATGTGGTGATCACTAAGGGCTGGGGATTTGAAAGCTGAAATACATAAATGCCTCAGTCCTACCGCAGTGTCTGGAAAACTAGAGGCAGACAGCGTTGGCCCATTTAAGCGATAGTTATCTGCACTTCCACTCTCCAAAGCCTCTCCCAGGTAGCGCGTCTTTCATCTCCTCCTGTTTCTGAGATTACTGTGTGCTGACAGGAGAGTTTTGGAGTGATCTTAAAGTGCTTTTAAAGGGTAACATGCGGAAATAAATAATTCAAATTTTTCTTGAGTGTTTCTTTAGTGTCTGAGCTTACATATAGAGAGTGCTTTTGTGGAGTGCTCACCTGTACAACGGATTGTGCTCTCTGCTAAGTGTTCTGCCCAAATGACTTTTGAATGCTCTTCCAACACAAAGATAGTCAGCTTTTATATGCCTGCTGTGATCATACTCCTGCTAGGCAAGAGATCTATATTCCAAGTACTAGACACGATTACTGGCATGATTTTTAACAAAACCACACACGCTTTATCATTTAAAATGCAATGCTGTATGAGGTTTTTAATGAGCTGTTCCCAAGAAGACTAGGATGCGTATGGGAATAAAAACATTTGGAGAATTTTTGAATACATCAGGCAAGATTTAATAATACCAAATAAGAGGGTAACATAATGAATATTAAGAACCTGAAATTACAGCTGCAAACATATGCACCAACAGGTAATGCCAAAGCGTGTTAAGTTAGACATATCTGCTGAAAATTATTTATAAAAGAATTGTATATGATACGATACTGAGTGACTATGGCACTTTCTGATTATCCCTCCTTGTTAACACATGATCCACATCAAAAGAAATACACATTTTCTCCTGAAAATGCTAATGTGCTGCTGCCAAGTTTTCTTTTAAAATATTCATTTTTTAACACTTGCATGTACACTCAGGATCATGTGGTAAAAAAAAAAGCTACAGTTAGCACATTCTGTGATGTTTTTCTGACATTTTCTGTAAAAAATACTCATGACTAAAGATTTCAGTAGCTACTTATATGGTTTTTAAGTTAAAGTTTCACAGGACAGCAGTCCTAGAAATAAGTGGTTTAAACATCTCTTTCTTTCTCCCTCTCTTTCTAGCACAGCCTAGGAACCCAGTCATTAGGAGAGAAGTCTGGCTGGTGCCATCATTAAAGATTTCACGGCGTATTAATGTCTTGGAGGGTTCAGCCTACTGTACAGCTGAGATAAAATTAAACATCTTGGTCCAGGAATTCTAGATGACATACAGTACAGATACTATTTTTATCTTTCTGTAAACAGTGTGCTCTGGTACACTCCTTTGCCCATTTCTCACTACACAAATCTACTCCTACTCAACATAACAGAAGTTTCAAAGCCTGACATCAACAAGAGATGGGACTGGACGAGCCTCCAGGCATAAAACTTACGACACTACCAAATGAAAAATCAGAATAACATGAATATTTGGTTTTGAAAAGGTGAAGACAGATGAAATAATCTAGACTGCAAAAAATTTAAGTTGGATGGTTTTGCTCATCCCATTTCAGAATATAAAACTAGTTGCCACAGATCAGAGAGGCAGCAAATTAGCATCCCAGCACCAATAGTGCCAATTTGTCCCAGAAAGGAACAGAAATGGCTGTACTGAAAAACACCTTGTAACACAGAGAGACCTGCTGTAGAAACCTGACACCTTTCCTGAAAAAGTGTCTGCTGATTAGAATTGACCATACTGAGGTTTTTCAGAGAATCACACAGAACCACAGAATATTCCGAGTTGGAAGGAACCCACAAGGATCATGGAGTCCAACTCCCAAAAGAATGCCAAAGCAGGGATCGAGCCCACAACCCTGGTGCCATGAGCACCACGTTCCATCCATCTGAGCCAATCTCAGGCTCATGTAATTTTAATTTATTTTTTTTTTTAATAACCAACTCCCCATCTCATCATCCCATTATCTAGATCGTGTCAACGAGTTCCTCATTCAGTCTTTTCTTAAACACCTCCAGGGATGGCGACTCCACCACCTCCCTGGCCAGACCATTCCACTGAGGGATCACTCCCTCTGTGAAAAAGATCTTCCTAACATCCAGCCTAAACCTCCCCATGTGTAGCTTGAGGCCATGTCCTCTTGTTCTGGTGCTGGCAGCCTGAGAGAAGAGATTTACATCCACCCGACAGCAACCTCCCTTCAGGTAGCTGTAAACAGCAATCAGGTCACCTCTGAGCCTCCTCTTCTCCAGGCTGAACAACCCCAGCTCCCACAGCCGCTCCTCACAGGGCTTGTTCTCCAGTCCTTTCACCATCCTTGTCACCATTCTCTGGACCCTCTCAAGCAGTTCAACATCCTTCTTAAACTGGGGAGCCCAGAACTGGACACAGTACTCAAGATGTGGTCTGACCAATACTCCCAAAAACCTTTTTCATGTCACAAGGTCACTAATAGGGATCTTATCTCTTCTGCCTGAGATATGCACGAAATTATAACACTGCACATTCTGCAGCCCTCCTTCTCCTGCGTTACTTCCAGATATGTATGTAGCAAACCATGGGTAGGATTTTGAGGTATTTTCTTCAATCGTACCTCAAATCACATAACTCACTGCAAACATCTGTATCATCCCAACATTGCTGTTCAGTTTCCCACCACTGTAGTCTGTTTTAAAGCTACATTTGGCAAGAACGCCTTGAAGCGTTATTGGTCTCTTATTCATAAGGAACTGAATAAATATAAAATTCAAAGGGCAAGGAAACCCACTCTGCCTGAGTGACAAAGAATTTTCAGATTAAGGCGCTTCAGCCACAGGAGCATTTTCCCTTCTTTCAAATGAGCTTGGAGCTGCTTGGGCAGCTCAAATACTTCATGCTGACAGAATCCCCCCGGGAGTGCAATGAATTAACAGGTGCCAACAGTGGCACTGCCCAGCACAGGCCCAGCTGGGTCGAGACCTCCTGGTCAGACTAAAGGGCAAGAAGTAAATGCCAAGGCAGAGGGAGCAGGGGCGGGTATCCTGGGAAGAGTACAGGGATGCAGTCTGCTTGTGTAGGGATATATCAGAGTCACTAATTATTGGGGTAATTAACTATCGGGGAAGTTAATTTTCGGCATCAAACTGGTAAAAAGCAAGCTATGCTTTGTCATTGCCCCAAGCATGAAGCCAAAAGCTTTCATTAAAAAGATGCAAAAGACAAGAAAAAGATAAAAACAAGTAAAACCAGTTGCTTTATTTTAAAAATCTGTTTCATGATCAGGGTTTTAGCTAACACAGCCTCCCAAACCAGGTATACCAGGGGAATTAGTCGTGGATACCAACAGAGCAGCCAATGCGCCTTCAGAGCCCGCTGTGGAAATATGTTTCTATGCAGATTAACCTCCAATTGCTACAAGGGCTGGAAAAACCCTTCTAAAACCAACAGCCCTTAGATAGAGCAGCTTGGACCGTGCGAACACCAAGGGCCCTTGGATAGTGGGGACTAAACCCTTCTAAAACCAACGGCCCTTAGATAATGCAGCTTTAAGTATATTGTTCCAAAATTACCTTTATGCTATGATGTGTTCTTTAAATTTCAAAGCAAAGCACCCACATTTTAAATAAAATTAAGTATATGCTTCTAGGCTGCACCAAGGGCATTTCTTTAAGCTGTTTACAGCTTTGACTTCAGATAAACACTTCTTTTTCCTCAAAATGCTTAACTGAGAGGATGAGTTACACTAGTCAACCCAGTGCTGTTCTTTATCTGGCTCCTACTTTTGTGTCCGATCAATACTGAATGCCTCAAGACAAAAGGAAGATAATCAGATTGTTGTTTTGCATTAGTTGGCCTACATGAGAATGCCATTCAACTGCATTTAGGAAAATCTTTTTGCTCATATGCATTACGACTCTGAAACTAAATTTGAACTGTCTCCCTTGGCAGACAGTTCCCTATAAACATCTACAGGGCTATGTTTGAAAGACACATTGTTCTTTAAAACTTTACCCTGTAGTAATACCTACTATTTGACAATATTTAAGCGATTTCTATACTTAGATGATGTTTGGTTTTATGCAAATACCTCTCTCTGTATAGATAAGACATCCCTGGAGCAAATCTGGTGCTTAAACATATGCCTGTAGGGTCATTTTGTACACTCCAGGGTTTCATGGCTGGCCTGCAGCTGATGCCCCAAAAGGCCATGAGTCTCCTGTAGGCCCCACACCATGTGTGCCAACCAAAGAGATATTTCAGATACCCAAGGCTATCTTGAATGAACACCCATGTGTCAGCAGCTCGGTCCTACCCCTCTTGCCTTTGATGGCAGGTTCCTGAGGAGCAGGGACTCTCTCTTGTTTCACGTGCAGCGTCAGTGCCTGTAAAATCCTGTATGTAATTCCAATTATGTGTATAGGTGTTTCTACAAAAAGGCACACTAACCAGTGAGTCCTATTTAAATTAACAGAGGTCAATAACATTGTTATATTACATATGTATTTAAATATAGTAAACATCATTACCACTTAAACCAGATGAGTCAAGAGACAGACTCAGTGGAAGCTTTGGACTGCAGATGACAGAGAAGGAGAAAAAACAGTGTATGTAACTCAATAGTATTTTTGGCTTCACCTTCGATCCACTTACAATCTTCGTAAATCATATTCCTCTCCATATGCATATTTTCTTTGCTGTTTAGTGTGTAGATACTGTCTATTTTGGAGGGCCTTTGAGGCCAGAAGCACTTACTGGTTTGGGCTAAAAAAAACCCCAGTAACCTGAAAATTTAATATTCTGAGCTTTCCTGTCTGATATAAAATAAGGAGTATGAGGGAATGCCTCCAAATCCTCAAATTTTCATGTGGTTTACCAGAAAGCCATAAATCATCTCGGCCAAAACTTGTCCCACATTTACTGACAGTTGGCAACTTCTGGAAAGTTCAGAGTGAACTAAATTTCAGGCTCTGTTATGAAACCTTGTTTTTAAAAAAGCACAAATGACAATCCACAGAGCCTGAAGTTCATTTTGTATCAGATTGAATTAAAGCATCTCAGTAATTAAAGACATGAAAGTTGTAATCACTAATGACAGCCATCCACAGAGCAGCACGGGGGTGGCACTGGTGCCAGCTACCTCTTCACTGTGAGCAGATCAGCCTGGGACAAATGCATGCAGTTTGGTGACCTGGATGCCAATTCCCCTACAAATTCCTCATGGAAAGCTAATGCATTATTTGCATGTATCCAAACACTGGAGGGATTTGTGTGCCCGTTCCTGTCTGCCTCCATCTCGGCATGTCTGTGCGCCTCATGCATAAGCAGATATTCAAGAGCACAGTTTTGCAGCAATTACTGAGGCTGTAAACACAGCCATCTTTCTAATTAATAGCTTATTAAATATTAAGCGAATGTCACTCTTATTCATTTTAAAAAGTGTGCCTTAAATTTTACCTCCCTGGACAGGCAGTCAATCAGGACACAGGACAGCCCCCAGACAAGTCCAATATAGCCACGGCTGTGTCAGCTGCTTCTACACACATTCTGTTCCTGTGAAAAATTTTGCTACTTCCAAAATATTCTGGAATATTTCAACTACATTTGCATTTCACTGCACTGATACAGTACTTGGCAACATAGGGGGTTCCCCCTTTTCCCAAACTAACTTACCACAGAAGAGCAAACTTCACGTGACTGCACAGGTGCTCATTTTTTAAAATTTTTATTAGACTTTATTAAACTATTAGTTAACTAATTCATTTACTGCACACCAAGAATTGGAGCAAGGTTCTTTATTTGACAACCAGCAGAGGAAACACATGGCTGCAGAGGGTTGCAGTGCGATGCAATGGGTTGACTGAAGTTGATACAGCTGGAGCACCAGCTCCTGACATAGATCTACCTGAGTCACCTTGAGCAGACAGATGAGGGAAATAGATCAGACCAAATCCATCCAATCCTGATGTTAATTCCTCATTGGAAGCTGGAAATTATGCCATTTTTTGGAGAGGAATACTAAGTGGTGTTTCTAGCTTTTTAAATCTCTGGTTTCTGATGTCAAACTAACAAAAAATATCTTCAGGGCTGCCATGGGATTGATTATAAAGAAAACATATTTTTCATCTCCAAGAAAAATCCTCACAAAAGATCCCATGAGGTGACTGTATTTGTGAGGACTGTAAGGCAATAACAAGAGGTTTAGAAGTCAGATTCTGACACTCCCAGAAAATGTCATTCTATTAACACTTTGTAAAGCACTACAATTTTTATGGTATTTTGAATTTGGTTTGAATATTTAATGTCAAGACTAGCTGTTTCACACACTGAACATTAAGTGGTTTATCACTATTATCACTTTTCTTTAAAATGTACTTGGCATTTTCCAATTTCCAAAGGGGTTTTTGCCTGCAACCCTTCTGCTCCTCTTCTGGAAAGGCTCAATGCTACAAACTGTAACAATTTGGAGGGAGGGAAAGAGAATGTATATTTATTTGTTTACTCTTAAAATGTCTCAGCATCCCCACTGCTTTAAATTGAAGAGGCAGGCTGTTAAGTCTGATTTACAGACAGCTTTGAAATTTCTAATAGGGGAAAGGAAGGTAAGGAAGGGATGGAAGGTTGTCACGTAAGGGGGAAGTGTCATAGCAATTTTTACTCTGTGAACTCTTGAGCTGAAGTAGGAGTTTTCATTTCTGAGTATTTTTTTACTTAGAAACAACAAAAACCCCAAAATTGGCAAGACTAATCTCTCTATCACTTTGTTATGACCTCTGTTTTTCAAGCTGATTTAGCCTTCTGAAAGACTATGTCTAGAATTTGCATTGCAGAAAATGTAAATAACCCAAAACATCAAGAAAACATCTTTAATGCCTCAAAGAAACATCTGATGAAGCAATCTGATTATACTTATGAAGTGGCAACCCCAATTAAAGGAACTAAGATGTTATAGTAGCAGATTTGGACACCAACACACATCTAAGAAACAGTCTGGCTTCAAAGTACAACACAGAAGCTTCTATTTATAAATATTTAACTGAAGCACTAACACAAAAATGAGAAAATCTTCTTCATTTTATTCCCTGAAGGATTCCTTTGGAACAAAACTACTCATTGAAATTAGCAATTTCTAATTTTCACAGTTATGGGGGGATTTAATTGTGTTAAAATAGCTTCTGCAATTTTTGAGTTTTGTAGCACATGACATGACATTTCAGCCATAGATTCACCGAACGGTTTGGGTTGGAAGGGACCCTATGGACCATCTAGTTCCAAGCCCCCTGCTGTGACTTAATTATAGCAAGACTGCTTGATCTTCTTTTAACCAACAAAACTTTCATCCAAATGACTGTTGCAGGATTGTGTGTCTGTTAGGTCACTAATTACTAAAATGTTATTGGATGGAAAACCAAAGCGATTCTCATAGCAATTAAATAAAATTTAGAAGCCGGCATTAAATTGACATAATCATTGGCTTTCTACTAGTCTTAATCATCCAAGAGCCACCTACTCAAAGGGGATTAAGGAGAAGATCGGTGGGAGTTGTCTACCATCACAGTAAATCATGTAACCCAATACTTTGTGCATGCATAATGTGTTTGAACATTTAACAATTCTTCCAGCCACCTAACCTTGCTCTCCATGCAATCCTTAACAGCACAATCACAAGTTTTTAAAACCAGTTTTGAAATCCAGTTACGAAGGGTACGGGTCCATGGTCAGATGTGATCCCATTCCAGCAGCTGACAGTCCCCGCACATCAGGCAAGACAGTGTAACTTTCTGTGTGTTCCCACTCAGATCTGATTAACTGAGTTCACCAAAGAGCACAAAAGTTTCTGTGCAGTGTGTTCTGCTTCCCAGCACGGCTCCATGAGGCTGCTGCACAGCAAAAAGGCACCGCAGAGCACCTGCAGAGCAGCCTTGCTATTAAAACCTGAGAGAAAACCACACATGTTTCAACTTCCCCTAAAAACATAAACTTCTGCTGAGCCTGAGCATAACAAAAGCCTTATTGCTCTGGTTGTTTTCGTTATTTATCAAATACACTCAGCACCTGCAACAGATTTCAACAATTACTCCAGCTTTATCATTTGATTCCATCCACATTTCATCAGCAAGCTGCTAGAGCATGCATTATACATGCTGTATATTCCTCCAGCATGTTCGGTGTTCTACAAAGAAATGATGTCTCCAACAAGCCCTAGAGTCAGCCTCAAAAAAAGTTGTACAATCAGGTTTCCTCATAAGATCATTTGATGCATGTTGATTACACTCAACACCACCAGCTTTCATCTCATCAGTGAACTTGGATCATATCTTGCCTTCAGGAAAAAGGGCAAAAATCTTTGTAAGTTGCCACTAAATATAACGCTACATTATTAAGAAACATAACTCAAACTCCTTCAGCAGAGCCAGGGCCAGATAGATTTTCTGGCTTGGTGGCATTTGTCACTGAATGACAAGCAAGTCAATCAAATGTGGTTGGACAGAGAAGGTTTTCATTATCTTATTTTCTTAATCCCTCCTCTATTCTTCACAGCAATGAAGATCATAACTACACCAGTTCACTGCTTTGGAAAAGATAAATAAATACTCCTCATAGCAGTATTCTTTATTTACAGAATGTATTTCCTCCAAATTTTAAACTCTTCTATCTCTTTAGGAAAGGTGAATACAAATAAGTCCTGACTGAAAGATAAAACAAACAAACCAACCAACCAACCAACAACAAAAAGAAAAAGCAAACAAACCCAAATGTGCTTTAAAAACAGAACTGCCACAGTATTTTTGTGTTGCTGTCCAAGAAATGTAGGCATAAATGCTAAATACTATTCAATGGAATATTGTTTTTCAAATGCAAGCCATAAAAAGTACCTAGGGAAATAAAGTGAAATAATCTGGATTGCCAAAACCATTATCGATGAAGGCCAAAAGTAATTTAAAATGGGAAATTAGAAGGAAGTGGTAATTTGAAAGTGGAATGTTTATAAACAATTCTCAACACAATAGTAAAAGAAAACCATGCAATCTCAAAGGGGATTTGATTCAGCTTCCCCCATGCACAAGCAACACACTTCCATTGCTGCCCCAGGACAGTGCAGGAATGCAATCTCTTGCTTAGGAATGCAAACAGGAGGAAACTGGAACAGGAGCAACTCTTCCCTCTCGGGTGCTGAGCCACTGGCAAATGAATGTATCTGGTGGATTGTGGGAAACAGTGACAAAGAGAAATACAACAGCAACACTGTTCTACAGCTTGGCCAAGAGCCTGTGGCTGACGAACCCATAGGATACCTGAAAATTTGACAGCGAATATTAAGTTCAGGATGAAGCTTTGGAGGCCATTCAAATTCAGACCTCGGGGAGATTTTTATGTATTTTGCCCACAAATCGTCCTTCCATGTTCTGGTGTGATTTATCTCAGAGAAAGTTTCCTTATTCAATAACATAATTGTCCTTTAATATGATAATTCAGAACTCACCTATCCCAGTGACTCTGTCCGCTTAAAAATGAGACTTTTGCCACTTTGTCTTAAAAACGAACACGGTCTTGAAGACTGATCTTGTAAAGATATGCAACATTTACGGGGTCACATTGTCCAGGCAACTTTTACTATGAGCAAAGAGACTGTAAATCAGATATACAGGAGCAGAAGCCATTATCCATTGGGTAATACACAGAAGGGATAACCAGGATGAATGAGCAATTATGCTAAGGATTAAAGCAGTCTTCACCAGCATGAGAGACCTGATGAGTCTCTGCTGAGTATGGAGCTGTCATTTTGTAGAAGGAATGGATTGAAAAGGGGAACTCCTTCATTTTGCTGATCTTCCATCTTTTGCTTCTCTTTTTTCTTAGAGTTTTGACAAATTGTTACGTCAGTACTTTTCCTCTTGAATATTGTTGTCCTGTATTTCAGCTGAGTATTGAAAAGAGATAGGAATTCTCAAGGTCTCCTCGCTTTTAACACCAATTTCTCAGCAGGTTTGTACAAGACATTTAAATATCCTTTGCCTCAATGGCCATCATAAAAGGGACTTATAGTGTTTAATTGCTCATCATGTTCCCACGTGGCAAGAATGTGACCATTTCTCGATGGATTTTTTTGAAAATGTAAATTGTCACCTATGGAAAATTTTAAATATCACGCATATGACTCAGGAAAACACATGCAAGAAAACCTCTGAAAAGAAGAACTTTTGGTTAAATAATGATTATTGGATTAGTTCTGTTATTAAAAGGATAAAACCCATCTATTATCTAGCTTTTGTAGCCAGCGATGTTCTCCATAAATCATGATGAATAAAATAGTTACATAAAATAACACTGAATTTAGAAGAGCTATCAGTGTAATTTTAGTATTATTTCATACTACATATCTTCATTTTCCTAGAAACTTTTTATCACCTTTTTTTAAGTGTCATTTTGAGAAAACTCTGAGAATCAGAAATGTAATATTTTAAAGCAAGCCTCCTTACTAGAAGCAGTTACAGAATTTTATCTCTTTTCCTCTTCTTCCTTCTGAAAGATTCATCAGTGAAACTCGTTACCACTACCTTTCAATCTACATGAGAGCTCTCTCCTGGGAGTAGAATGAAAAATACAACAAAAAGGGGAAAAGTTAGCACAAAGCAAGATATGATTCCAGAAGACACAAATTCTTCCATCTCTTCCTCTTGTTAGATGAGAGGGGATATCATTATTGATAACTCTGCTGTCATTGACAATACTTTTAATTTTCATCTTTTTCACAGAATCTTAGAATAGTTTGGGCTAGAAGGGACGTTTAAAGGTAATCTGGTTCAATCTCCCTGCAACGAGCAGGGACATTTTCAACCAGATCAGTTGCTCAGAGCAACCTGACCTCAGATATTTTCAGAGATGGGCCTTCTAACACCTCCCTGAGCAACTTGTTCCAGTGTTTCACCACCGTCATTGTAAGAAATTTTCTTCCTTACGTCTAGTTTACATCTACACTCTTTTAATTTAAAGTCATTACCCCTTGCCTTATCACAACAGGCCCTACTAAAAAGTCTCTCCATCTTCCTTTTAAGCCTTTTCAGTATTGCAAAGCTGCTCTAAGGTCTCACCTTGGCTACATCCTGAACACTCCCAGCCATCGCTGCTGCTGATGGCATTTGGTCACTGACTGGCACACAACAACTTTGATGCTTCTGCAAATACTTCTAGCATGAAATTATATATTTGGCATCTTTAGCCTTAGGGGTAAGAGGATGATCAATTCCAGCCCAGATATTTTCTTGGAAACTAAAATTATCAAAGATAATGATAAAGAAGGGAAAAAAAATTAGTTGTCTGTGTGGTGTACAGAGAAGTGATACTCTGGAGGACTGGGCTCACTAATGAAACGAATATCTAGGGAGTCATTTCTCCCTCCATTATCCATTACAATGGCTTATAATAGATTAATGATGTATACAATCTCAACATTTTCCTTTTACTGAACATTTTCACATTAGAATGCCCAGATATATTTCTCTCAGTCTTTAATGGCAGAATCAGATTGTGTCCATCTCATTCTGTGTCAGGGCAAATAGTCATTACTGTTCCAGAACAGCTTTATTACACAGAGAGCCAAGAGAACCAGCACCTTACTCCAAAAAACTGTCATCCAGCCCTTACATATTTACAATTTGCATTTATCTTTTTATGCCTCCAATAAGCAACTTCTCAGATATTTCCTCTAAGATGTTTTATTGTTTGTTTACAGTAATTTACGTACTTTGTCAACCACTTAGATGATAAATTCACTCAACTACTTCATGTGGAACATGCTTCTTTTTGTGTCTATTAATCCACACTGCAAGTTCTACAGCAGAATTGCAGCTATTCAATAATTTAAACTTTGCCATTATGAGACTTTGTCAAACATTCATAGTACTGTTCTGGAGAACTCATACGTTATCACACACTACTCTATGTAGCCTATTCCAGTAGGTATTAAACAGATAGTTTTAATTTAAAAAGTTAAACTATAAATGCCGATTGTGTAAGTGTACAGGATCAATCACACAAGTCATCATTTGAAACAGTTACTAAACAGAACCCAAAATTTGTGTTAAACTGTAATGTTAGTAATTTCATTTCTTTGCTCTAAATGTAGAAATCATTAAAGACTGATCTCTGGGGTTTAAGGTACATACTGCCTGCTTTCTCTGCAGCAGCAACACAGAGGAAATAGTGGAAAATAATGAGCACATTGCACCCCTCTTCAAAAAATAATTGACCTAAGCAAGAAGGCAGCTTGATAATTGTTAGTGGTTTGAAAAATACTGAACCATAAAAACTAAAATTCTTCACAAAAACCACTGTATCAGTTGTAGGCACTTTTCCAAAATCTTGCAGTGCACTTTTTCTGCAGTGTGTGCAGCATTCATCAAATGAGAGTACATGGGACTTTTTTGATCACAGTTTAAAAATGAAACATAAAAATCTTGAGTATCAGTTTGGTTTTTTTCCATTCATACTCATTCTTTCTTATTTCCATGACATGTAACCTCTGCCAGTTTTCTTTTGTAGGGTTAGAGTACTCAGAGGGTGACACATGCAGAAAATACATGTTCATTTTTCTCAACCCGAGAAATAAGTTTTTCAAAATCCTGCAGTGATGATTTTTTTCTTTTCTTATGAAAATCTGGTGCTAAATGTTGTAGATGTGGAGCTTTGAAAATATGCTTCAGGAGGAAAGGGGATAGACTGGTTGAAATTGAAAAGCTTTTTCAACAATTCGATGTAAAAATGCAAACACACTCTATACAAGGTGGTTTAATTACAGAAATCTTCTGAAGTATAGTGACCCTAATTCTCTATTGGCCCAGCTCTCTTTTGGCATCAGGAGAGTTACTTCACCAAGCAATTTTATACACAACACTTATGCTGAACACTGCCTGAGACTATAAATGTTTTTATTTTGTGCAGCTCCCAGGCAGTACGAAAATGACAGAGCTGCACTAGGAAACACAAGGCCAGGCAGAGAACAAGGCTCTCACTTTCAGAGCTGCCACATCAACCACAAAAGGGCTCCCGTGTTCTCTCTTAGCTGGCTCTCACAAGTTGGCAGTGCTCGGCTGAGTCCATGACTCAGACCATCCTTTACCTGGGGCTTCAGCTGGTGCTTGGGATACATAAAAGCTTGATTCCATGTGTCTGAAGCTCAATCCAAATTTAATTTAGGACTGCTACAATGACTCTGCAGAATTTCAAGCCAACAGATACGTCAAGAAACAACTAAAAATTACAAAATTCTGACAGAAAGTTTAGTTATAACTTATTAAATAAGTTTTTATTTGAAGTTATAAAATGTCACTAAAGACCTCTTAAAAATACCATCAAATTGCATCAGCAGCTTGATGGGTTTCACCAGTAAAGCTGACTTCACCTTGGATGGAACTTGTGTTGCCAGAGACTAAATCACTGTGGGGAAAGAGGCGTCCAAAGAGTTTGGGAATTGTTTAGAGAGGTGAAAATTCTATAAAAGTAGAAAAACACCGATCTTTACTTAATTAATTTGTGGGTTTGTTTGCTGACTTTTTGTTTGCCCTCTGCAAATATTTGCATAATCAAGTTTCAAAAACATTCATGTTCCCAGAAAACATATTACAGCTTTTGAATTATAAAACTGAGATTTTTCAAGCTCCAGACTAAATCTATACAATAAAATATGTACTCGGGGATGTAAATTGAAGTTTTACTGCAGGCAGATGTATGGAATTCTCAGCTCAAAAAATATCATGGGTAGCATATATTGGGTCTTTAAAGAAACAAATAATTGGTTGGATTGACCTGCGGAAGTAAGACAATATTGTGTGGAAAATCAGTTGAAAATGCTTTTTGATGAGCACAGTCCTATCACCTCAGTGCTGAATGCAAAAATCAACCCGAGTCTAACAGGTACCACCAACAGACATGTCCCCTGAGGCCACCAGTGTAGCTCAGAAGGACTAACTTTTCTGTCTCTTCTCATTTAGTCTTTTCCTGCATTCCTTTCTCTTTTTGCTCCCTTTATCCCCCAAAATACTGCTGCCCCAGAGATGGCTGAACAGAAAAAGAGAGGGACTAAACCAGAGCCAGTTCCCTCCAGGCTGCCCAGTGCCTGGCATAATCTCTTTTATGCCATGGGTGTTCAGTTGCTCATGACTCTCCCGTGCAAAAAACCCACCAGGGCTCACACCCAGAAGGAAACACAAAGCCACAAACCCCTCGTGCAGGGGATGAGGCCCCAGCTCCCCTGCCCGCAGCGCTGAGGTCACCCTGACCCTCTGGTGGGCTGGGTCAGAGGGCTCAATCAGCAGGAAGCTTCCTTCCACCTCCAAAGAGAAACAGTTAAACTGAAAAAGTCTGCTTTAACTCCATGGAAAAGCTCAGCATAAACAGTTGCAGAGTCTTTCCCTGGATGAGGAGTTACTTGCCAGAGGTAATGGAACTCATTAGTCTACCCCAAACTCAGATTTTCCAGTTTTTACCTCCAGCCATCAGACATTGTGTCCAGTAGATAAAAAAAAAAAAAAAAGATCAACTAAGTAATTATTGATACGTGTATAAATTACTGTAAGAAAACCTTTAGTTAATCATTCCAGCACTGCTAAAAAGCTTTTATGGGTTTGGATTAGCAGGAGAGTCAGAGAAAGGATCCTGGCAAGCAGGAGAAACTAATACGTCCCACAAGGGGCCAATGCAGAAGCACAGAAATTTCATTCCAAGCTCTCGGAGAAGCAAGGTTAGGACAGAGTTTGAATAACCAGACTATCGTTCTGCTCAGTGCCACACACATTGGATTTGTTTGTACAGGTAAAATGTGAGTGATAGGCAAGCTCAAAAGCGTTGGGGGCTTGATTCTTTTCAGTGTTCAGGAGTTGCAATGAAAATCTGAGAACATGTTCAAACCTGTTCATAACAACAACAGCCAAACAAGTTAAAGAGGAAAAGAAGAAGTCTCATCTCTTCCCTAAATATATCCAAAAAGCCAAAGCCCAAAGTCTTCAGCGGTGTGCAGTGGGACCAGCCTCACCCCAGGCTTTAGGACAGCGGTGGTTTTAGGACAGCAGGTTGTGTGTGCTCACAAACAGCCCATAGTACTGACTGCGGAGGAAACAGTGTGTGCCAATGTTCCCACAGCGCACATGGAGATGGGGACATGCTAAAGGCAGACCCACCACAGCCAGAAAGCGACGCCAGCAACTGCCCAAACCCCAGGAACTGACTGCCCAAGCCCCAGGCGGGAGCAGGCCTGGGCAAGGGGATGGACAAGGGACAGGGCTCCAGGTTTTGTGCCTGCTCCCCTCCTCTAGCCAGTGAGAAATAAAGGGAAACAGGCAGGTTTTGGCTCTCAGTTATCGTGCACAAGGAATTACAAAAACTATTTTTTAACATGATAGTCATGTCTGCAGGTCATCTCTGCAGCAACTATGAACAGGAATGTCTGTGGCATTAATCCCACACCGGCAGACTGATGCGGCTTTCAAGCTGAGTAAGTGTTTAATGCTCTGAAGGGAAGGGGAAAAAAAAGATTTCTTTTAGATAAATTGCTTAATTGGGAAGTCAGGAACTCTCCTGCCTAAGTAATTGATTTTACAAAAGAAAAAGCGTTTATTTCAAAATCTAAGCCTGCTATTCATCTATAACATTCAGGGAAACCTAAGCCAAGGGATAGACACCTTTACACTGCTGAAACCACCATTTTAAAAACATAAATAAGGCTAATAAACCAACAGATAAATAAAGAATCTTCAATCCTTGACTGTCATACTGAAGAGTAAATCCAGAAGAGGACACAGTGCACTCCCAGATCACTGACTGTTCGGCAGGGGATGAGGAAACAGGGGTCCCTAGAGGGACACAACTCCACCACTGGTTTCTAATGGCTTTGGAGATCAGCTTCCCTTAAGCTTAATGGACTTTTGTGTATTGAATTGCACTGTGCTGTAGATCTCAGGGAAAAGTTCCAGCACCATCCTCTGTCCCAGAGAAATTCCTCCACCTTATGCAGGAGCATGAACAGAGCATTTACAGCCACCAGTGTAACCACAGAATACCTTTGAAGGCAAAGTTCCTTTGTTCAATGATACAGACTTAAAAGCAAGCCTATGTATTGTCATTGCATTTCAGTGTTAAACTATTATTACACAGGTAGCTAAATCTGGACAAAGATAACCAAAATACCATCTTTGTATGCTCCCCAAACATTTTTTGAAGGGCGAAACAATTGCATAATTATTGTCATAACTTGCCAGCAAACTCATGAACTCGGTGTGCACTGTGCTACCTTGCTTCTAGGAGTCCACACTGAGATAACTTTGCAAACCTCACCTCTGACACTTCTCAAAAAAAAGTACATTGACTCTTGGTTTCTCTTTAAGGCTGTGACTTTGCAACAATTTCTGTGTGACAGGTCAGACCTAGCAATGTAATCCAATCTAACAACCAATATCCCAAGTAACTTCTTTTCAGCTGAAGCTAAAATACAATACTCTATTCTGATCTTTCTTGACTTTGCCAGCTGCCTTAAGCAGTCAGTCACACTCAGATTCCATCTTCCTGTGACTCTCATGTCTCTGTCTCCTGCCAAGCTGCCATCACCACCTCAAGGTGTCCTTCAGATATCATCTCTGTTTCCTTCTCAACTTTCTGTAAAACTTCCCAAGGGCTCACTCTCCACATCTTTTTCCCTTGGTAAGGTCATACACAAACTCAAAGAGAACAGTCTCTGTGTTCTGAAGTCACCAACAATTTCAATTCCAGTATCCCTCTTTCCAGACCATAACACTGGATTATTTTTCTGATATGTATATCCTTGGGGAAGAGCTTAGCAGTTCAAGACCAGCATCATTATCACTAAGCTTTAAACACTTTTGGACATTATCTCACTTCCCTGGAGGTCCTGTGATGGCAACAGCATTTCCCCCTCTCTGATGAGTCCCTTCAGGTGGTCACAACACCCTCCCACCATTCAGCTCGGGCAGTGGAGCTCCCTTTGCCATCAGCACTGAGAAATTAGCTCTTTAAAGCATACTTCACTCAAACTATTTTACCAGTTAAATTTATATGAAATAAATCACACACTCATCTGCAGCAGTTGCATTAACTTCACAGTTCGGGACTGTGGAGAACCTTTAATTAAGCAGATTCGAGGTGCTGCCATCCCTTGGGTCAGTGTATATTGCTTTGAATCACTCTTAACTCCATTCACACTGCAACGAACTTGCCTCTTTTGAAACAAAAAGCCTCCAAGGTATTCTGTCGCTATCAGGTGCTTCATTTTTAAGACTCATAGAAGCAAATTTTTCCTAAAATGATGTTTTACTTCTGGCACATCCTGCCAGTAACACTGGGTGTTGTCAGCACGTGAGAAGTCAATCACTGATCCAAAAAACCTGTCAAATATTAACACAGCTCAGTCTCTAACCTAGATGCTGCGTAATTTATCATTTATAATTAGATTCAAGGACCTCAGATAAAAATCTTAAAACAAGAAATATCCTAAGTAAATTCCAAAACAGTGTTCAGGTTGTGGACAGCATGCAGGTCTGACTAAGCTACGTTTAGGAATGAAATACTGAAAAAAAATGAGCACAAAATTATCTTGACATGTGGTTGGTGAAACAGTTTTGGATTAAAGAATGAGAAAGATTAAATCCCTCATGATTTGGTATCCATTCAGGAAAGTGTTATCTAACACTCACAGACCCATATCTTAAGTGGCTTCAAAGAGAATCAAACTTAATGCCTTCTATCTTAAAGTAATGATGTGCAATAGGAAAATTTTTATATGACCACAATCCAGGAAGTACTAACCTATTATTAATTAAAATTCATCATATCTTTGTGTATGTTAGTTTTAAAGTGACTGTCTTCCAGATTAGAATTAAACTGAAAGCTATAAATTGTCTATGTATTAGAATACATTGGTATGTGTGGCTATAGATATCTATCAATTCTATTTCACAGAGTCAGTATACACACTCAAATATATAGGAGTATTTAAACTTTTTGATAATTGCTCTTAAATTTTATGAAAATAACAGGGAATTAAGAGTGGAAAGTTGGCAAGGAAGAGCAAACAAACACACCTCATCAGCAAGGACACGGTAGGCAGTGGTTAATCTCTGGTTGTACACACATTGGCAAAGAGATTGTATTTTTATACAGAAAGGTTACATGTGGACATGGGAAGATTTATAAGTTGTAATCAGCTCTTGAAATTTCCACCTGGAGAGCTCCAGCTTGTTCTGCCCGCACACATGAATGGCACCACAGATGTAGTTTGGGTGTGCACAATACTAATAAATCACACCAGCAACTCCACTCAATCCAAATGTGATCAAAGCCAGTGTGTCAGAATGAAAAAAAAGCAACTGCAAGTGATGAAGATGCAAAAAAGCCCAAAATGCTTTCAGGGAACAAGACTCAAGGCATTTCTGTCATACTCCAGGCCAGTGCCTTTGATGAGTGCCATAATCTCTTTGGACAACTTTTGGAGTTCCCTACCAGGTCACTGTGCACCACCAGAAGAGTCTCAAGAATCAACATGGGGGTGTGTACATCTGCTAAGTGTTAAGAAAAATAAAAAATAAAAATATTTACATTGTTCCCAAGGAAGACTTTGAGCTGGTCATGTCCAGAAGTGTGGCAATGATCTGTGTCCCCATTGACCCCATTACCAGCCTCGTGCCACCTGCGCCACAGCCACACTGCGCTTCTCCAGAGCTGGGTGTCCTAACATGGCAATATAAATGTGTTTCCGTGTGGCACAGAAGTGCTCAAATTGTCTATTACCTTAAACAAAATACCATGTGAACTTACATGTTTTAAATGTATCGGTACTCTTAACAATGACACAGCCCTGTATTACTTGTGCCCTTCGTTACGTATTATCCTGGTTACATTCGTAATTGAACACTCACTGAGATTATCTGTTAGGGACTTACTTTTGATGTAGTCTAAGTTCAAAAGTGCTGTTCTCTTTTTAAGGGATTTATTTCCTAAGCAGCTGGTAGATTTGAATGATTCTCCTACCTGTGTTTGGGCACATCCTGTGGGCATTTAGAGATCCAGCCACCTGAAGTTTCAACCCAAAATGTATAACTCAGCAACCTTTATGAACAGGAACAGCTCCATCTCTTTAGGAGGATGTGTGTGTACAGCAGTTTGCAGGAGTGGGCAGATGTTTCCTGCAAAAGTGCAGGTTTGGTGTAAAACATTTGGTTGCTGTAAACACACATATAAGTCCCAAGGGAACACTACAAACCCCCTTAAATTATGTGTTCCTCGACCTAATTGCAAATAAGAGAACTATTAGTACACCACTATTCATCAATTAGTGAGTGCTAAAACACCACTACAATAAACCTGAAATGTAAAAATTCCTGATACAGTCCCTGGATACTGATGAAACTTGCTGCAGAATTTTTGCTAAGGCCATATCTGCACTTGCCTTTTATAGTTTACAATCTAAAAGCTAATGAATAAATAAAAGTGAAAGGAAGGCAGGAAAGAAAAAGGAGTAAAAGGTTATAACATACATATTGTATTACACAGTAATTATGTGCTCCTGAAATGCCAATTAGTAACTCCTTCCATGAGCCAACACACAGACAGATCAATATTAGGTTGATAACAGCAGAGAGTCATGATCTAGAGAGAAGATTTTATTATTAAAGAATGTAGAAAGCCACAGAAATATTAGCTTAACTCAACCTTTTTTTTTTATAACAAGAGCAAATTATAGTCTTGACTATGTTAAGAGCAAGACATAAACATTTCTATTTAACAGCCCCTGAAAATTCAGTACAAATACATGGTTTGAAGACAAATGCTTGGTTTGTTTTGGCAGATCCTAGCTAACCAAGGTAAGCATTACTTTTTATTTCTGTGTTATGAGGTGGTTTTTTCCTTTTTTCCTTCACCAAATCTACTTAGGATGCATTGGACCTAGTTCTCATGGATGGAAAAAGTTGTTCCTTCCCCACAACAAAAAAGGACAGGAGGAAGGGACAGGAGGCAGTGGTGCCATTTAAGAGTTGGACTCGATGATCCTCGTGGGTCCCTTCCAGCTCAGAATATTCTGTGATTCTGTGATTCTGACATCTCTAAGTCTCTAAGTCTGAGCACCAGCCCCACTGCATCCCCAGGTTGATTCAGAGCAGGCACTGTCACAGATAAAGATTGCAGGATTCAATTTATTGGACAAGTGGATCATTCTGCTTCTTGTTCTGTGAATTCAGAAGTCTGTGCTGTGTTGCAGAGCAGTGAGTAGCTGATACAAAAACCACTCAGAAGTAACATCACATTGATCGCCACACACAGGAACTGAGATGCCACAGGTTTGTTTGTTGGGGACAAACATAAGAAAAAGAGACAAAAAGAAGGGGGTTTAGAGATCTCATTCCAGTAGGTGTAAATTTTTCTGTCACCTTTTTCTTGAATCTTCATAATCGCTGGAACTAGAACTGTTTCTTGGCAAGTTATAATTAATATGCAATTTATATTTGTTTGTTAGTAGCAAAGTGTTTTTGAAGTAATTTCCAATGGTGGTCCTTGTTACCATAGGGCAGTCACTGCTCCTCTACAGTCATAAATACTCTCTCGTGGAGTATCCATTGGCTCAGCATTGAAGCACTTGAAACTATTTATAAAGCACATTTTACACCTGACACATTGAATTAAGAGGAGAAAAATGAGACAGTTTTCTAATGGCATCAGTATTACTGTGTTGGTTTTAAAATGGACTCATGTCTAGAAGGCTCTGATTCATGTTCTCTCTTTTTGAAGACTATTGACTTGTCTGGACCTTTTTTTTTTTTTTAATGGCATATTGATATTGGTTGTTGTTGTTTTGGCTTAGAAGTCCAGTCAAATGAACATAATAAATGTTGCTGTCAGTGAAAAATTAGCATTGGTTCTCCCAAACATATGAAGGGAATACTCTCCAGAGCAAGTCCAGGCTGCTCTCTCTTCTTTGCACTTTCAGAGACATATCTAGGAAGGATGAAATGGTTTTCAGCAATTGAATATTACATTTGCTGACTCTTTGAAGCAGGCCAGGGCAATTGTAATTCATCTCTTCCCATGACCTTGCCCACTTGAGCATGAACTAACCTGCAGTTTATGATGTGATGGATGCAGTTACACCTTAAACAACTGGTCATTAGAGCCACAGGTAAATCCCCCCTTATCCCTGAGCATGCAGACATTCTACATTACTGACTATGAACTGCGAAGCTTAATGCAGCCTATATAAAAATGGCAGTGCTAATCAAAGATTTATACCTTTAATCCCCTCCTGCCTCAGCTCTAAGTCATGATTTTTATTCCCGGCACTAACAGGATAAAACCTAACTGACAACTTCTTAACCTGATGTGCAGTTTGGCTGCTCCTTCTGAGAACCAACCTCAGAGCCCCCAACTTTGTGGGAAGGGAGCAAAGCCTCAGCAGTTTGTCTCTTCCCCACGCAAACCTGTGCACAGCCTCACACCAGGAACCCTGAGTCACCAACAGCAAGGCACCAAAGTGAACTTTTCAGGCTTTCACAACATTTCATGAAACAGAATAGCTGGTGTAAAATTTCTCGATGTCGCTTTTTCAGAACTAACAATCACTAATCTGATTTCACTGTTATTTTATTTCAGGGGAGGGAAAGTCACAACATTTCTGCATAGATACTCCCTACTGAACGCCTGTGTGGCTAGTGATTTCATTTCGTTTTACCTCTGTAGAGTGCAGTACAACTGAGCTAGAAAGTAGTTTTCAATCAATGCAAAGGCAGGATGCAGAGGTTGGGGAAGAATGCAGTCAAGGAGAGCGCCCGATATTCCCCCCTGGCTCTTCCCCACCATCGCTCGCACAACTCTCACGTGTGAGGACACCGACACCAGCAAACACCGCCTCGCCCCATCCCGCACCGTTCCGGCCGGACAGGGGCAAACCCACCCCTGCCTGGCAAGTCTATTTCACGCCGTACTCCTCAGGCAGAGCCTCTCCCGCAGCGGTACAGCGGAGCACCGACCCGGAGACAGCGGCAGCTCCGCGCCCGCCCGGCAGCCGCCTCCTCCGGAGCGAACTTGGGGCACGGAACGCGCTGGGCTCGCTCAGGCGGTGCCGCAGCCGCTGCCCGGCGGTTCCCGAGGGCTGAGCTGTCCCTCGCCTCGCCCCGATCGCTGCCGAGCTTCGCCCGCCCNCGCCCTGGACAGCGACTGGGTCGGGACTGGGACCGGGGCTGGGACCGGGACTGAGCCGGGTCTGGGGTGGGGGGACCCCGCCGGGGAGCGCCGCCCTCACCCCCCGGGCAGGGTAGAAGTAGTTTGAAACGATATTCCCCGCTCTGCTCTCAGCTGAAATTATTGAGGCTGCAGCAGAAAGTTCATGCTGGCTGCTTTTTCCTCCGCGCTCCCCGTTTGGGCTTTTTTCTTCCTGCCTGCCTTCCCCGCTCCCTTCTGCCGCCTCTTCCCCCGGCTCTGAATGGGCTCCAGCCCACTGCGGTAGCGGGGTACGGGTGTTCTTATGTAACACAGGTGCCAGTGCACACAGGGTTTCCAAAATCACCCCGCTTTAAGTACTAGAACACCTCCACGCTTTCCCGTGGATCAGAAGAAATGCAGCTCTGATTAGACTTTCCCCTAAATTATTTCCAGTGGGTTTGTCTGTGGTACAATCCAAAAACCTGTACCCTCCAGACTCCTGAGCAGGACTTGCCAGAAACATACAAAATGCACTTTCTGTAGGTCCAGTCCAGAGCTGGTATCAAAGCCAGGATTTGGTGATGGAAGCTGCTAAGATCTGTGAGCAGATTGTGACACCTCAGGCTGATAATGAGCAGGCGAGATGTTGCATTAAAAAAAGCATCCTTAAATGACTCTTACTTTAGAGAAACCTCCCAAGAAAACAAGGCAGTGTACCACACACCAAGATTCTCCTGGAATATCTTTGAGAGGTGCACGAAACCGCAGCCAGAGCAGGTAAACTCAGTTCAGGAGGAAACAAAGAAGAAAAAGGACAGATTACAGCCAGAAGCCATGGCACAAATCTCCCAAAGAAACTGCTGATTTGGAGTCTCTCACTGCATGAGACTCCAGCTCCAGGCATCACTGAAGCATCTGCTCTTTCAAGAGGGAGACTGTTGAGCACTATTTGATACCATATCAAAAGTTATACTCCCAGCACAGGAAGCTATTGCTCAAAAATAAAATGACTTTTAAATATTCAGGCCCCAGGTTGAGTTTGTTCTATGGTTCTATCTTGTTTTCCTCCCTACTCCCCCGCATTTTCTTTTTTTTTTTTTTAAGTAGTTTGAAAAAACTGTAAAAAGCGCATGTCAAAAAAGTAGTGATGCAAGATAACAAAAGTTTTGCTAAAGACTTCAAGTTTTGCTTAGAGTGGTGTGAAACAAACAGCATATAGGCATTAGTTTCCTTCAAGCACCTGCCCCGAGGCACCAGGGTTGAGGTGCAAGACAAATGTTCATCCCACTCTGAGGGAGGGACAGGCAAAGGGAGAAAGGTGAGAGCTTGCTGGGCTCACACTCAACACATACTCCCAGAGGACTATGGGGACCTTCAGCTGTGCTTGTAAATCCAAAGGGGACTTCAGATATCCACCAAAGCTTTCGTAAATGGGGCTTGTTTTCAGAAGATTCTAATGTCCTGGAAGAAATTCTGCTTTAAGTCAACTCAAACACGATATTCCAAAGTCAAAATTCATTTTGCACATCTTGACTCAGACTCAAAAGGACGTGCTGCTGCAAATGAATGGCAAAAGAGACTGAGGTGGTGAGGAAAAGATTGATCTTCTGCTTAGCCTCCAAAGAGGTGCCGGGGGCAACTCTGCGTGGAAACTGGCCCTGGGTACAAACATCTCCTTCAGAGGGGGGAGAGCAGTCACACTGTGTTTACTGCCGTGGCACCAAGAAAAATGTCATTTCCCAAGGAAGCCAAAGGCACAGCAAGAGGGTCCCACCTGGCTCAGACACAATCATCCCCGGGCACCACAAGGGAAGCATCCAGGCTGGCCTCTAGCCTGCAGGACTTGCTCGCATTAGCCTCCTTCACCTTATCAGATTTATTGGATTTTGAGCAATAAAAAACACATTTAGCAAGCATATCAGGGGCTCGGCAGTGCTCTTTCACCTCCCTTTATCATATGCAGGCAGGAATGAAACTTAATGGATATAGATGGAGAAAAAAAACCTCACTTAAAAATGGGACTTACAATTCGACTCAAATGTTCTTTGGTTGGTGTTGAGGAGGAGGGAATGAGTAACGAGCTGTTTGGGAAGAGGGCTAGTAGGCTAACTTTCAACATACTCTTCTCAAACATTTGTTCTGAAAAGAAAGTGATGACCAAGTTTTTGTCACCAGGAGCTCAAGCAAGTAGAGGCAGCCTGGAAGATTCAAAGACATTTTTATTAATTTTGAAATATATTTGTGTTTAAGAATCTCACATGAGAACTACTTGAAAACAAAAGAATGAAGTAATGGTATTTTTAATCGGACCTGTGGATTTTTGTAAGCACCTATGAGAACGTTGTGTAGAGTTTTTATGTTTGATTTTATACTTCACAGCGACTGACCTTCCAGGCAAGCTCTGAAAACAGCTAACTCAGAAATCTCTTCCTTACAATGACAAAGAAAAAGCAACTTGGGTTAAAAAGTTGCCAAAGACAGAGATAAGATCAATAATTTGTGGTCCTTGTTTTTAACTGAACATCTACAAATTTTCAGATATCTATTCCTAGAAAGTTTAAAATTTGCTGATTAACGTCCTGCTCTCCCAAGGTGGAACCTAATTAGGGAATGAACTTAACAAGCACTGGGGTTTTAAAATCTCTGTAAGTGCATCATTTGTCATTAGAAAATATCTCAGAAACCAGGCAGATCAATAGAGTGGGATTCCACAGCATGCTGACTGAAATCCTCAGGAGTACCACTCCACTACTCACTTCTCCAGTAATGTCATTCCCTGCCATCCCTCTGGTTCCTGGATGAGGCTGTTAATCCTCTGTAGGTGCAATCTTATTTGGGAACTGGCTGCTTAGCAAAAATGCAGTTCATTCTGGATGTTGACTGTAGTCTGAGTATCCATGTTAGCCCTGCAAGGAGGTTTTCAAAAATTTCAGTGCCTTTAGGGTGCAATTAAATAACTGAGTGATTGCTGAAATATGCTGGAGAATATTAAAGCTGTGAGCAGATGCCTCTGTTGCATATTGCAATAGAGCAGGTGTTACCTGCAGCCTCTCAGTGCACTGAATATTCCTCTTTCCTGGAATACTTTAAATGAGTAAAAAAATCAACATGATCACTCAGGAGAATTGATTAAGTTACCCAGAAAGTTTAAGTGACAAGGAAATTCCTGCTTCTGATAGAAAACTCTGCCTGTCCCAGTGTCAAATACAGTGAGTGGCCAAAGGCAGCAGAACTGCTGCTGGAGTTGGTGTTTCCCAGAGGTTCCCGATCACTATCGTGCAGTAACCTGCTGCCAGAAACTCTCAATACAGTTCCCTGGTCAGACATTTCCCTGCCTCTTGCTTTCTAAGCCTTATGTTCTTTAAAGCAAATCTCCACAACTCTTTCTTCCTTTTTTTTTTTTTTTTGTCACATTACATGAATTGTATAATCACCATTCTGAGAAATGAAAAATTAAAGTGCATTTGGCAATTATATATCCTTCATGACAACATGGTTGTCTGTAGCTGCCTGCTTTCTTTTCTTGTCTATGTAAGTACATAAAATTTAGTCTTACTGCTGTTCCACATACCAAGGGCCTAGTTCTGCTGTTGCATGTGTTGGCAGCTATTGACATGAGTGAACTCAATGTCTAATTCATACCAGTTCATAATCAGATTACAGACTCTCTGTTTATGGATTAAGAAGTTTTAATACTTACTGCAAGGGAGGCTGACTCGGGGTCACTGCTAGGTTTCTGGATTCCTCAGAATTATTAACCACAAGGAGCTGTGCTATGTGTTGATGCTGGGTTTGTGTGTAGCACAGACTGGCCTCCCTCTAGCCAGCTTTCCAAAAATCCTCCTTTTCTTACCTCTTACTCCAAACAGGTGTCAATGAAAAGGCTGCCAGATATCGTACACTGCTGGTCATTGCCAGCAAGTTTACACACAGCTCAGGGTAACCCAGAGAATCTGTTCCTGGAGGACGGCAATGCAGCCGTACACACGTGCGTGTACATACATGCACAATCCCACATCCACTGTGACCTTTGATCTGGCTACGGCAGATGAAAGGAATGTGAAGGAGAGTTCCCTCAAGTAAAGCTCAACTTCAGACAGACTCAATAAATCAGTGGGATGCCAGGCTTCTGTCTGGCTGCAGTGCCAGGAGCTGCTGCTGCTTCTCTGTAAACCCACAATGCTTGGTGGTGGGAATGAAGGGTTTCTCTGAGCAGACAGCTCTCCCACTGGGAAAGCACTGTGTTACCCCTTCAAGGGTGATTGTGTCTTACTCACAGTACTTATGTTCACTCCTTTTACCACTTCAAAATTCCCTCATAGCTTACTGTCTTCAAGTTTTGCAGGATGACTTCTAACCAAAGGGGATCCACATGAAAGACATGCTCAAAATTACAATATCCAGTCCAATACATGGTACTGATGAAGAAACAAATATTGATCTTCCTCATTTGTACCAGCCAATATCCACTGAATTATAAGGGTACATTTCCTATGATTACTTTTTATTCCTATTTACTAAATATATTTTAATATAAAATATTTAGATTAAAAATTTGTAGCTTTTTTAGAAACAAAAAGTGTAGCAAAATATTCTGGTGCACAGTGATCCCTTTACTTAATTTTCTGTAAAATTGAAGGCAAATAGCATTAAGTTACAGCAAGAAGATGAAAAAAAATCCTCCCTGTTCCAATAATAATGAATTCTTTTGCCCAGATTTTGCCTGCAAACATGGGATGTCATGAAAGTAGAATTAGTGGTGTCTACACATCACTAACTCAGTGCAGGGAGCTTGTTGTGAGAAGCGATGCAAGTGAAAAACGGTCTGCATGTGAATTCCTTGTTACCAGGGAAGAGAAGCTAGTGGTTTTTGAGATAGAAAACTGTGAACAGAGGCAAGAGAAAATGGCCTGTGCCTGAATGAACTGAACTTTCGAAGACAGTAGGTGACTTTACGAGCAACACTTGGCAATGCACCTCTTAGCAGGTCTCTCGGCTGCCGGATGAATCCTGATGAATCACAGGCAGTAGCAGAAGCAAAGAGCATCTTCAGGACCCTTCCAGTCTGTTTTGTGTGTGCCTGTTACTAGACTCAAACAGGGAATGAGAAAAGAGCAACCCCTAGTCCTTTTCATTTTCCAATGACGGTTCAGAGTAATAGCCAATATTATCTTATGGCCTCAAAACCATATTAGTTTCCTTTAGCACACTAGTTCTCAAAATCTGTTGTACTGACAGATACACATACTTTACATATGAGGAACTTCAGGAAAGAAGACCAAATCCTTTTTCTTTGATCTCACACAATATCCCTAGTAGACCACAGGAGCATGTCCACCTCACTGCATTCATTTAGTCTTCTAACACAAGCTGTTGCATTATAAACAGAAAAAGATGAACCTGGCTTATGTGACAAGTGGATTCAATTTCATGCATAACTTTTGCTCACACTGCTAACAGGATTCAACGTTTCTACCATGTGAGAACTACAGCATGAGTAATGTTTCTGCATGTGTGAAGATTTACAGGAACACAGCTAAACACGTCCCTACCTGTGAGCAATAGCTGTGTTCCCAGCCTCACTGCACTCAGGAATTGCCACAAAACACTGGAGACATGCCAAAAGTAGTGTGAAGCATCTTTCTGTGCAGGTTTATGCTCCTTTAAGCCTTAAAATCTTGCTTGTCATGCAAAATGCTGAATGCCATGCAGAGCACTTGATTTGAGAGAACGTCACAGTCTTGTCCAGTGCCGATTCTCAAGGGATGTATGTCCCTGCTCACTGAAAACAGCAAGCAAAATTCATGCTGAGACATTGTGCTGGAATGAGAAATTTTATCCTGCACTGTTTGTATGTAGAGGTATCATCCTTAAATCAGCTGCGAGTAAAGACAGAATGAAAAATTTTTTAAAAGGGGGAAAATCACATTATTTAAAGGGTTTGAGGTTTAAATTAATAGTTTGTAGCTATGGAAACACACGTGGGGGAGTAGAGGTTTTTATATCAGGTCTCAGAGGCTGCAAGAAAGATGCTTTCCAGATTAAACAAACCATAAAAGTTCAAGGAAAGCAGAGAGAAAAAAGAAAGGCTACATAGACCCATTTCCTTCATCTATCTGGGTTAATACAAGCCTAAGCAAAATTTTAGAGGCATGCTATCACCTGTGGGCGTAAGAGAAAAAAAAAATGAGAAGAATAAAACTGAAACCATAATTACTTCCAACATTATGCTTCAGTGCTACTGAATAACAGACCCAAACTCTCCCTTCCCTCACTCTGTGTAAATTTAAAAGTACACGACATGATCCTTTTATTTTTACAGATGGAAGATAATCTGCCCTCAAATTAGTACTTTCCCTAGAATGTTGTGGAGCAGTTTGCTCAGGGAACAAGAAGAAGCAATTGCCATCAGAAATAAAAAGATGTTTTCTCCACCCCTGAAAATAACACGAAGCATGTTTTCCCTACAAGATATGTACTCCTGTCTCACTATTTCAAAAAATGTTTTTACAAGATTCACATGACACTGAAAATGACCCTAACTCATTGCCATATATATAAAAAAATCAGATGACTAATTAATCTTCTGGTTTATTCTTTCCTTACCGTATTCATTTATTGGTCTGGCTTGGTTTTGTAAATGTGCTATGACCCACTTCTGAAGCAGGGTAACCAATCAGCCTTTTCCCTTATGTGGTGTGAAAACAATTTGTTTAAGACGTCAGTCCTGGACCATCAGGGCTCAATCAGTCCATCAAAGCTAAGGTGGACACATCATAATGTGTTCCTTTGTCATGGTAAAACCCATCATTTCAATCAAACAAGGATAGCCAACAACTATGTAAGGAGGACTGCAGCCTGGATTTCCAAGGTGGTTGTTGGCAGGGTCATTGCTTAGTGTCCCCACCTCTGGGGCAGGAGAGAGCATCCTGAGAACAGCAGAGCCTCAGGCAAGCTGCTAGCAGTTGTTCTGGCAGTGTTGATACCTGAAATTGTGTGGAGTTCATAGTTTAGAAGGTAGGCTCAATATCAAACTGTTGTTTCAGTAAATGAAAATGCAAGATGGTACAAGCAAAAGGCTGATGAGCAAAAACCTTAAACAACTTAAATGAAAAAGGAAGAAGACAAATCACAGGAAATTTGAAAGGACAACTTGCCCAAAGCTCCAGTAATGAAAGAGACAGTAAACCTCACAGTTTAGGCATAGTCCCCAGCAACAGGCTATGAAGACGGTGGTGGGGTTGCAGTCCAGGACTTAGCCATGCTATGCCCTGACTGCTATTGGTCACAGGCAGAAATGCTGCTGTTTAACATGTTCTTGGAAGACAGTGCTCTTCTTCCATGCATAACTTTTCCCAGTGTCTTCAGATGTGATACCTTTTCACTAAGTAAGTGCTGAAATCCCCTGTATCTCTCTTTTTCTTTTTAGTCACAAGTGTGTCAGTCACAAGCCCACAGTGCTCAGCCACAGTGGTTGCTGCTGTGCTTCAGCTGACAAGATGTGAAAGTTTTGGATGCCCAAAAATCATTGAGAACATATTTACTTCCTTTTTTTAGAATGATGAGACGTTTGCATCTCATTGCCATGTACCGATGTGCCTTCACATATATCACAGAATCACAGAATCACAGAAAATTATGAGTTGGAAGGGACCCACAAGGATCATCTAGTCCAACTCACCATCTAATACCCATACAGCGACCGAGGGCACATCCCAGAGCATAATAACAACCTAGATGCCTCACAACCTAGCAGGCCACTCCGAGCCGGAGGGGGCACAACGTCATCCAGCCCTCACCCCCCAGCTAGACCAGCTAGACCATGTCACTAAGCTCCTCGTCCAGTCTTCTCTTAAACACTTCCAGGGATGGCGACTCCACCACCTCCCTGGGCAGCCCATTCCAATATGCAATTACTCTCTCCGTGAAAAACCGCTTCCTAACGTTAAGATTAAACCTCCCCTGGCGTAGCTTGAGGCTGTGCCCTCTCGTTCTGGTGTCGTCAGCCTGGAAGAAGAGGTCTACACCCATCTGGCTGCAACCTCCCCGCAGGTAGCTGTAAACAGCAAT
>WEKX01007660.1:94999-120379 GCA_013390025.1 Pitta sordida
CTCTCTGGTTTTCCTCCTACACTGCTTAACAGCTTCCTTAAACAGACTCTGACTCACCTCCCCTTTTTTCCAAAGGTTGTACAGCCTCTTTTTCTCCCCCAGCTCCTTCAGGAGCTCTTTGCTCATCCAGACTGGCCATCTGCCCCTCCGACTCACTTTTCGGCACATTGGGATCGCCTGCTCCTGTGCCTTCATGAGCTCATCCTTAAAGTATGTCCAGCCCTCCTGGACCCCTCTGCCATTAAGGGCTTTTTCCCATGGTACCTTCTCAATCAAGTTCCTAAACAGCTCAAAGTCAGCCCTCCGAAAGTCGAGCATGGAGGTTTGATTTGTGCCCCTTCTTGGCACATAGCCGATGGAGAACTCTATGATCTCATGATCGCTGCATCCTAAATTTCCTCCAACCACAATATCACTGACCAACCCTTCCTTGTTGGTAAATACATCAGGGAGTTTTAGTGACATCAAGTAGTGCATCCAGCCAGTTAGGAAATACTACCTTGTTGATGAGACATGACATTGCTGCCAGGTGCTCATTCCACTACCACTTAAACATGCAGGGAAATAATTTCTTTATATTTTTTATATTCTGGTTATAAAAAGAATAGAGCACTATTTGAGGAAAAAAGTGTGGATCTTACTCCTGTACTTCGCAACGAACCAAGGACTCTTCCAATGGAAGCTGCAGTCAATGTCAGAATACTTAAATTAATTAAGGAAGAAGACATAAGATCAGCATGGTTTCTGCTTTCTGTCGGGCTGTAAAGAATTTAGTAAATTCCAGAGAGCTGTTTAAGCCCTGTGGGATTCACACAGTTGGGAAAAACTTGTCAAGGATAACCAAGTCTTATGTGCAGTCACATGTTCTCCATTGATTGTGCAATCTTCTAGTAAATAAATCCAAAAATTATATTATCCTGCTCCCAGCTTTGGTGAAATACTACAATTTATGCTTGTTTGGATGCTGAAGGCCTCAAATGAAGGCTTGACTGACAGCTTCAGTACCTGTAGGCAAGCACTGTTCTGTACATTTACTTATAACTTCTGAGTCAAATGCAACACAGCCATCCTGCACAAGCAATAAAAGGACACTAGCTCCAAACACATAATCCAGCCATTATTTTGATTGCGTTATGTTTTCCAAATCATTTTGAAAACACATTTTTATTGTAGTGCATGCTTTTTCAAAAGTGCTTCCAGCAGATGTAAGAAAAACAGCAAAGAAATTTGAGCTCGCTTAACCAAGTTTACAAACCTGCTGTTTGAGTCTCAAAGATGAATTACACTCAGGAGCATGTTCACTAAACGTTCATGCTCTCCTTCCTGCCCTCCTACCTATGTTCAAAGAATAGAATAGAAAAACATAAATCAACGTCTCTGAACATATTTCTCCTCCAATTCCAAAGCTGCCATATCTGTATATCAGAATCAAAATCCCCCTCAATACAAATAAAAAGCGAAGCCAGCAATCACCACTTCAAAATAATTACAGGCCACCCAGTAATTTACACTTATCTAAAGCCTTTCACCCCAAGGATCCCAAAGCAATTTATACACAATAGAGATGGGGCCGATAAGAAAACAATAATGGCAAGGAGCTACTTGGGAATTGAGGAGTTGTCTAAGCCATGAGGATCTTTGCAGTCCAAAACTGGAGAGAGAGGCTGTGAGTGAATCTCTGGCATCCAGCCAGGGTCAAACCACCACAGTATCGACAGGCATATTCTGATCCTTTCTTTAATTTCAGTCAGTGATACTGAGAAATTAAGAAAAAAAAGACTCAATACAGCGCTGTCCAGCAGACATACCCAGCTTCAGGAGGTGCTCATCTGAAGCACTATCAGGACCAGCACATCCTTCTGGAAATAAAAAAAGTCTCAATTTCTATACATGCTTCCCTTTTCCTTTATCAGACTTAATTCTGATCCACCCATGCTCTGGCTAAATGCTGGCCTACAGGCAAAGCTTCACTTCTTCTGTGGTAACTCTGAAATATCATCATTTACCTCCCAGCTGTTCAGCAAATTGAAGCAGACAGCCTACAGGTGCCTGCTGGAGTCCCAACACTGTCAATAACACCAGACCACACCGGTACAAATTGGTCTTTAAATATAGCTGTGAAATAGCTGCACTTCCTTAATCCTCAAAACACACCTGTGGGGCTCTGGGTGAAAGGAAGCTTGGGAAACTGAATGGATGTGTATTTCTAACAATTAACTGCTAATCTATTTACATTTTCAAAGAAGTTTTCATATAGAAAAGGGCTACTGGCTCTTTCTGTATTATAAAACACACTTTTTATATTGGCTTTCCTCAGCCTTCAAAGTGCAGGGATGCAAAATCGGAAAGCATTCATCGTACACTTTGTAGGATCCCCAAAAGGGAAATTTGGGGAAAATAAAATCTCTTTTGCAAGGTGAGTTATAGGCGTTAGCAACAACAAAGCTCCCTGGCAATCTTCAGATCCAGAGAGATCTCTACAAACCCTAGCATTTTAAGGGACAGCAAGATATTGTTACTACATTTTAAAATTAGGAAATCGAATCAGAACACTTTAATGCCATAGGATGCTTCAGTCTTAAGGGTAGGAAACTTACCCTTTTCCTTTGCTAAGCCCTCTGTAACATTTCTCTACCAAGACAGGTTATGGATATAGAAGATTTTTCATGTTTTGAATGAGAACAGCACGCAAAACAAGACTGCAGCATCTGCTCTGCATGGCTAATGCATCTGCAGTCACTGAGCAGCAAAAGGATTGGCCTCACTGCACGATCAGGAGGGTTACTGGCTCAGGAAGGAGGAAATGCTAAGTGTGTTTTGGGGGACAAAGTGTTTGTTTTGTTTTGTTTTAAGATAAAACAATGCTAGGAGGAAATCTTACCTATTTTTGCTACCTGCATGGAACCACATTCCTGCTTCACTCCCGAGTGGCAGCTGCAGCTTCTCTCAGCAGAGAGACAGGACTTTGCTATGAAAGAGCAGAGAGAAAAGCCATTGGGCAAGCAGGTTTTCTGCTCTTTCTCATGACCCCTGGGCTGACAGCTGATCCACTGATGCCACTCAAGACAAGGGAATTATTCAAGCAGTTTTCATAATGTTATGCTGAAGATGGTTGATTGCATTGCCTCACACTGGATTTCTTTTCCTTATTACTTTTAAGGGGGCAAAGAGGACACAAAAGGAACATCTTTCTTTAATTAGAGAATCCTTGGAAATTGCAAGTATTCTGTGCTGTCTATTAGGAGACAGATACCAGAGGAAAAAATAGGAATAAATAATAAACCTTATAATGAGGCTGGATTTGGTTAAACACTGAATCTTAAACAGGAAATATATGGATTTTATTTATTTCTCAATCTTCATACCGCTTCAATTTGTGGTTCTCATCCTCAAAAAGTGAAAAACAATCTCATTTAGTGAAAAAGGAGCTATGCCAATTTATACCACCTGGGAATCTCACTCTGTGCTAATCTGTTTCATTCCTCTCCATTTCTTGACATAAAACTGCCAAGGGACTAACCTGGATCTGGATGTATTACCCAAGTGTCACCAGTAATGCTGCCTCTTTCTCTCCCATTCTCTCCAGAGCATCTAAGCCAGAATTGACATCAAAACTGGATTTGTGAAAGTGAGTGGAGGCAAGGGCAAGAAAAAAATGGGCTGAAGGAGTAGTATTCCGTAGGAAATTCTGGATAAAACAGGCTCTGTCATTGCCTTTACTGCAAACAGAAGTTAATTCCATAGCTCAGTTTTACCTTCTGTGTTCATATATTTATGGAAAGGATTTATGACCTGGAGTTTGTTACTGCAAGGGAGTGTTTTAGACAATCCCAGTGGTTCCACGAACCTTCATCTGTGGTTTCACTGCTCTCGTGAAGTGCAACTGTTGTGAAAATTTGGTCTGGAAAGAGCAAGAATTTTGATTATCCACAAAATAGGTCTTGCACTGACTTTGGAGCTCAATATAGAATCATTGGTGAGCCCTGACGTCAGGGAGCACATATTTGCTTTTTCCTCTGTTTCTAATCACAGAACACTGGACTGGGAAGACACTCGGGGGTGTTCAGTCCAGTCCCTTGCTATTGCAGGTGCCCAAATAATAAAATCCATTTTGTAAACCAATTAATTACTTTGTTCTGTCAGAAGACATTTCATGTCATGTAGTTTTATTTCTAGTTACAGAAACTTTCAAGCCGCACCAGGAGTATCTTGATGGAAGTGTAGGGGGAAAGCAGGAGGAGAAGGAGAAAATCCTTCATGTGTGTCCAACACATATCTGAGCATTTCGTGTATTGCCTCACCCCAGTAGCTCTGAATTTACTGCCCCACACCAGGTGCTGCCTGCGTGTGGGTAGGTGCAAACGCCTGGCAGGACACACAGGCCGTCTCAAACACAATTCAAGTTGTCTCACCATTAAAGTACAAACTTGGCTGTAAAAGTTGATTTAGTTCCAGAAGATGCTCTAACTGAAAAGAGCGCTCTGACACTACACAACAAAGTTTGTGCTAAATGGCTTTAAATTATAGAACTGATAGAGCTTAGAGCATAAATTTAAATGTAAGCGTCTGTCTTATGTCTGTGCTGCTGTACATTGCATTTAGAAGCAGATATAAGAGATCATTAATAAAATTCACAGCAATATTTTAAAAACTAGTGAGGTAGTCAATAATATCAGGAACTGCTGGATTATTTAAATCAAGTGGCAGAGTAACACAGATTTCAAAATTGAAAAAGGTCAAGTATTACAGTCTCTGAACAGCTGGACATGCTGGTCATGAAAGCGACTTCACAGAATCACAGAAAATTATGAGTTGGAAGGGACCCACAAGGATCATCTAGTCCAACTCACCGTCTAATACCTGTACAGCGACCAAGAGCACATCCCAGAGTATAATAACAACCTAGATGCCTCACAGTCTAGCAGGCCACTCTGAGCCGGAGGGGGCCCAGGGTCATCCAGCCCTCACCCCCCAGCTAGACCAGCTAGACCATGTCACTAAGCTCCTCGTCCAGTCTTCTCTTAAACACTTCCAGGGACGGCGACTCCACCACCTCCCTGGGCAGCCCATTCCAATATGCAATTACTCTCTCCGTGAAAAACCGCTTCCTAACATTGAGATTAAACCTCCCCTGGCGTAGCTTAAGGCTGTGCCCTCTCGTTCNTTGTCACAGAAAATCCTCAGTGAAATGCAACATCCACAGCTGAGAAGAGGCAGAGCAAATATTTGGCTGCATAAGAAGCAGAAGATTTTTTTTCACATTTTTTAAAGGAGCTGTTGAAAATGCTGGAGAAGGACAGGGAAAGAAGAGGCTGAAGTCAGGACAGGACACACAAGTTGTGTAATGCACATGGAAATATCAGCATTGAATAATGGAGCTCACCTGGTATAACATATGTTTATAATCAGGATGAAATTGTGAGAGATTTCACTTCCATCTCTCCTGGAAAGAGGCTTCCTCTCTAGCCTGTGCAAGTGTTAATGTCTCAGAGCTTCTGTACTACTCAGTAGATGGCTTGCTAGTTTATTGTAAAGCACTTCCCTAAAGTAATATGCTTGCGTTCCCCGTTAGCTTTGTATCCAGCTTTACACAATTAATTAGGGAAGTGTTCAAAGACCGAGATTTTAAACCACTTAATTAATTAGAAATGAAAGTTTAATGGCTATTCCTCTCAGACTATTTAATTTAATGAGAGAATTTGCAAGGAAAAGAAGGAAGAAAAATCGATTTAGTGTATAACAAATTGGAACAGAAAAAGGAAATGAGATGAACATATGTATCTGTTTACTGTTTGACTCTATAAGAGGATCCCTATCAGATCTCAGGCTGTTGCACATTTTTGGTAATGGTGACACAACTCATTAGTTTCAAGAAACTGCCCAGTTAAATGAACTGGTATTTCCATCATGCTCCAGGATGTCACTGTTTCTTGTGCCACCTCCTAAAAACAAAACCTGTAAACAGAGGAATAGAGAAGCCTTGCCCCAGATCCAAGAAAAGAAAAGAGAGAATTGTCCTCCCAAGGGCTCAGATGCCCTCCTAAGGGCCAGTGCCAGCAAATGGTCTTCAGCTCATCACTGTGATGGGCCCAGAGGCTGAAGGCACCTCTTGTGGTCAGAGAAAGAAGATGACCCTATTCAGAAGGAGAAGGGCACATGTGACACCATAATGTCCCTAACTAGAAACACTTCACCCTAACACACAGCTGAGCAATGTGATTTCATGCAGGACACACTCATTCAAGCTCAATCTTTCTATTACAGGAAAGCAAGCCATGGAGCAGCAGCAGCCTATCAGTTTTACTCTGTAAGAACTGTCACGTTGACATCTCTCTAAAAGCAAAATTCCTTCCTATGCCAGTGGAAGATGTGAATGCCAAATGATGGGAATATGTCCTTCTGAAACATTTTCTGTTGTTTGATTCCCTGATGTATCTGCCACAAACAAGAAGTGCCAAGACTGAAGACAGGATAACTTAGTAAAGAACAGTGAAATACTTCTAATAATATGAGTAAGACCTAAGAAAATATCAGAGCTGCTGTTACACTAAGCTGTGTAAAGACCATAAAAGAAACTGCCCCTCTACTGAGACATTTCAAATCTGATCTCTGCTTTTAAAACAAAGTTAGTCTTGTACATAGAAAACATCAGGCTTTGGGTTGAGCAGAGATGTTGCTTTGTTGTTTTATTATTAGAACTAAGAATTTGATAGGATCTAAGTTTAAGCATTCAAAAAAAAAATATGTTTGAAAAAAGGCTTTGTTCATGGCAAGACTGATTTGTGTTAAGATGAAATAAGACTCCAAAGTATATAATACTTCAAAATAAATACCAGCATGTAGCAGTGCTGTGATTTTGCCAGCCATCTGCATGATTCATCCCCATATGATGGTTTCACCATCTATCTGTTTTCACCAAGGAATTTGGAATACAGACTTGCTGATACGAAATATAATTATTTTCCCCCTCAGCTATTGTTAACTAAACCTACCACTGTAATTCAAATTGAGTTAGTCTAATTGAATTAGGAACCAGACTTCCAAAGGACTGGGCATCTCTTCTACAGTTCATAGAGAAAAGGTATTTTCAGTGAATATTGTGAATATAGCTATTTTGCACTAGGAATCACCTTTTGAAAAACTGAGGGATAAGTTTCGGGGGAAAAGAGGAGGAAAATAATAGGGAGATTTTTTTGACTTTTGGAGGGAAAATCTGGATACGAAGTTCAAGCAACTCTAAGGAGTAAGGAATAAATATCATATCAGACAAAAAGCAGCAAGACTGGCTGGATAAATGAGTGGCCTAGGCTAAATAACAAAATGTTTCCTCAACAAATCTCTGTGCCCACTCCAGTAGATTTTAGTCTGGCCAGCAGCAGTCTCTCTGCCAAAGCAGCAAGATGCCTCTGCATTTTCTGTTCCTGCCAGGACAGGATTTAACCCAAAAAAAAAAAAAAAAAAAAAAAAAAATTTGAACTCCAAAATTTATGTAATCACTTATGACTAACTCCTCATTACAACAGAAGTTATAGTGTATGCAATTATCTCTTTAGTTTGGAGTTTAAATTAATGTGAGTCATTCTCCTTCCATTTAAAATCTCATTTTCCACATGTACAACACTTCCAACCAGCTTTGGAAGAGAAATATCAAAGGGCCTAATTCTCTCGTGGTTTAATTTAACAGAAGAAAACAGAGTTATTGAAAGGACAGTTTTGAATCATTACAATGTGTCTGAACTCTCACAAGCAACACAGAAAGCAGTGGCAAATCTATGGGTACATAAAAAATTCAATGTCTTTCACTGAGTTTTAATGAGGCTTTTTTATTTTAACTGAGGGGAGGGCAGGGAAAGAGAGAAGTATTTCTGCTGCACCATGGTAAACATACCATGGAACAAGATTTGTCTTCTTGTCTGCCCCTTATTCTGCTCCTGGAATTGCTCACAAGACAAGGCATAATTGATGTGATTGTCAAATCCCCTTTCTCCAGGCACCACAATAACTTCCTGCACCTAAATACTGTGGGACTTTTGTCAGAAGAGAAAGAAGCAGTAAAGAATTTCTGACAGAGAAAGTTGGTCCACACCACTCTGCTTCTTGCATAGTGAAAATGGATTTTAAAAATCCTCCAATACCTACAGGATGAAGCAATTTTCCCTTTGCCCCAAGCACAGAGGTGTGAACAGCAGCTCTACAGAAACTCCACTGGGTTTGGTCAGTTAAATGCGAAACATTGTGGTTACATTTGAAAATGCAGTGATCAGATGAGCACACTGAATGAATGACACAAACGCATTACAAAGATGACAGGAGTGAGAATTGCAGGAGTCAAAAACATCTGCACATTGTATTTAAATAAAGCCATGATTTGGAGTAGCTCAGTTTTCTGTGGAACTATTTCTGTCAGCATTCTTAAAGTATTACTGCTAACCCATAAAAATATTCCTCATTGATTTGGACAGTTCCATATATTTGAATCTTACTCAGACATGAGCTTTTGCTGTCGGATGAGTTAAACTTTTCCAGTCAGCTCTCTGTGTGGTTCAAGACTTCATATTGTCAAAGGTTTCTTTCCTAAGGAAACATTCACAAATTTAATGTCTAAAAATGTAGCCAAGTAATCTGTGATTGACATTTACACACATACAATCATATGCAATATATTAACTCAGTGTTTATGGCTCTGCATGCAATTATCAGCACTGCAATTAAGTTCTGGCATAATACAGCATTTCAAAAACGCAACAGAAGAATAGATATGACAAAAACTATATGAAAGAAGGCCTTTATCCTTATATTTTCCCTTAGGTGGCTGCATTCTTATACATGGACTCACAAGAACTGGGACTGGACTGAGCCTGTGAAATGTTCAGAAATAAGTCACTTTATCACAGTCCTGCTGGGGACGATCTGACTCAAATTTCAGTACCTGCTCTGAAAGCAGAAGTAAGGCATGAGCCACTCGCTCCATTATCAAATATCATATCCAAATTAGATGACAAAAAGATGGTGATTTGCAACGTGATTTGCTGCTTAATACCACAGTTGTATTTCTTAATCATTCTGAAAAATCCAGCTACAAGTGCTGCTGTTGTCAGAAACATCTGATTTCCAAATGTAGAGTCAGCATGGATTACCACCTTTTAAAAAGATGCTGTCAGATCCATCTGTACAATCCCTACATGCCAGTTACAGGTACAGCATGTGCTTTGGATGATGTATTTGCCCCGAGTGTCCATGACAGGTAAGTGCCCTTGCACCTCATCCAAACAGGCTAAAGAACTGCTGTTGCAGTTGATCATAAAGTTTCCAAAAAACCAAGATATCCATTAAAAAATGACAGCCTGCAGAAATTAATTCTTGTCTTGCCGCATATCAGTTTTGATTTACCAGGGGCAATCTTTCACTTTCCAGTGGAATTTCCAACAAAAAGCACACAGTCCATTTTACCCCAGAGCCCCCAAAAGAAAGTGTGGTCATACAGCACCTCCCCCCCAGCCCATTTCAGACCCCAGATTTTCTCACATGTAGCCTTTAAATCACATGGACCATGAGCACAGACATTATGAGGTCGTTCATCTTTAACACACTTTCTAAATATTTAAACACATTATATCGTTTGTGATGTTTCCCGATGAATTGAGGGGAGCAACCCAGGAGAAATTTAGGTATCACCATCACTGCAAGGCAATAGTTTTCATGAACTCGATTCTGGACTTAGGACCATGGACAGCACACTCCGGTAGATTTGTTTTCGGCGCTGATCAGAGGGAGAGTCCTGATCCTTTACTCTCTCACATGATGTAAACTGCAAACGGCATGGGCCAGATATCAGGTTAAATACTCCTGATGTCTTTCTAATCTTAGATGTAGGACATTTATTTAATGGACATAACAAACTTAACATAAACACAGAAAAGACTCCACATCATTAGCAATTCCAGCATTCTACTGCCATTAGAAAGTAAAAGTGGTCGTGCAAAATGTTCTTCACTTTGGAGACACAAAACACAAGGAAGCTAATTTGTTTCTTTATTATCACCATTTCTGAACCTGGCAACGGTCTCCCAAATTGAGTCTTATTTTATTCATAAGCATTATCCAGCACTTTCAGTAAAGCAGCTGGTAAGTATCAGTCATTCTGCTTTTTAAAGCTGAGTAAGCAAATCCTTCTGTTTTATTAACCAGTACAGGTTTTGTTAGTACCATCTGTAATACAAGTGATTCTATTCATTGCTCACCAGGCTGGCATGTGCTGATTAGCTAAATTACACTTCAGAAAAAGATCATTCTGACTTCTCTAGGTTTGGTGAGAGATAGATGATCCCGCTTATCAAACAAATCATTCCAGAACACTGCGTATCTGTTCTATTTTATCCTTGCATAATAATCAGAAACATATTTCTGAAAAACATCTAAGGAGCCAGGAGCGATTCAGAGTTAAAAAGCCAGAGTGTGGAGCGGGAACATTTACAAATGAAGGTAACACCTAATGCTTGTTATCTGTTTTTGCCAGTTTACCATAGATACTTGAAATGTGTTTACTATCCAGTTAGGGGTTGTTTCTGTCCTTTGGCACTGCATTAAATCAGTTTAATGAATTAAAATTGCTGATGGTTTAGTATCAGTCTGGCTATTTTGACAGTAAGAAGATTTAGCATTGATTTCTAGCATATGTTACCTTATTCAAACACAATTTGTGTTTATATATACTTTTTTTCCCCCATCTGTATATATACCCACACATAATGATCTGTGAAGGTGGAATGAGGTTATCTCCTGTATGGTAATTCTAACATCTAAAAAAACCCCAATTTGAAATTGCATACCTGCATCTATGCAGCACAGCCCTCACAAAATTGTGTCCAAAGGTTATATCTCACCATATGGTCAGCCTGTGCACATGGCAGGCAACAGTCTAGTGATTCAAAAGCCAATTTTCCTTCTCATTTTCTACCTCTGTGGTGAACTCGTGGCAAGTCTCTCTGTTGATTCCAAATAGTAGAAAATAGTTATATGTAAGAAACTAATAATTAATATAAAATTAAGGCAATGTCTTTATACAGAGTTTGCAGCATCACTCTGCTGCATGAATCCTCCTGTGTGCAGGTGTTCTGTTCTGCGGTTTCTTCAGCACCAGGCCCAGCATGGGAGAAGCACCACAACAGCACAGCTTAACTCCTGCCTGCATGATGTTGTGCACAGCAAGGATTTGCCCACTGTGTTCAATAGAATTCAGGTGGCCCTAGCCCAGGACCCTCAGTTGTGACTTTGGTTTGGGGCTTGTGCAGGGCAGGAGCTCACATGGCATGTCCACCTCCTGGTTTCTTTTCACATGCTCAGACAAGGCAGCCAAAGGCGTTTTGTGAGCTCAAGAGCACATTCAAGGTGCCCAGCAGTGTTGCTTGTGTTGTGCAATACCTCTGCTCCCCTAATACAGCAAATACTGCCCTTCCAACTACTCACAAATCCTCTCAGGATACAGAGGCAATTTATATTATCTCCAGTTGCACTTGAGACTATTCCAAACTATATGTTTGGCTGTAGCATTATTGCTCCTCTCCACACTGTATTTTAAGGCTTCTTTAATAAATTTAATAAATATTACAGTTTCAGGCAGGAAGGCAAATCATAGGTCCTGAGCAGAGCCTTTCCAATTTTGCCCCTTATCAGACAAATGAACTTAGCCTTGCTGGCCATAAATCTTGGCAAAAGAAAAAAAAATTCTTCTAAATAATTTTCACAATACTTGTTAAAAATACCATATACAGCTTCTACAATCACTCAGTCACCCAAAGGGTGTAAACACTCTAAAAGGGACATAAAATAGGTCAACCCATAGCCAATGCAAAAGCTCTAAATGTAAGAAAAAATTATTTCTTTTGATATTTCAGTATTTTAGCTTCAAAAAACCAAGACTAAGTGAGTACAATTTAGAAAGGTCTTTTGCAGATAAGCATTCATGAAAGTTTTGGGATCTGAGGGATATTTAAGAACCTGAGGAATTCACATACTGCACTTTTACATGCCTTTGAGCTTGAAGTGCCAGCAGTGGTGAACTTACTGTACAAATCATGATCAGGAAAGACCAGTTTGCACAGGCTAAAAGTATAAGCTCAGAAGTTAAAGCTTCTTTTTTGACATTTTGTTTGATGTAATCAATACACATAGTGCATGAATTCTTCCACAAAGCCTAAGTGAGCTTAACTTGAGCAGAACTTTTATTGTTGAATAGTTGCCACTGACTGTCATTACTGTTCCTACTCATTCAGAGAGTTTCTGGTCACATTTTCCTGCAATATCAACTTATCAGTCTGGTAGTTATCCGAATTCTTCCTGTGTCCATTAAACTCCTAAAATCAAATGTAGCTGTGACAGGGTGCTTAGCACTTCCTTTGTGATTCTGTACTTTCTGTGGGTTATAATGATGAGAATATATGTTTTGAACAGCAACTATCAACCTATCACAAACTTCAAAGAAACTGAGAGTTTAAAAAAAGTGCTTTGCAATCTCCAGTTTCTGTACTATCTGACTAGGACTAAAATATTAAGATCTGAGAAGATCAATTATTGAACCACATTCATTTTTCATTGACAGTTTTTGTCAATTAAGTTGGGCTTCGTACAGTATATTTTATGATGGTAATTCTTCTTTCTTTATTTTTCCTTCAAGTCTGCCTGTTATTTTTAAATGCCTTGATCACAGGGGTAGACTGCTTCATTAGACTCTGCAACCCATAACACCATTTTATAAGAACCCTGCAAGAAGAAGTTTTTTCCATGATCTTCTACTTCAGGGAATTTTCCTCAGACAGACCTTCTCCCTTTTCCCTTCACCAAACAAGTCTGTTCATGCTTTTTCTTATGACTAGACAAGAAAACATTATTAACTCCCTGCTCTCAGCCATATTTAGTGCCATATTCCTCTGCTCAGTTACAGAGGCTCAGCAGTGTTTGAGCCACTCCTCAACACCTGTGCAGGTGAACTAGGGCATTACAGCTGTATTATTAATTATATATTATTTTTCATGGGGCCTATGGCAAACTGGAGTTGCTGTGGCCCCTCTGCGGTGGGTAGCAATGATGGGGAAACTTGAGTGACTGCAAGGACAATGACACGTGATGCTCTCAAATTGAAACCAACATGAAGTAATTGCCCTGTGCAGCAAGCAGTAAGAGATCTGGAGCTTATTGTACTGGTTTCTCCAAGCTACCTCCTAACTAAACACCAGTTTGTGCCTGGGAACAGTACCAGCAACAAAGGAAAAGGATGAATATTCTCATGGAATCAGCTCCTTACACTGTTCTCCCCTCCAACTACTCAGAAACTTCTTCAGCATTTCTTTCAGGGTTATTTTTCACACTGCAGTGTTGACACAATCTCCTTGTTAAACCCTCTTTTCCATGCTAATCCAATATTGCCAGTCCTCTCAGGGTGGGCCAAAACTCTTGACTTGAGGGTGGTTTCCCTATTTTAGGATGGAAAGGCATTGTCTCAAAGCCACTACCTCTCTTCATATAACCATGAACGTCTCCTGTGCCTACCACACACTTGAGAGAGATGTCCAAGGTAAGGTTGAAATCAGCTGCCCTGCAAGAGAGGGAGTTAAATTAGCTCTGAAGTTCATAAACATACTTCAGGATCCAGCCTAACCCTTCTGTTTTGTTCTGTTCTAGACTTTTGTTCTTCTAGCTGTTCTGTTCTATGTTGTTTGTAAGCTCTTCACTGTGATCTTAGACAGTAACTACTCTGGGACATTCTTTTTCTTCCTTGTTTTTTTTTTCTTTGTTTTGTCTTGGTTTGTTTAAAGTTGCTTGCTAATATATAATTCAACAAGGAATTCCGAGCTAGTAGTCAGGTAATTCAACAAGAGCCAGATAGCTGCCACACAGTCTCTGTCTTCCAGACTGAATGATCACCCAATGCTCCAACACATTTCAGGGACATACTCATTTACTCTTCTGTACAAGTCTTTTATCTGTCTTTTCTCTGCAGTGTCTCAACACTTTCCTGTAATGCATTAAAGAATATGAATATTATACATCACCTCTATGGTTCGCTTTCTCGCGCTCATGTAGGTGATGAGATAAATATATTAATGTTAATGATCGCTTTAACTTCCTTAATACTTACACTGCTTTCAGCTTTTCAGAGCAGAGATTCTTGCTTTCTCGTTAGACTGTTTGGGCTTAAAGCTCATTCTGATTTTAAAATATATTGCATTGACAGCCTTTGTACTCCAAGGGAGCAGTAGTAATGGATTTAGTAACTTCTGTAAAGCAGAATAAATTTGGTGTGCCCTGGGTCTGTGAAGTGGTCTTCAACTTTTTAACCTGGTGGGCACCCAAAGGGTCCTGCAAAGTGGGGTGGCACAGCTTAACTGCCTCTGTCCCCAGCACTGTGCCAGGGATGCTCTCCAGGGCCCATCTGCTTGTCAGGGCTGTAGCACTTGGTCCTGCAGTGCTCACTGTCTGAGGCTGCCTGCACCACCACCAGCCCTCCCTGATAATTTATTAGGGGTGATATCAGTGCAAACCCCAGCATGGGAGATTCAGTGACTGCGGGTTTCATCGAGGTTTCAGTGTGGTTTCAGTCCAAGTGCCTGCAGCCACCCCTGTGGCAGTCCCCAGTGCAGGCAGGGATGGTCCAGGGCCGTGGCTTTCCCAGCACCCAGTTGGGGTCAGGGCCACACCATGCCCACTGAAATGGTCCTGCCCAGAAATCCTGGTGCACGAGAGCACGGCTGGCCACTGGCACTCCTTTAAAAGATATCAGGGCAGCACTTGCCGAGCAGATATCACCAGCCCTATATCTCTCCCATCTACTAAGTCTCCACTCAGCATTTCTCTGCCAGCTGTCCCTGAGCCTATAGCCATATTCTCCTCTAAGCTGCTGTTCCCTCTTCAGAAATAAAGTCTGGAAATCTATATCATGATGTAAAACAAAAAAAATCCCCTTTTAGTACTTATCTTTCTGCTAACATGGTTTCCAGTTGTTCGTAGGCTTTGTTTAATGCCATCTTTTCAATTTAAATGCTCTTATTCCAAGACAAGAAAAACAATTCAATGACTTGCATTTCTTTTATCTGTCCTAATTAGTTTTCTAATTAATTCATAACTCCAAAAGCCTTCATTTATTTCATGTTTCAATTTAACTTCCGAACTGGTATAATCAGATTAGCGATCAAACCCATTTTGAAAATATTTCCTCTCACAGGAAGCTGGGAAAACTCATACAAAACTGCCTCTGTGAATCTAATAATCTCACAGTTCCTGCTTTGTTCTCCCCAGTCTAATTTTCAAGTTTGCAGGCATCCCACTCAATCTGATGTGAACTTACCCACACAAGGATGAGTCTTTCCTCCAGCAAGACCTCTGTTATTATTAGTTATTTGTTTTACAGTGCTTGGAAAGGATTCAAAGGTGTAGAGGAGTGGGTTACACTGAGCCACACGGTGCCTCCTGGGCACAGCTCTGCAGAGGCATCCAGTCCTCAAAGTACAGTGTTTCCCAAAGTACACCTCTCCCCACAATGTCAAACTTCGAGAGGTCACAGATCACAGATCACAGAATATTCTGAGTTGGAAGGGACCCACAAGGATCATCGAGTCCAACTCTTAACACTGTCTCCCTGGCAGGAATCGAACCTGGGTCTCCCACACACCAGGTGGGGACACTTACCACTGTACTGCCAAGTGACAGTTCACGGGTGTATTTGACAAGCAGTCCATTAAAAAGTAGAGGCAGCTGCACATCAAAAAGGATGTGATCAAGCAGAAGAAGATGGCAGGGAGTTATACCCTTCTCCTAAACATCACCCTGATCACCACTGCCTAACTCGAATTCAGGAGAGCATCACACTTTGGAAAAGCACTTAAATCCATGCTCGTCTTTGAATATCTGCTCAGTCCCACTGAAGCCTCTGAAAGACAAGCATCCTCCAGAGCATCTTGAATAAAGACAGACTTAGCATGTGATTACACTCCTTAGCTGATTTGGGATCTGGAAAATATAACCCTAAAAGGTGAAAGTCATTGTCATGGCAGATTTACAGAGCACCACTCTGCTGTCTGTGCCTATCACAGCAACACTGAGATTTCTTATTCAGCTAAGACGCTCATTCTTGCTGGTTTTGCCCTGGAAATGGAGAAATTATACATTTCCTACAGCATCCCTTCTAATCTTTCTGCTATGAAAGTCTGGAGATATTCAGAAATATCTTCTCCCCTATGGTAGTATTTATAACCATTTTCTAAAATCCTTAATAAACAGTGCATCATTTTTGTGCTTTCCTTCAAGTATTGCTTTGCCACAAGGGACTAATTCAAAACAGCCCAAACACACCAGTGGTTCACATTACATTCATAATTTCTATATCTTGGAAGACATTTTTTTAAAATTACATTGCATGCTATTTTCTTTCATATGTGCATAAAGAAACAAGAAAATGTTAAAAAATTACATAAATTGACAACTTTTTCATTTGCATTTTGAACTTCTTTCACACATGAAGAAGCAATTGAGAACATCACAATATAAACTCTACCAGAGGCATTGCAAATGCAAATCTTTTAATTCTTTGGATATATCAAACCCATAAAGGTTTTAAAATTCAGCTAAACATTTACCACTGCACACTCAGAAAGCCCTGTAGTGTCTGAAATTATTAAAACATAGACATATATAGAAAGAGAAGAATAATACCCAAAATGACATGTTCTACTGCATTACATGAAGGACAAGTTTTGTTGGATAAAAGCTGCTACAAGAAGATTTTACCAAGGCTCAAATGTTAATGCATACAGAAGAGGACCTTGTAGAAGATGGATATAAAAAAAAAAGACTTTTAAATAAATATAAATATTCATCTATTCATGCAACACCCCAGTTTCTCTTGCTTTTAAAATCATTCAGAAGAAATCTAATAGATATCACATGACATCTGAGTTTAAATTAAGTCACATTAATCAATATTCATTTATTCTTATGGTAAGTAATATAACAGTGTTAACAACATTTCATCTTTAGAGAAGTATTAACAACATTAAAAACAGCTCTCATGATGAAAGAAAATTAAAACGTATTTATTCTTGCTAAAGAATTTATGTTTTACTCCTACCATGTTATTAAGGTAGCTATCAGTGGATTCACAGTATTTGCACATTTGCACATCAAATGTTTGCACTGACCAACTACAGATGCACTGCTGGAACTGCAACTTCTGCAACTGCATAAAGAGTTTTTGAAAAAGCCAGAAAGATATTTCTTCTTTTTAAAACATTCTGCACATGCTCTCATGTAAAACACTGCAGTAGCTGACAGTATCCACATTCAGATGTGTGTGTGGGCTCAGTGGGAAATAATCTTCCATTAATTTTCAAATAACTTCTGGATGCCATGAGCAGTGTGATGTTCAATGTCACGTTTTTCATGGGTTTTTCTTGACAACTGAAACCCATTCAGAGTTCATCTGATCATAAAATCAACCTGAAGGACACGTCAGAGGAGGGGACACAACTGTACCTGTCACGCTGCAGTGCACAGGCATTGCAGCCTGCTCTTAGTCTGTCCCCTTAAAACACTCACAGCTTTAGCTGGCTGCAGAGTGACCTCAAAAATGGTTATAGCAAAGGGCTGAATCCAGACAGCATTTCAGCTCTTCCCCGGCATTCATGGGGACAAAAGTGAGATCATCCTGATTTCGGCTCTAGAACTACTCTCACACTTTAACTAGGTTTGGATCCACCTCCAACAGCCTGAGGGGCCATTCAGAAAACCCTGGTCATACCCAATTGTTGCTGGTCAGGACAATCACAATTTGCCATGAGAGAATTCAAGTCTGGAAGCAGAGCAGTTTGAGGGCTGTAACGCGTTTGCAGCTGTCTCTTCCTAGGCAGTTTGTGTGTCACTTGGGTTTGTCACCTCTGAGGGACATTGAAATGCAAGGCAAAGGTGCAACAGCTACAGATGCACCTGTACGGAAGGCAGCTTTGGTCAAATTTTTCTCCATGAGGGCTAACATATAGTTCCAAAATCATTACTTTGCTTCAATTTCACTTGACACTGAAGGGAAAATTATGAAAAACTATGAAATATTATATGCCCAGTATCTTTAAAGGCTGAAATTTCTACCTTGCCCCTTCCTCCACCCATGGAGCATTATGGACCCAGACAGGGCACACCAGTGGGACAGAATAATGTTACTCTCTTTTTTTTTTAATGTATAATCCGTTATAGGATTAAGGACATGACAGTTCAGAGATGTGTGACATCTTAACACCTTGCCCACTCTTCCAAGCACCTATTGCCTGCGTTGTGAGTTCAGGGGTGTTAGCAGAGCTGGTGCACTAAGGTGTAGCATTCCACTGCATTAAGTAGTTCCTCAATACTTTTCTAAGCATTTTGCCCAAAGGATTTAATACCTCCCATCATCTCCTTCTGCTACACATCCCTCTGTCTGACACGTAAATAATGAAAGTGTACTCTTCCTATTTTGGTATCTTGTACTGACAATCAGCTGCAGGGAAAACACAGTCAGTCAGTATTAGACAAGAAGGAAAAAGAAAGCAGGGTGATTCTGACCCATGCAGTAAGTTTCAAAGGCAATCCCACAAACTCACCTCAGCAAGTCTGGGGTCAAACAATAGCTGTCAGATGTTTTGCAGAAGTTCCTTGATCTGGCAGCAGTTTTCCTTTAAAGCATATCTTTACCAGAAGAACACAGGAACATGTAACTGCTCTGACAAGCCCTTGACTGACCATACATCTCTGTGTTTTAGGGTTATGGGTGAGCCTGAAGTGAAAACCAGATACTTTCAGGCAGAAATAGAAAGCTCTGTGTAACTGAGCCCTTGCACTGCTCTGAGCTCAGCAGTCCCACGCGCGGCCACCACGCTGCCCACAGTCACTCACTGAAGTACCCGAGGGCTTGGAAAAATGTGACCTGGGATGACTGCCTGGGGCTGGCAAGTTCAGATGCAAGAGGTTGGCTTGGCAGCCTGGATACCAGAGAGCAGAAATGTCCATTTGCCAAATCCACTGAGAGGCAACTAACATTTCACTGTTTTAATATTTCTGAAGCATGGATTAATTCGACTTCTAGACTAGATTTTTCTGAGCTATGAAAATGGTTTTAATATTGATTTTTTTGTATTCTCTTAAATCAGCTACTAATTACAACTGGGTGGAAAACTTCCAGGAATATTGCAAATGATAAAGGGGTTCTCAAAACCTGAGATACTTTATCCACAGAGATGCACAGGTACCTGGAGGAAATAAGAATCCTTCACTGAAGACTTGGGAAATATTCATTATTTTTATAATCAAAACCCACTCTCAGGTCTCTGTTTAAGCACTTCTTTGTCAAAAACTTTTACACTACTCTTATAAGTATCAGAGCCTTCCTTTTTGATGCTGAAATTTCACATCCTTACTGAAATTTAGGTTTCCAGTAGTTTGCAGCCCCCCTACACTTGCACTGACTATTAAACCTATGCTGAGGTCAAAAAGCAGTTGGTCTCACTCCAAAGTATTTAAATTCTTCCCCCAGGTGCCATGAATAGTCATGCACAGAAAGTAAAGAAACAAGCCTGGTACTTTATTTTCACACCATGTATTTGTCACAAAATGGTTTCTGTCTGTGTAGGAAAATTTCCCCCCCCCAGTGAAAATTTATACTGTAGAGATTCTGAAAGTGAGCACTCAGGCACAGGCACAGGTACCTGCATCCTCAACAGCCTCAGTTAAGCAGAAGATAACCCAATTATAGTAACAGTATCAAGCACCACGAATTTACTTACCTTGGGGCACTCAGAGTGCTTGGGTGGAAATGTAGTTGCAGATGACTCCATGTAATAAAATGAAACAAAATCATTCCCCCTGGAAGAACCTCTAACTCTCCACTGACTATTCAGAGACCCCAGTGCAATTGCATTCCAAAACTGGATGCCTCAAGTGATGAAAATCTACACCCATTTTGTGTAGTTTCCGCCCTAAAATGCCCCAAATTGCTGCTGTTTGCTTTCACAGTCACCCTTTTCCTCTGTGTTGCCACACGTGTGCAGAAGGAAACTGGTCCTTCCCATTCAGTTCTCTAAAAACTAAACTTGACTCTGACCTTCCAGGAGCAGAAAGGAAAAGCGGCAGAGATTTCAAATTCAGAATGGATGGAATAAATAACTACAAATGTTTTTTGTTATGAATGACAAACAATGACAGTTGGGAGCACCAAAATACGTCTTTCAGGCATTTCCTAACTTAAGGGGGAAATAAATTAAAATGTGTAACAAAAATGTTATAGAAGTTAGTGATTTCACTTTGGAAAAAAGTTAATAGAATAATAAATTCTTTTCTTGTGAGAAATGATTATTTGGTGGTTTAAGGTTTGACAATTTCTTGTAAACCTAATCAGCCAGCTAGCAATTAATAATATTAAATTGCTTCGTGTGTTTCTGCTCGAGCACTGTCATGCTGTACCAAGGCACACCCTCTTGAATGCTCAGATTTCTCTTACAGTTTAGTTCACATCAGCTGTACACACACACACACACACACACACACACATAAAATAAAAATGTTAAAAGTTAAATTACTATAAGCAGAAACTCAGGACAAGATATCAGAGGACACAAGACTTCTACCAGCTTAGCTGGAAGACTCTTCATTTTACTTTGGATTCTTCCTGGTGTATATTTAGCATTTTATTTTAACTTTAAGGAAGAAGCAGGTAATTCGGATCTGACGTATCAAATGAATACTCAAAACCTCTGACATACTGTGTTTTCATCTAACACACTTTTGATCCTTGAAGGGACTGAAATCTGTTTGAACCAAATTATTTTTCAGCATTGTGGATGACACTACAATTTTTGGCCCCAGACACAGTTCTGATGAGGAACAAGGAAGTGCCAAAATGTCAATGCCAGGGAGCTAGAGATGACTTTGGTACTTTAGTTAATTTGGATCCAAGATGATATGCTGAACCAGAAGGCACAAAAAAATTAGTTTGTGCTTGAAATAAACATTAAAAAGATAAGTGGGATAACCAGACTTCAAACGCAAAATTCAAGGGGTCCATGTCATTTATAATCCCCCCCCTCCATTCAGACTTTCCCTTGAAAACTGAACTCACCCAGAGTTTAATGGTGAGAGATGATATGAAGCTGAATCCATGGCTGACAGCCTGGAGAGAACATTCACAGCATCCTTGCACAGGAAAGGAGGCACCGCAGTGCTGAGTGAGACTTAAAATGTGTATTTGTCCATTATAATACTTTTCCAAAGTTATTGCATATACCTAAGAAAAATGAATGTGCTACAGTGGCTTTATTTAAACCTCAGTGGAGTTTGAAGTTATTTGGATTTTTTCTTTGAGCAATTTCATCTATGCCTCTTCCTGTCTACCATCAGCAGACATGTAAGCCAAAATTCTCTTACAAAATCAAGTAGCTTTTCATCCTCAAATGTTAATTATGACAAATTCTATATGAAGCTGACAAACATCACTGCCCCCATTCCTCAAAGAAGGAGACAGATAACAGCAAAGCAGCTTTCCTGAAACCAAAGAGAAACCATCCCAGAGCCCAAAATGTGATTTAACTTCCATGCTTTTCTAAACTGAGCAGTGGCAGTGACAGTGTCTTCATGATGAGTGTCACTGGGCACTAAGTCAGCAAACATTTTAAATCACTCTTTTGAAAGCCTGTAGAAGCCAAAAATACACCCTCATGGCAGAGCCAACCACAAGAACTTGCCCTGTGCAATTCCACAGATACTTAGCCCAGGGAAAATGTTCTCCAGGCCAACATCCCTGCAGCTGTATGTGGAGGGAATAGGTCAATCCAAGGCAGAAACTGTGGGCAAATGTTAGCAATAGTACAATGCCAGAGAAGTTATTCACCTCTGCACATGATTTTAACATCACATATGTGAGGGATCATGAATACCTTACTTGGCAAAGTGATTTAGTTTCAGTCTCTCCCAGCTGGAGCAAATGCTGCTTTCCCCACAGCAGTTCCCTTTACCTCCTATTTGATACACGTGTATTTGCTGGGATTCTTATTAACCCACAGAGAAAAGGCATCAGAATAGAGTAATTCCATTTTTCAGGAGCTCTTGCCCTTAACCACAATTTCTTTTTTCAGCTGAGCTGAAGGTTTATGACATTTGTTGTAGCCTGGGTGTTCATCAGTACAGAGCCTGTATCTGTCTGTCCACAAGTACTTGTGCAATGAGCTCCATATCCTCAGCTGAGGCTCTTCTTATATCACCAAAATATAAATCCTGCTCCAAGCATGAAGTACATCACTTTCATCAAAAGTTTCTCACTTCAAAGGAAACTGCAGTGGAACACAGCATTAAACAGGTCCATGGGGCTCATAAGCATTTATAAGCCTTCTAAAAGCAGAACTCTTATGGTTCATCTTCTCAGTTAAAAAAAGATCAGTTTTAACTTTTTTTTTTCTTTTACACTAGAATACAGTAATCCAATACAAGCTATCCAAAGCTTACAGTGAAGATAATTCAGGTATCTCAGTCAGTGCCATGAACAGATTTCAGCACCTAGAACAGAGCCTGAAAGGATTCACACACCTCATTGCCTTGTTTTCCTTATGCTGATTTTGGGGGATCAGTGGAAAACATTTGCCCTCCCAGGAGCAGACGGATGAATTACGCCTCACACTTCTGCTGCCAATCTCTGCTGTGAAATGCAGCATGACATCCCTGTACAGGATGTTGTGCACACATGCCCACCCCAGGAACTACGTGTCCAGACCAAACACAACCAGAACATCACACACAACACATACATGGTGTAACATCATATATCCCCTTATCCCTTGCTCCCCAGTTTTTGGTTCCCATTTTTTTAGAAATTAGTAAAATTAGACTTTTAAAAGATCACATCACAAGTGAGGAAATTGAGAGCGAAGACTGTGGTTGCTTGCCAAACTCAGGGAACCCATTCTTATAAAAATGATGTACGAAAGTGCCTACTCAATTAGTGCTGCCAGTGCAAAATGTTTTCCCTGGTAATGACGTGATAAAATGTTACACAGCAGGTGGGAGCTCCATTACTCAATGCCCAGAAGGAAACCAGATGACGGGTTTCTTTCTGTCTGCTGTGAATTCATCATTATTTTAATAGAATAACCTTTTTTAAAAAGAGGTAGTATGTACCAAGAAAAGTTTCCATGACCTTAATTGCTTCACATAACTTTACATGTCACATGTTATTGTTGTTCATATCCTAAGTGATACTTGATATTCATGACAATCCATAAAGCCTATCATTTGTGATAATTGATGTCATTAATATACAATTTTTGAAGGCCTTTCTGTAATCATTAGCTAAACTATACAGGTTATAAAATCAATTATCTGAACTACTTTATCAATAATAACAAGTTAGATGTGAATGGGTTTTTCTCCCAAAATATGAATTCTGGATCTTGTTTAATTTCTATTAGCACTGTAGAGAAACAATAACCTTGACACAACCAAGAATTTCCATATGACCCAACGCAGTTATTTAATGCTGGTTCATTTTCTCCTTTAGCTGGACAAAAGTTGATATTACTTTCTATACACCACAAAAAACATTAGTCCCAGATTAATTAAAACTTCCCAGTGGAAACACTGAGGGTCATATCTGCTCTGGTGTAATTACTTAAATAAAGTGTCTGAGTGAAAAAAAAATCCTGTGGTCTGTGACAGAATGAGACCAGTAAAATTTTCCCAGTAAATTCACAGATAATGTACTATTTTCTGTTTCCCTTTCTTTCCATAAAATTCTGGATGACTTTGCACCCTACCTGCTGTTCTCCGCAGAAGGTGTAAACATCAAATCACAGGGAAAACAGAGATCACACAACCTCCTCTTTCCTGTACCGTCTCTTCCAATACTTTTTTCTCATAAATCAAGTCCTGGATGGGCTTTATGTGTTGTCCATACAATCACTTGGCAGGGAAGGAAGAGACCTCTGCAATCGCCAGGCTTGGCTACTGAGCGTGGAAAGAGGACTCCTCCTTCTCAGGCATATACCTGGGCCTCACAATGGTGGAGCACCACAGATGCTGCCCAAAGTCACACCAAAAGGCAGCCCAGGACATCACACCTGCTAAATGCCCCTCACGAATGGCCTGACTTGTTCAGAGCTCGTTGTCTAAATACTGGCTGCCCTGTGCAGCACCTCAAGACAGAAACATCAGCTATTTTGTTCCAGCTGAGAGAATGGATGGACCCTGAAGGCAGAGGTTTCCTGGCTAAATACTGCCTGGAGGCATATAAAGCACCATAAGTGCTATTTTCGCCTGTGAACTTTGAGCTGAAGCCCATTGAGTCTTCCTGACCTCTGTCACACTGGTACAGTGTGTATTTTAGATTTCAGCTGACAAGGGCAGTGCATCATCAAGGCACCCGGAGCAAGGAGTACACATTGGGCACTCAAGGGTCAGCACAGCTCCCAGCTCCTTGGGAAGTGCAGCCGCAGAGGTTTTGGAAGCTTCACCCTGAGAATCATCAAGCAACAGTTACGGGGCATAAATCTGGGAGAAATTTTCTCCTGGAGACACACTGAGAGGTGACCTGTCCTGAACTGAGATGCCTCCGGGTGCCTTTCTCCTCTCCCAGCCCACCGAAGTGCAATCCATCTCCCCAGACCAGAAGGAAGAAAAACCGATCTAAGAAAGCAAAGGGAAACCTATGACTCTGCCTTATCTTAACAGGAGGTGTTAACATGCCCCAGTTGTGGGTACCGAGTGCTCCTGACTAACATTATATCCCCATCCATGTACTACAGGTAAATCCCAAACTCTAATTTCTAGTGCCTCTTCTCCTGACTGAAAACTCCCAAAAACTGACAGCTTTGTAAGAGAGATGTTGCTGAAGACAAGATCTGACTGACAACATGTCATGGTTTGGTATTTTTTCCTTCTGGCAGCAAGGGGGTTAATAGTTTCTGCCTGGGCCCATTGCTGCCAAGATCACGAGCAGAAGGAGATAGAGACGTCTCTGTGAATAAATATATTTGGGAGAGAAGAAAAAAAAAACTTAGTAGCAAGATGTAGTGTGCCGGAAAGGAGCTCACGTGGAAAGGCTGAAAGATCTGAAGGCCCCCCAGGCCTACTAGAGAAGGGGTAGGAAGAATTCCAGGCATCCCGCTGCTGTTTGTGGAAAAGAATATGGTGCAAACCTATGGAAGAGAGAGAGAGGAACCAGTGATGCACGATCCACTGAAGCCATGACTGAAGATGGAGAATTATGCTGTGACAGCTGCAGATGTTTTTCGGAGCCCAGAAACACAGAGCCAGAGCTGAGCTTAGCAGAGATCCTTTGGACAGACATTTTGTGACAGAATTGCATTGTTGTAGGATCTGAAC
>WEKX01007660.1:120519-155397 GCA_013390025.1 Pitta sordida
GAGATCTCACTTGGAAAATGGTCATGAAAGACTTTTTCTCTCGTGAGAGAGAGAGAGAGAACTTTATGGAAGGGCAGAGAGATGGTTCCTACCCTGGATCTGGTTAGAAATACCAACAAGCCTGGTTTTACCCCTATCCCTGTTCCCCCTTTGTCTCCTGGTGAAAAAAGGGAATATTAGATCTGTTGTAAGAGAAGGAGGGGTGGATGAAAAGGTTGCGTTTTAAATTATGCTTCTCACATATGTTCTCATCTTGTTAGTTAATAAATAAATCCTTTATATTCTTCATTTGTAGTTTGCCTTGTTTTGCCTCTTTGCCTGTTATTATTCCAGTTTTTTTCCCTCCAGGAGAGGTTGTGGGTGAATCTCTGGCATCCAGCCAGGGTCAAACCACGACACGACATCTATACAAATGTGGTGCTGTCAGGCAGAATGCATCTAGATCTGTGGATTTGCAGAGAAGAATGTTTAAAATGTTTACTCATGAACTCAGTGAATTTGCAACAAAGAAATGAAAATATATTAAAACCTAGCGAACTTTAAAGCCATTTTGTTAGAACTACTTTAAAGAATATTACCTCACTACATAAATAAGACTGCTGTTTAAAACTGAATAACTGCTGGTAGCAAAAGCAGCAATTTGGCTGTGAATGCCTGAAAAATCACTGATATCAACATCACTGATGAAAAGAGTGTGTTTGCTTTTGCCTCTGAGGAGTATACTAGCAAAGCACATTTTTGTCTTTGGTTCTTTCAGAATACTGAATTTTGTCTAGGGAAACTACTCCTGAAGAAATGTAGTTTCTCAACAGAAAGTTTGCATTTCAGAACAGTTTCCAGTGAAAGAAATGGTTGTTCATAGACATCCAGCCTGCCTCTAGCCTCTGCCATGCACTTATTAAATCACCAGGGACATGGATTTCTCTTTGCAGTTTACTGTCCATTAACAGTATTACTTCTAAGCAGTTTGCTGCAGTGTGAAAGCATTTACCACGCCAAAGGCCCCTCACTGCAACTATCTGGCTTTTGTGTGCATTCCCAGAGCTGGATGTAATGTGAGAGAGGGAGGCTGAAGTTGCAATTGGGGTGTTGGAATTCCCATATTTTGTTTCCTTCATCACGGTGCAGACTTTCTGTTTGCATTAGAGGTCAAGAGAGCTTTGATCAGGCTATTTTTATTTTGTATTACATTTTTTAATTGCTGCGTGTTCCCCTCCTCTTGCCTTGAACCAAACCATGGTGAGTTATTTCCCTGTTTTCAATCATCAATTCTCTGGGGAAAGATAAAACAAGGCAACTACACTGCAGGGACAGCATCGTCTGTTTTTATAAAGATCTCCTGGATGTTTATCAGAGACGCTGGGTTTTATTCTCATCCCTTAGTGACAAAAGAGGAACACCCTCAAGAGGCTGAATTGGCATTTGGGCACCCATCAAATTTGGCTTTCGCTAAAACTCATTTTCTTACAGTCTCCTTGAATTAATTATGGAGGCCAACACATGGCTGTCCTGGCCCACTAGGAAGTCCATTCCAAACCTTGTAGAAACTCTGTTCCTGGATCCTTCTTGAAAATGTGACTGTGTTCTTTCTGAATTTAATTATTTTAATTGCCAGCCATAAGAATTTTCTTTCATTACACTTACATAAATCTTACCATTTTCCCCCTCCTACAATCAATAACCAAATTGCATGAAAGAAAATATATTAAATTGATTTTTTTCCATAGGAAATACATCAAGGAAAGGAAAGGAAAGGATTGATTTCCCTCCACAGGAAACAAGACATAAATGTTTTTAATCCAGCTGCTGCATTCAGTTATCATGTACAATATGAAAAACTGTGCCATAAAAATGGAATTAAATGCATAATAGCATAGAATGCTCTTCCCTTGTATTTTCTTAAAGTATTTAGTTTTTTTGCAGGACAAAACATAAACCTTTAAGTATTACCTACACCCAACTATTTTCCATTGGGTTATAGTACTTGTTTACACACCTTTCTGGGATGCTCTTTGGAAAGGACCATGTTTCATCATCTATCTGTGATTTCTGTGAGCAGACTCAGAATGCAATGGTACTTACTAAATTCGAGTAAGAGTGGCAAATCTCACACTGTGCTATGGCAGACTATACTCTTCCATCATATATCAATCCCATGAAGATTTATAACTGAGGATATATTTCACAGCCTTCTTTAAAGATTCTATCTCAAGGCTGCACTTTAAAATCATCCAGAGAGATTTTATGGGTCAAAGCTGTAATTATATCAAATTTTAATAAATCTTGTGGCCTGTATAAAGCTAAAAAAAAAAGGCAAAGTTAGAAATACCAGATTCAAACATTGAAAAGTTTTCATCTCAGCTGCTACATTAAAGCTTGGGCTAGGATTAGTGAAAATACATTAACCAGTATATCCTTCTGAGGTCATTATCATGGACAAACTTCTGCTGAACAGAAGGACTTTCGTATAATAATTCCCAGCAGCACTTCTATTCTGCACTGCATGCACAAGGGGAGAACACAGCCTTCTATAATCTACATGCCCACAGGAGAGCTGAGTGTTATACAGGGGATGTTTTCTGCTGGTCACATGGAAAGGATCCGTGTCCCATCACAGCCCTCACTCTGGGCAGGCAGCAGGTTCCAGGGAAATGCCACCAGTGCTCCCAGTAAAAGAGAGATATTCACTTGCTGCTGACTGATTCATTTCTGAGCCTTTTGCTGCCTTGAACACAAAATTTACATTTCTCTTTCTTTTCAAGCCCATTTCCCTGATTAATATCACAGTATCACAGTATAGATAAGGCTGGAAAGGACCTTGAAGATCATCTAGTCCAACCTATAGTCCAACNCAAAACCACAACCACAGAGGGTGTTACAAGACATTCTGGATGTCCCTTTTCCTCCAGTGACTTCCTACAAAATGTCCTTATCCTAATCCTCAAGTTATCATTAGCTTTGCATATCTGAGAGGTTTACCATAGCTCCAGGATTAAGGTCATGGTGAAAATCTGTTTTGCAGGTGAGAAGACACCTCATGTCAAAAGAGCTGACTAAGCAATGGGTTGCGCTTCCTCACTGACTTGAGCAAGATATTTCAGTGCTTAAAAGCCTCGGCCAAACAGAGGCCAAGAAAAAAGTTTTAGCATCCTTTTAGTGTACATAATTCTAAAAAAACCTGGAAAGTACTTGGGGATTATAGCACTAAACCACATGCATAACAAGAAAACAATGAGCTGTTTAATAGTAAAATGTCACTGCATAGTTGAGAACAATTCCTTGTAAAGCTGTCATGAGCTGCTGCCAGCTTATCCATTTGATTCTATTAAGCTGTTACTGTGGCAAATGTCACCTTTATTTGCTTATTTTTCACATGTGGCATCTTGTTCTAAATTTTGACTGAACTTTCAGCAAAAAAAGAGTGATTATCTTCAGTTATTCATTGTGGCACAAAGGGTCCTGATTGCTAGAAGAGTATCTCCAGTCACGACGCACTTGTAAATAAACACAAACTCAAAGAATCTAGAGCCATTAAGAAGAAAGACAAAGTTTGATTATTCTGCCCTGGCTACTTACACTGCCTCTGTTCATTTCAAGAAACAATATTGCTACTCAGTAGTTCAGAAGAGATTGTAAATTAACCAGCACTGAACTGGATATATTCACAATTACCATTTGCCATTGCCAACCACGTATAGATTTCCAATAAACAGGTCTCATTCAGTGTAAAAATTAGATAATTGAAACTATCTATTTGCTTCAAGGCTCTGGTCCCAGAGGGGATACTTGTGTGTTGCAATGACAAGCTGATAGAGACAAGGAGACAGCAGACATAATTCACTGCCACAATATTCTTTGCCCATTTTGTTTGTCAGTAACGAGAGCATTTTATGAGATACTGGAGATTATGAGTCAACTTCTGACCACAGCTCTTCTGACCAAGGAACACCTCTTTTTCCCTTTCATCATCCCTACTTCAACAGAGGAATTTAAAAATAAGAGAATAGAATCCTGTCAAAAACAGCAATCCCAAAACACACTATCATCTTCCCATGCTTCAGATTGCTAACTATTGATTATGCAGGCTCTGAAATAAATACATTAAGCTATTGGGAAATGTATTGCAAAGATTACCTAGCAAATTTTCATGCAGCCCTTTCCATTGAAGAGCAACATATCTACTGAAGTATTAATTAAATGTCATTGCCTGTCTGATTAAAATCTGAGAGTTAGAAATGTATATTTTGTGTCAGAGTGTGTAGTGAAGTAGAAGAGGTAGAGAAAGGTTCAACTGGTGGAAAATGTTTGCATCAACTAGAGTCATCATCTACAAATAAATAGTGGTAAGTGTGTATCTCCAGTCTAAACAGAAAAAACCCCAACCAAACAAAACCAAACAAAAACATAGAACTGAGAAGTTTCCCACTCACAAAATCCATCTTTATCATTTTCTCACCATTCTCTTCAGCAAGTGCTACAAAAGATTACAGTGGAAGTCCACTTAGTAATCATTCCAAACCTTCATTCAATCATACCGTGAGGACATGCATTTCTCTGGGACGGATCTCTCACTTGAAGCTATGCTACTTTTTTCGGAGCAGTCACTGAGATTACATCCTTATTCCCTAACTGAAAATCACTCCAAAAAACACAGCAGCAGAAAAACCAACAAGTCAGGGAATTGGTGACTGGATGCTTCATCACCCATCTCCCTGATGCAGAGCCACTGTCCTTCGCCATCTGACAGACTGCAGCTCAGACCCTTGTGAGGCAATTTATTATCTTATGATTTATTATCTTATCTTATGAAGTCAGTTTTCTCTTTCATGAAGTAATGTGAAGTTATCGGACATTGTTTAAACCACATACCGTTAACTTGAGAACAACACACATCTGCTACAAAAATACATGAGCAGTTTTTCTCAGAAAATTTAAAACCAACCTAGCCAGAATTTTTTTAAGTAAAGCTCTCTCTTGTTTTAACGCATCAGTTCCTGGCAGCTGGACCCGCCTTGCACTTGAAAACCAAGAGGCAGAAGAACTTGTTTGCGTTCCTGCACTACCTGAGCCTTTTCTCACACCCTCAGGAAGCTCCATAATCACACAGACAACAGACACATTGGTCTGGTTGTTTGTCTCAATCATTTTCCATGTAAAGGATAGTTCTCCATGCAGAAGTTTTCCCAAAACTAAGAGATTCTCTCAGATTTCTGTGTCTTAGAAACTTTTTTTCTTCTAATCCAGTGGGAAAACCAGTTTAACTCCAACATCTCTATCTGACTGTTGTTTAGGTCACTGTTGGGTGGGTTCCTCCAAAAAGCCTTCGCTCAAGAATGGTGAAATAACCTGAGCTCTGCAGGGAGGACAGGCCAAAACCTCAGCAAGAGCTATGAACAAGTGTAGAGCAGATTGACTGTTGTCCCTTCTCATGCAGGAGTCGCTGCACAGGCACCCCCAAAAGCAGCCCAGCTCTACTGCTATATTTCATACATAATTTCAAGCCATGTTCTGCATCATTTATTTCATGATCAAAAAAGATTATTTTACTCTTACTGACAATATTTAAACTGTGATGTACCTGCAGGGAAATGCAAGAGAGCACTTCATATACTGAAACTGGAAAGTCCTTTATCCGTACACCAAGAGATTTGTTGCACATTTTAAAACTGAAATATGCAAAGCTGAAAAAGAAGGATATAATTATAATTTATGGAGAGAGTATTCAGTAAACAGTGTGATTCAAGTCATTTTTATGTGATGCTTGAAATAACCATCCTTCTGCCTGAAAAACTGAGTTCAAACAGAGCAAACGAAGAACTGGAATTCAAGTTGGTGGTTTATTCCATACCATGACCATTCAAATAGAAAAGTCCCTACTGATTACATTTATTTATGGGCCTTGGTAAGGATAAGTAACTATTTTAGATAATTTATGAAGATTAGAATAGTCATGACTTATAGGAAGCGATTTATACAAGCAGTTCTAAAATATAATTTTAGATTACGAAAGAGCTAAAATTCTGGCAGTGGCTGAATTAACGAAAAGAAGACACACAATAGTATTGATTAAAATTTGCATAATATCTGCCTAATTAAAAAAGTAGTGTTATATATTGCAGCCAATAGATTAATCCACTTTTCAAACAGTTTTGAAAGAATAACCTAATTCTAGATCACAAATATTTTTTCCTCCAAGCAATTTGCCAAATAAGGGTCTGAAATGTAAAATACTTTTTCCATTAGTTTAAGGTAATTGAAATGCAAAGTGCTAAGCACTTAATCTTTCCAGGCAGGAAAAGCTGCCTGCTGTCAGATTTTATTAAGTCTTTTTGCTGCTCTTTGTATAGTCAATAACAAGTGTCTAAACCCAGAAAATGATGTAGAGGTAATGTTCAAAGGTAAGGATATGATAAGGTAGTGTTTGCATTCAGGATAATATGAAAAAGTCCAACATGTACGCAGCAAGATTATTCTCCATGTCAACTAATTAGCATGTTTATTGGAAGCATTAATTATTCTGACAACTAGAGATTGTTAAGTGTGTTAACTCCTCACATGCTCCTTTCCGATGTGCCTTTGCAGGCAGAGTGTTTATATGTTTAGATTAATAAATCTATAAGAAATAGTTCCTTACAAGTCTAACATGCTAGCAAATAAAAAAAAAAATATAAATAAAATAAAATCTCCCAGGAATAAATGAGTTTAAAAGAAAACACAAGACAAATATAATTTTGACAAAAAATTGGAAAATCCTTGACTCCTTCACAGAGGTGGACACATAAGTAATAGTTTGGTGCTTGATCAGTGCATGAATCAAATTACCTGACAGGTGGCATTGCTACTTCCAGCAAACACTGCATTGCTGGGACCAGGCTCTTCCATCAGCCTTTCTCCAGTGCAATTCTTACTCACATCAAAATTTTTAGAAACAAATAATCATTTTCATTGTGCCCAAAATCACTGCCTGGAACAATGTTTTCCAGCCTCAATCTCACAAATTTGTTCCCCGCAGAAGAAAAAAAAGGGGTTATTTTTATTTTTCTAATCTTTAGGTACGCCAGTGCACAGCTTTCTGGCAGCAACACAAATACGCCCTATTTTCTCCTCTTTTTCTTCTTTCCCGTTATTTTCTTTCAATTTTCTTCACCGTTTTTCTTTCTTTCATTTCCTCTACTGTTATTTTCCTTGTCTACCTTTCTTGTGCTTTGACCAACTTATGTCCTCTTTACAACCATATCTGAGTCGATATTTCTTTACTGACTTCTCCTCACTTTCCCTCGCTGCTTCTCTCACCTCCAGCTTTTCATTTCACCACTGTCTCTGAACTGAGGCCTTTCAGCATATACTTCACACATTCTCCCTCTGCTACATACATGCATAAAATTATCTGTTCTTGACAGATAATGAATGCGTATGCAATGAGAATTGGGTGTCTATTAATAGCTTGAAGTTGCTGACCTCTGATAGAGGCTTTTTTACATCCCATTAAATGTTTTTCTAAAGATTTCCTGTTACTCTTGTGTCTGCATTACAGGCCAGAAAGACAGGAACCTTTTACTACATAGATCTCGAATCTGGGGACATTATCTAGCCTTTCTTTTTCTCGGTCAGCTTCTCTTGGTTTCCTCTTCCTCCGAAAAACTAAACAGGCACAGATCTAATTACCAGTATCTCAGACCATCATTAGCAAAGTAGACACAGAGTGAATTGAATATCACTTCAGGGAGATCATTACTTGAACAATCCCACAAAGCTGTTTAACATACCTTTTAGTGAAACTGCACCTCCAAGCATTTTGCAAAAACCCAATAGTACACTCCTGATGCTGAATAATTTCAGCTAAGAAGAGAGAGTTTGAGAATCTTCAAACAAAATAAAAAAACCTAAGTCAAGATAAAATGCAAAGAACAGCAAAGTGACTGTGGGTGAGCTGATAAGGTTTTCTATCAAGAAACAAAATCTGAGAGAGCTGTTAACTGACTGCACAACTCTGCACTTCAAAGCAGCTCCTGGCCTAGTGTACAGTGAACAGCACTGCAGTGACTTCAGTCATTTTCAGTGAAAAGTTACAACTCAAGGGTCATAACTTTGTAACTGTTTAGGGATGTAGGGATGAAGACAATTACAGTTCAAAAACCTAATAGAGACTCATCTGCTCTTTTAGGTGTATCAAAATCTACAGCCCTGATATTAAATGCTCATGTCACGTACCAAATACAGGTTTAAGTATGACATTGCATGGTTTCCAAACATCTTCCAATTATACTTTTTTGTAGCGGCAAAAACAGAAAGGAGAATAAAATAACTAGAACAACTGGGATTTAAAAAGAGTGACAAAGATTAAGTAGAAAAGAATAACAAACTGAGTGCTTACTGAGAAATTTCTTACTTAATATGATGATTCAGATAATTTATTCTTAGCACTAAAATATACCTTTTTACGTGGTAACTGAAGTTGGCTACAAAGCAGGTTCTTTCCCGTGGGAAGAAAAGGAGATCCAAGCCAAAAATTAAGAACTTCAGCCAAAATACTATTTCACAAAAGACTAGAAAAATTGAAGGGTAAAATAAATCGCTTAAAAAATTATTGGCTTGGTATTTAAAACTACTGAACATCTGCAAGTCCCATTTAAGTTATAGGCAGCTAAAGCATTGACAGCCTTTGTAAATCAGGCTGGTTAAATGGTGGGACCAATAGCAAGCCAGGCTTACCAAAGAGATCTCATAAGCTAATGATGTGAAATACGTATTCTCACTTGAGCTTAATGGTAAAAGAAAATAATAAAGCTTAAGAAGAAAGCTCTCAAAATCCACAATGCAAACATTTCTCCATCTACTTTTTGTGTTTTCTTTTAAAGAAGACTCATTTTCTCTGTCATGTTTCTGATAAATGCAACATTTCTGTGACAAGTACAGGATTATATGCAAACCAAACCTGTACAAACAAATCAGTATTCAACATGGAAATTTTAGTAGGAATATATGTGTCAAAGCTTACCTCAGTGATCTTTTAGTTTAGCTATTTTTTTTATTATAAGAGTATACTGAAAATAGAGAGTAAAAGAAATCTTAATAATCCTTTGACACTCACATACTCAGGCTCACAAAGATACAGAGAGAGCAGAACACACTGAACCTTCCTTCTCACCTTTCCCAAACCAAAAGACAATATCAAAGATATCTCATTTCTCTCAAGAATAAAGGACTGATATTTTTTTGTTTAAGTTTAGGTTGTTGTAGTTGCAGACTTCATAAAAATTCTTAAAACTGGAGTGATAAGAGCCATATTGACTTTTTAACAAATATGTATGGGGGTTTTGTAGGGCTAAAAGGGAAATATTTATCATTGTGTCAGCAATTTTTCCCATTGGCATGTAGGAAGGAGGTATTTCTAAGATAAAGTCTCCAGTTGGCAATAAGTACCTTAACCAGTGGATGTGTATATTCTCAAAACTAGTACAGTTTTACCCTACAGATTTTCTATAAGCTTCCCTTCTGAAAACAACAATTTCCTTCTCAGCATGTTCATTTTGAAAATAACTAAATTGGATTATGGTCTCTCCATTTCCTTCAAAAGAATCATGGTTTTGTCACGCGCTTTCTTCTCCTCAGAAGAAAACCCAATGGACACGCTGGAGTTGGGTCAAAGTGTCTGCTCGATCAGACCTTAGTCTCATGTGCTCATGTCTGCACTAGAAGGGCTTCTTCAGCTCACTTGTGTATCAGTATTTCCTCCAGAAATACTTCACTCCTGGTCAACACTCTCCTACAAGTAGTGGCAGTAGCAGGAAAGGACCAGAAGATGTTCCTTCATCTCCAGGAAAAATTTGTGTTTTCTCATTCAGTATTTTCTGCAGCATATCAACAATGTCCTGGTTAATGGCTGGGTAACAATTCCTTCTATTTGCAGGAGCTGAGTTCAACGTTGTGGAAAGCAGGGGAAAACAAATTTTAGAAAGTCCGTTTTCTGCTTGATCACACGTCAGAGGAAGGAGCTGCCCCACACAGCCTGTGGGCAGGGATGGATCCATAGACATGATGTACCTTCCCAGATCCTGCTTCTCCCCAGGACTGCAGGCAAAGAGGGAGCTGAAAACATTTTGCCCTTGCTCCTTGCTGTCCACTTTCATGCAACATCTGTGGCATCCTCACCATAGCTCCTATAGGCATCTGCTGTACATTTCTGGCCTCCTGCCTCCTCCTTGTCATGGCTAACCCAGCACAGCCACATGGATTCCACTCATACCATTTGGATCCTCTGCTCCTGGCATAGCCCTGAAGAAACGTCAGTGTCCCCATGTCCCCTGCCCATCCACAGACGACTGATGTAAATGTGCAGTGCAGCAACTCAGAAGAGTTGCTTATCTATTCTAGTCAGCAGGGATAGAAGTACCATCATGAGAAGGATGAAAACAGCACTACTAATATTCCACCTACAAAATTCTATTTCCACAGGTGCATAAGCAAGATGGCTTCAGAAGCAGCTGCAACAGCTATGGCATCTCTCACCATCAGAGGTATCTCCAGTTCAAAGGTGCTCGGAAACCCAGAGAAGTCATGGACAGTCTGCTGATCCCACTGCAAAGAGCAGCCACAAGACTCAGCAGGATTGCTCCAGTCCAGCAGCCACACAGCTGCTCTCCTTATGTCCTCTGGAATATTGGTACATTGAGCTTGGGGTAATTTTCTACTGGATGGTACCATCCAAAGTGTTTGATCATCTCTTTGCACTCAGATCATAATGTTTTCACTTCTATGGACACCTTTCAGCAAAGACAGATTTGTGAGAAACACTATAAACTGTTAAAATCTTCGGGCACATTAAAATGAAAATGAAGAATGTCAGCATTCTCTAAAATGAAATCCTAGGTAACTGGTTTGAAAATTGTTGCAGTCCCAGGAACATTGAAAATTATTTTAAGAGTGTTCATCAGGAAGACTAAATATGTTCAATTTCTTTTAATGACACAGAGGCCACTGCAAAGGGTTGTGTGTTTTGTCATTGAATACATTGAGAAGATCTGACTACTGAGATATCATTAAATTAGAACTGCTCATGTTGAAAAGTGTCTCAAATTGCCCTATTTTTTAGTAAGGAGAAAGAAATGTTTTTGTTCCTTCCTGTAATTTGTCAGAGCCACACAAATCTATTACATGGCTTGACACTTTTTGAAGAGTAATTTCTGAGAGAATTCGTAAGAGAAAGATGAATCCGTGTTTCAAGATACAAAGAGACATCTCAGTGAAATATTGTGCAGATCATCATCTGCGCCCACACAATTAAGTGGACATTTTTCCTCCTTTTCTACAGATGATTTGCACCACTCTCCCACTGTTTCATATGCCCAGACCCCTTGGAAGAACGCACATGGGGACAGAAGGATTTGCAGCTACCAGCCACAGATTTTCCAGAAAGCCTGTGCTACCCTGCACAAGTCAACCTCCCTCAAATGTTACAGAAGCCATCCTGGAAAGGGAGAGGTGAGGCAGCCTCTGGTACAAGTTGCCATCAGTTTTCAGAAATGACCCACTGACTGCAGAAAATCCCAGGAAAATGGAGACTGAGCCACAGTAACTGACCAATAGACTAGAAATCTTCGCCTTCAGCTAAGTGATGTGGGGCATCCCAGCTGACAATTCTCCCCATTTTACATGCGAATGATCCATCTAAGCACTCTATATGCTCCTGCTCAGTATTTTTCAAGTCAGCAATTAAAAAGAGAGACAAACACGATCCAGCAAACTGGCATCGCTAACCTGGTGTCAGTAGTGAGCTTCCAGGCACAGCATAAGGGTCTGGAAGAACACATGAAAGCGTTCCTTCTCCAGTACACATCAAAACCTGGGAAAACATTAATTTTTCATGAGACTGATTGGCATTTGGACCACTTTTCTGATAGATTCACTGTCTAAAAACATGGAGTAAGGAGAAGAGCAGGAAAATTTTTCATATACCACAGTCACTCTCTGCTATTACATTTTCTAAAGTGTAAAGTTGCATTTTTAAATTATAAAGCGGGTTGATCTAGAACTCAAGCATTGTTTTCTCACCACCCTCCACGTCTTCCAGGGTTTCCAATGTTCAAGCTAAACCTCCCTTGGATATGATACTTCTCAAGTCCCAAATGAATAGACTTACTTCCCTCCACGTGCAGGCTGGTTTTGTTGTTTGAATTTAATATGTTGATCCAGGTTAAAATACCTGGTGCCGCACAGTCACTCCATCCATCAGGAGAGACACTGTGCTATTATAAAGAGTAAGAGACATCTAAGTCTGTGTTAAAGAGACTCTGCCTTCACCTCTACCTTTCAGGTTAGCTAAATACTTGTTTCCAGTCTTCTTAGAAACAGGTTAGCACTCTGAAATTCAGTGGAAGGAGTAATTCATACCGTAACATACGTACTCCTAAAAATATTTTTTTTCCTATGCAGTTCTCTGAAATCTTTCTCAGTTTTGGTTTCCTAAACACAGCTAAAATTCCACTAATAGCACTCTTGCACCTTTTCTAGAAATTCTGTCAGAGGTAGGAACCATCTTCTAGAGGAAAATACATACAGGTAGGAGGAGGAAGTGTCTATAATTTTGCTTATAAACAGCTTAGCAAAATGGGACTTCTGATCTGCAATGAGTTCTGAGTGCTTTGCCATGCAAATAAGAAGTTACTTTTCCTCATGAAGATGTGTCATTTCATAGGACATTGAGCCTTTCTCCAACAATGTGACAGTTCCTCATTTCAGATTAAGATACGGAGACTTTCATGGATACATGTTTGTACAAAAGAACTGCTTTAGTGTAATCACTTCACTAGTGAAAGTTACAGAAGTCTATTGATGCACAAAATTTTGCATATATTTCCAGTGCTCACCAGGTGTTTGTTACAGCTCTGGGAGCACAAACCAGGGGTAATGGGGAACATTCCCTTTCTGATCCTTTTATATTTTGTGGTGTGTCTTGTCTGCTTCATTCACATATCAAACACCAGTCACTGTACTATAGAAAAGCTGCTAAGCCCCAGAAACAGGCTCTAATAAGTTTTCAAGCACCTGATGTGGAAAAACAGGATAGCTGTTTACATATTCTGGGAAGTTTTGCAAATGTGGGTTAAACATGCTGTATCCATAAGATGCAGGACATTTTATCTTACATCACCAGCAGCCAGAACAGTGTGAGAATTTTTACTTTATTTTGTATCATAGCAACTAATGAAGCCATTACTTTATTTTGAATTCAGCTCACTAATAATTTCAGTGGAAAACTTATTCAAAACACTTCACCAGAAGCATCCCTAATGTTCCGCCAGTAAATAACATATTTCATTTATAAGCTGTTTTCTGTCCCACTTGGCTGGTCCTTTAGAAGCCTGTCAATAGACGAGGGAAATCCAATTTTCGAACTCGGCTAAACCTCATTTTCAAAAGTGACTTCAGTGCTCAGAACTTGTCCTCACTTCAGTCAAAGGTATGATTGTAATTCCGATGGTCGACTCAGTGCTGCAAAACTGTGCAAGGTATGACACTGATACTCCTGCCACAGCACAGGTGCCAACTGGGGGAGCTCGCAGTAAGTCCTGGATGGGTTTCTGACCCCTGCCTGGGCTGCTATCTTTAAATTGTTGTCTTTAGTCTCACTGTGCAAGCTGCAGCCTGAGTTTTGCCCTTCACATACTGACTGCCTTCATGCATTATTTTGCACTGATATGTTTTACCTTACGCTTGCAATGCGCTAACAGTGATTACACAGGTGGGATCCAATAGAAAGTCAACAAAATCCCACTTCCAGGACAGGCCAACTTTTTAAAAAATCAAAAAAAAAGGCCCTTAGCACAATCCTAATTTCTAATACGTTTCGTAAATGTAGAATTAAAAATCAAAGAGCTGAAAGTACTATTGTAAAAAAGGAAGGAAGAATCCAACTAATCAGCCAAAAATGGTTAAACCAAACACATCCCTAGAACACATGGACATTTTTTTGCCTTTTAGTAGGGGAGTCAAGCCAAGAGCTGAGCTGTTCATTATTGCCTTGCAAGAACCACCACAGCACTGTAACCTCTTCACAGCTGCTGAGTTCAGTCCCTCTGGGCAAAGCTTACTCTAATTCAATAAGTCCCAAATATGAGTAGGTGCACTAATAGAAATGGAAAAGCATGTATTTCATACAAATCCACTCTTCATTTTATTTAACCAAATATCTAAGCATGTGAATAAGGCCCTTGAGGCTCCAGTGGGAGTGCCCCTGTGCTGGGAAGTACATTAATGAACTAGACCATCACAGAAATGCACCAGGCTAAAGAAAAATGTACATCTTTTGCAGGCAGAATTCCGAGTCACAGTGAAATCTTAGTGGGCAAAGACAAACCAGCAAAATCTTTTACCTCATTATGAAGGTAAAAGACATTCACTGGGAGGAGTTTTCTCATTTAGCTGCTGCAAAATTGTAAAGAAATCTAAAACTTTAGGTGAAGAGAAATAATAAGCCATCAGAAAAAGCAATCAGTAACCATTAGCACAATTTTATCTGGAGGTGCATGCTGTGTGTTAGCAGACACAAAAATGGATAAATGCATCTCCAGAGAAGAACTGTGTAAATAAATAGATCTCATGAGAAGCTGCCACGTGGCATTTTTTGTGCTTGGTAAAGAGCATTCAGGCGATTAAGCTGTTGAAATTGATTTCTGATTAAATTACTTGAATTTCTGATTTTCAAAACATTCACTCTTACATACAGCAAAATGACCTCATGACTAAGAACCAAGATCAAATGGCATCATGTCTGAGAAAAGCTGTAGCACTTACCATGCTAGAGACTGCCTTCTGAAATGAAAAAAAAAACAGTAAAATGACTAAATTATTTGGGGAATACTCATTGATAACACATACAGTCAGTTTCTTTTCTTTTGCTAGGTTTTAAATTATCCTGTTGCTGTTCCATGTGTTTCCTCATTTTTAAAAATATTTTCTTTTTCTCCCAGTCTTGGTTGTAAAATTCTCTATAAGTTAGATACTTTCTTGGCCTAAAAATGCTAATATTTCTTGAATTTATTATGGGCATGTGAATGATTTATTATTGCAGTATTGCTCTTAAGTACAGGTTGGCATTCAGGATTCTTCCCAATTTTATGAAATAACTTGATTGCAATTCAAACATTTTCAATATACTGCCAATTTTAAAATTTGTATATGCTTTTATATAAGCAGTGTGTTTCACATGCAACCATTTCTATAGCATTTTCTTTTATGTATTCTGTTAAGCAATAAGGAAAGGTCAAACTGGTGAGTATTAAAGCTGCTGCTATTATTTTAAGAAATGTCATGAAGTTATTACATTTTGATCATTGTACAAAAGAGGAATCTTTCAGATCATCTCTTTCTAATCAAAGAAAATTTTCAATTCCTGAACAAGGGAAAACTTCTCATGAATTTAGTAGTTGCGAAACTCATCTGCTTTGATCTTTTCAAGAGGAAGGTTTTATGAAGAAGTACAATTTCCTCTATTCTATTTGGGAGCCTGAGCCTTAGCAGAAGATGTTATGTATTCTTCAGACCCATCCCAATATGCTGAATATCACTTTATGGAGAAAACTTCATCACAGTCTTTCAAGAATAAACATGTCACCATGCAGTAATATAGTGACGTAAAAGGAAACAAGAGAAGGATTCACACAAAAAGCAGCTGAAAGTTGAACAATTATTTTGTTGATGTTGTTCATTGTGGTATTGAACCAGGAAAAGCTGGACTTGTCTAACTCCCAGTGTCCTAATCTGTGAAATCTAAATGTCACCTCTTTACAAAGAACATAAGACTCTACTTAAGACCTTATGGCTTGGATCAAGACTTTGAGCATGAAAAACCTGGCTAATGCACACTCTTCTGAGATTATTGAAACTTTGGGGCTGTTAATGTGTGAGGCTTGCTTTGATTTTTATGATCAGAGGGGATATATTCATTTATACTCTCTCGACTGTCTTAGAAACAGCAAAAGAAATGCCAAGAGAAGTAGGTCAGACTTCTTTTGGAAAACTCAGTGTCCATTTTAAGAATAACAAGAGACAGAATATTCTCCAGTGAATCCTATTTAATGTAAATTGAGAGGAACTGCATGTTGAAATGATACACGACATTCTGTCTGAACTCTACAGCATCAAAATATAAAACAAACTTAGCTTCTCTTTGTACTCACCTTTGATGTGCCTCACTGATGGTGATGGGAGTTCCACACAAGGACAATTTGGATGCCATGCAGAAGGCAGGGATGCAAACTAACAACGTTTTTAATTGGCAGTTTTCTACAAAGCTTTGAGTCAGTGCAGTTGCCTTGTCTAAAACATTAAAATTTCCCTGAGTTTCAGCTGTGAACTCTTCTAGTTCTGAAGTTCTGCCAAGCTGACCTATGAAGGCTCTCTGCAGATCGCTACAAGCTCTGCAGTACCATAATAGTCTTCTTACAACAAATTCCTGTGAACAGAGACCTGCTTTGCTCCTCTTCTCACAGAGGAGCTCCCAGTGCTGGACATTCTGCACAGCAATTGGGGAGTGGGAAGCACCAAGGTCAATGCTTTGAACACCAAGGTCAGAGAAGGAGTGGGAGGGAGAACTCCAGATTCTGGAGCTGGTATTTTTCTGCAGCCTATGGAAAGGACCATGCTGCAACAAGTACCTACACTTCATCCCATGTGAGCTTTGACCCCAGACCAGAGCAGGTAAATATTTCCTGAAGAGCTATGGCTGTGGAGACCCCATGCTCTAGCAGGTGCATCCCAACTCCAGATTAAATTCACTTTTCCACAAGTCAAGTCTGTTTGCCCATGTCAGTGCTTGGTGAGTGATCCCCCCGTTTTATTTCAGCCCCCGAGCGTTTTCGTCCGATTTGTTCCCCGGTCCAGCTGAGAAGGGCAAGTGAGAGGGCGGCTGGGTGGGAGTCTATCAGCCAGCCATGGTCAATCCACTGCAATCCTAGTCCAGGAAGTTCAGGTATTTGATTTGTGAGGGCACCATGCTCCCCACATGTACCAAGAACACCCTGTACACATTCTAGAATGTTTTCTTTATTAAGGGAGACTGAAAGAGAAGCCAGAATGTGTCAGGTAGCCTAACGTGACCAGCTCCTGTTTCATTGAGTAGTCACTGTGGTCACTTTCCACAATTATTTATGTGTTAACANATGACCAGCTCCTGGAAATAAATTATTAAAAGATTTGTAATTTTTATGATCTTGCCCTCTCAGGAGGATAATTCTTCTTCTGTTTCATTGAGTAGTCACTGTGGTTACTTTCCACAATTATTTATGTGTTAACATTTCAGAATGATGTAAAGAAAATGAGAATTGAGACCTAGTTTGTTTTTTTCTGATAACCAGCAATTTGTTTAAGCATTTAGGAAGGCTGCAACACACCATGTGGAGCCAAATACCTCAGCATCTGACAGCTACTTCCCGTTAATTTCTTTATTTTGCCTTTAAAAGGTTCAGAAGTCATCTAGCAGTTCTTTCACTAAACAGACTTACTGGGACCTTAAAGACCTGAAGTACATTAAACTGCAAAATGCATCTATTTACGAAGTAAATGTGTTTCCACCTACTCAAAGGGGACAGGAATTAGAATATACTGTCCAATGGGAAGCATGAAAACATAGCACAGAATCTAATGAAACAAGGTGGAGGTAAAGAAGGAACAGTTAATTTGCTCTCTTAAGGCCTTCTATAAGGAGAAGATAACAAGAATAATTGGCATGGAAAGCATAAATGTTTACTTAAGGCTTATTTTGAGAGTGTATGTAACTGAGACAAAAATGTAAGACAGACTTTCATTGAATTTCTAAGCTGCCAAATCTAACTCTAATTTCAAACACCATCCAAGAAATCTTGCCCTAGGCACAAAGACAAAAAAACTCTATAAATTTCTCCTACTTAAAAATTGTAACGTCAGCCTCTTCCTCAAATTTCTTTCAAACAATTATGGAAACCATGAGCTGAGAATTGCCATATACAAAACATGTTTAGACTACCATAACAAAGGGCTTTGGGTTTCCCATTAAGAGTATGACAAGCATTGCCACATTTCCCTGCAAATTTAAATGAGACACTCAGGTCGCTTCAAACTGCATCTCATGAGAACTGTCCTACCTTAAGCACTGAAGAGCAAAGTGAAGTCATCAAAGTTGGAACACAAGGAAGGGCACTCAAAGCTTGTCCTGGAGCTCTGACCAGATGGGAAATTCGGTCCTAAGCAAGGTGGCAAAAATTCAGTGAAGTCAATAGACATCACAAAGAGTTGGGTGGTTAATTAGCTGTTTTTATGATGACTGGAGTCTGTTATTCAGACACTTAGACATGTATATGTATATGTATATATTAAGCAAATGATAAATGAAAATTCATAGGGTTTTACATATTTGCTATGCTTACATTAGTACAGAGTGATTTTCAGCTTCAAATTGGACATATTTTAAAGATAAAATGGCCATTTTGACATTTAGAAAACAATACAAGAGATGAATCTGAAAAGCCAGAAGCCTGGACTAAGAGCAGAACACTGATTTTCTTCAATTCACAGCCAAGACCTCCAATTCCTTTATGATGGTGAAATTGCCATGAACAATATTTGCGTTGTTTTATTCTACAATATTTCAGCCTGAAATAAAACAACTCTTTATTAACTGCAAGACTGAGTCCTATTCATCAGTTAGGCAGGNGGGATCAGCAGCTCAATAAATCAGCAGGAGATCATGTTCCCAGGAAAACTGGTCTATGGATTGACTTATTATCTTCCCACCTCTTATCCTGGGAAGGTGAGAGGTGACCTCATTGCAGTTACAACTTCCTTGTGAAAGGAAGAGGTGGGACAGGCACTGATCTCTTCTCAGTAACAGGACCTGAGGGAATGGCTTGAAGTTGTGTCATGGAGGTTTAAGTTGGATAGTAGGAAAAGGGTCTTCCCCCAGGGGGTGGTTGGGCACTGGAAAGGCTCTCCAGAGAAGACATCACTGCACCAAGCCTGAGAGAGTGCAAGAAACATTTAGATGATACTCTCAGTCACATGGTGTGACCCATGGGGTGGATCTTGTGCAGGATTTTTATTTCCTCACAGACCTGACGAACTCTAGGCTAAGGAAGATGCAGATGAGGGACTCCATAAAACACACGGACCAGAAAGGATGCCAGTGAGGGTACACAGGACATTCAAAGGCAGAATAACTTGCTCACAGGCAGCAGATTGATATGCACTTCTTTTCAGTCACCAACCAGAATGGAGCATTAGAACAAGTCATCTGTGAGAAAGGGTTGAATGAAAAAATGTTAAAAGAAGAGAGAAATCTTTATTTCCTATCCCTAGACACTTAATATGGATTAGTGTTAGATTCGGGGAAGTAACATCTCACTCCACTGCCAAGAGTTCTCTTACTAACACAATTGTCTCTTCCAGTCTATTCCATAATAATTTTTTTCTCTCATTCCTCCCCTCTTTCACATTCTCTTTCCCTACTCGCAGTTTCTGGCAGCCCAGGCAAGCAGCAGCTCTGTCCCTTTGGCCTTTAGGATTCATCCTAAAAGGGAAGTTTGCTGGAGTCTCCGTCCTGAGAATGCATCAGAGCCTGGGGAAAGCCAGGAGGGCACTTCCGAATTCTTTGGCATGGACTGTCATAGAAAAAATATAGGGAAAAGAATAACCTTAAGACAAAGGTTATTTTTAATAAAAATGTTTTAAGGACCAAGTGTATCGTTTGGCCTCTGTAAAAAGGGTCCAATCTAATTTCCTAAGGGGACTTTACACAAAGTGTAGGAAGTCATCAACTGGTATTAAGAGGAAGGGAAATGAAATACAAATGTTTGCTACAACACTGAATTCAGCAAGACACCCAGTGTAACATTTAAGTTTCGGCATTTGGGCATGAGCAGTCATACTTCATGAATTCACTCATCCCATGCTCTAAGAAAACCAATGTTTTCTTACTGAAGACGGAGAAAGAGAATTTGCTAAATAGTTTCTGAAAATGATGCTATGTGCTTCAAAGATTAACAACATAAAACTTCTTTCTTATTAACTGCAGCAATTCTTCTGTGCTGTAATAGCTTAACAAATATACTTAGGACTTTTACAATAAAGAGAAAGTGATAAGGCAATTATTTACTACCCACAAAAAGCTTTGAAACTATTCAATATACCATCAAAATTACACATTAGCCTAACAGGTTGTAAATGATAATCTGACTCAAACCTCAAATGATGGCTTTTGCATCCCAGAGTGATAACATTATTCTCAGCTAGAAGGGAATAAAAACACAATTTTTTTTTTTTTGTGACTGTGAAAACTTTCCAGTTACAATTCAGACACAGTTCAGTATTTTATGTACAAGTGAAGGAAGCAAGCAACATTCAAATGACAGAGTTATCAGTCTTATTTGTATATTGCAGCTGTTTGGAAAGCCACAGGGCAAAGGAATTTATATATGAGATAAGCTCAGCCTGTAGAACAAATTAATGCTGGATTGTGAATTAAATGGCATGTCTTCGGACAGCTAATTAGCTTTGTGCCGCTCAATTAAGCTTTGAAAGGACACGTTGTGTTTCTTGATGGAAGAGAAAACATTTCCAGGCTATTTCACATTCTCAGTGCTTTCTGCTTCTGTGACTGAGAAGTCCAAGAAGAAAAAGAAAAATCCAGCAGCCTTACCAAAAGGTATCAAAGTCTAAACTACAAAGTATGCAACAAAGTTATTTTCAGTAGTCCCACAAGTCTTTGATTTTATGTCAAATGGCTTAAAAATGTAAGCTAGTTTGGAATAGGAAGGAACGGTAAATCCATGTTTCCAATGCTCTTTAAATTAGAAAAGCAGCAGGACCTCTCCAAGGAGAGGAGAAGACTGTTATATAACAGCTTCCAATGATTATTCAGTTAATCCAAAATTTTCCACCTTTTTTCTTCAGAGATAGTATCCTAAGCATGTGCATTGAGCAATAAACACTCGAGTCATTTGGATTCCTCACTTCTTGGTATGAAAGAGACATTAAAGTTTCAAGTCTTGATTCATTAAGAACTATGTTTCTCGTGTTGTTATACAAATCCGTTGAGACTTAAGCAATAAGGAAAAACCTTCCAGGATTGGGTTTTCCACAAGAACTTCAGTACTTCAACTTTTTGTTGGGTTTTTTTTTTTTTTTGATGATAGTAACCAAACAGCTGCCTTCTACCTTCTCTTTTTCTGCTTCCCAGCCTTAGAGTAGAAAAGCCTGGTTGAATTGGAATGAGGAGGGGGTAAAACAATGAGATTCCTGGAAAGGAAGTAATGGATTTCAAATCTAAACCCCTGGTGATTCAGGCTGTATTTCACTGTAGCAGTGGGATCCCTCTTGTAGGATGAGTGATCAAATTCTCTTTCCTAGTTAAACTTTCATTGCTCTGCCCATTAATCTACCTTTGAGCTGCAAATAGCACATGTGGGGTATTTATCCAATGTCAGTCAATAACCAACAAAAAAGAGAAACTTTGGTTAGTCATATATACATATTGCATCTCTTTTTACTTGTCTTCTTTTTTAAATAACTTTTTTTTTTATTTAGGGGTGCATGTAGTTTTAATTCTGCCTGGGCTCTCTCTCAGCATTCATACCACCACACTGAATCAATTAAGCAAACTCTGAAAACCCTGAACACACTTGAGATATGCCAGGCATCATAAGCCTGTATATAACACAGAAGTGCTTCCTATAGAAAGCTGTCAGAGTTGAGAATTAGCATTTGTCTGAGCTGTATTTAGCATTCTCAGAGTGAATCTGATGCTGTGTCAAGAGTGAGGAATTAGTGAGAGCCCACCAGGAAAAAGAAGAGAGCTTTCTTTGTTCAGAGTCCAAGAAAATATTCATCATCACTACTTCCTAGAATCCATATGAATCCTGAATGACTTTGTTATTCAAGGCACTTAATACGGTGAGTTTAAAGCAGGAATACTTCAAAATGCACCAGCAGTAGATCCACTGATTATTAAATAAATTTTTAAATATTGTGCTATATTACCCCTGCAAATTCTGTAGTACCAGTTCTCCAACCAATACTCCAAAGCCAGCACAGAGGGGAACAGTAGCTCCAGGAGGCACCGGTTTCCAAGACCTTGCATAAGCCAAGGTCACATGAAGGAAACCAGCATGTCCAAAAAGGAAGAGCAGGTGGAAGTTTTAAGCAGAAAACTCACAATAACTGAAACCCAAGAATGTGTTTTGGAAGAAACAGGAAGCAAAATGTTTATGTAACAGAAGAAACAATACTGGGTGACATGCTCATTCCAGAGGTGTGTATCAGCCTCCAGGCACACAACCCATGTGTTTCCACCTCTGGGGCACAGACACTTCCCTGTGCCTGGCACTGCAGGCTGGAGCATGGCCTCGGTGGTTCCTGCAATTGCCCCTGGACCAGACAGGGCTGATGAACAAAACTACTGCTTTCCTTTGCTCCCTCCCCCCAATTCCTTCCCAGCAAACCCCACTTTGAGCTGGGAAATCTCCCTCTGGGGGAAAGGCAGGGCTGTGGGTGAGTTGGGACATACATCTCAACCTCAGTAGCCTGCGAGCAAAGATTAATGTCAGCAGAACTTAGATAAAAGCTTGACCGTGTTGAATGCCAGAAATGTTCCTTATTTCTTCTTTCATTATGAAAAATTATTTTATCTTGATTTTTCAGAAATATAACATGGTTGCTCTTTCAACTACCTTAGTGTTCTGTTTTCCATTAGTATAGTACAGAATACCTGTAACCCGCTGTACCATCCCAGGGCTTTTTTCAAAGATGCTGATTTACAGCAGACAAGGGATTTTGCGTTTCTTGCCAGTTGTGAAATTGCTAAGGTAAAGTCAGGAAGCAGAAGTGTTAGCATTCATTTCATCTTCATTCTCCAATAAGGGCTGCAGCAGGCAGCTCAACATAAAAGAAAGTTACTAAAAATTCCACACCCTTGAAGCAATCTTCATAAAACTGATAAAAAATTCAATTTTCAAATTGCTTAATACAGCCTTCTCTTGACTAACACAGTTATCCTAACTTAAGGAGCTTTTAAACTAATGACCTGGAAGGAATAGGGAATATTTCATTTGAATCTGTGCAAAATTTGAAGAACTGCTCTGTACTCTGATTTTTTTGCATTTCTTAGTACCATTAGTAGTCCCTGAGCTTCCTCCTCTGCCATATAAGCTTACAGGAAAGAACAGGTTGATTCATAATGCAACACAAGTGATTAAGTACATTTGAACTCAGAAATATTAATAAGTTGCTGATCACATATTTAAAACAAAGTCATGCATATGTAATGCCTTACAACTCCCATTCAAATATTACAATAGTTGAAATAATGAAAGTTGATTCAACTAAACCACTTAGGACTAGAACATATACTAAATTAACTTTGGACTTTGTTTTTGAATTGGAGTTATGATAATTTATATCTTGTAGCTCTTTTTCAAACACTACACTTGAATTAAGAAAAAAAATAAAACAAAACTTTACCAGAAATAGTGGCAGGAATTTACATTAAAAACTAGATTTCTAGATTTGTCCAGCTCACTGAATACCTGAATACCATGAAGAAGATAGTTTCTAAAAAGCTTGCTTCCCTATGTAAGAAAATACACATAAATCAGTCTGCAGCAAGACTCAAAACCAAATGGAATAAAGATTTGTGTTTGTCAGCCCCTTTGGAAGACAGTGGCCTATAGTATTTCTGAAAAGCTTTGTGCAAAAGAGCCATGCAGAGGTACAGAGATGGATCGTGCGTGGTCCCGGGTGATGGCAGCAGCCTTGCTGTCACCTGCAGTCCCCTCCTCCCTGGGTAACACACACCCAGCACAACCCTGCAGCAAACAGGGGCTCAGGCTCTGAGACTCTAAATCAGCTGCTGGAATATTTACTCAGCTTTCACTGGCCCATGCAGTCTATAAAAATAATTCACTCAGACAAGACATTCCTGGAGCAAGCTCTGGAGATGACGCTCAGACAAGCATAAGTGACAATAAAAGCTCCCGACCTGCAGCTTAACAGAAAGGCTTCACATCACCCAGTTTTGTCTAATATTCAGGTTCAGCTGTTGTACTTGCTGACAGAGTTAAAACACCTGCACAGGAGCACAGCCTGCTTTGTGAAAAACTATGCACAGTTTAAAATAAACATGAGAAAAGGTAATATTTTGCAGCAGAATGCTCCCACAGTCCCCATCAAAGCCTCTGCACCTCTCACACGGACAAACCCCTCTACACACCATGACTATTCCTTTTGAACTTCTGCTGGGATTTTAGCGGTGATTTGAGACCAAGCTTGTGTATTGATTAGCAAGAGAAAGGGAAAAAACTGGCTTTGAAACTGTTCTTTTGAAGATATTTTCTTCCAACTTCACATAAATATCCAATGAATTTTGGAAATGCATTTCAATGACATTCAGGTAGCAGGATACAATCTTAACATACACAGAAGTTTCTTATCTGATTCTGTTGAGTGCTACAGAGATTTGGATGAGTGAGTATCTACTCATTATGTCCAAGAGCTATGTTGTAAAGCAAATTAGCAGATCAAAATTAATTTGCATTTAAACAACTACAGAATTCATTTCTTTCAAACATTCACTTTTAAAAATTGCAGATGCAACTTCATTATCTGATGAAGTACAGTGCATGTTGTCAAATTCAGGAATTGGCACACCCGTGCAATTACAAAGCATGTATTTATGAATAGCTTTCACGAGTTTTCAAATTTCAATGTATACCACAGGGACATAGGCTAATACCTGGAGAACTTTAGCTCTAGAAATTACCGAGGATGGATGCCTTGATTAGTTGGGCTTAAGTACAATGTATGTTACAATCAAGCCTCTGTCACACTCGGAAAAAGGATCAGGCAGCTCACATAGACAAAGTAACACCACTTCAGACATGATTTAAGTAGAGACAAACAAATGAGAGGAAAAAACCTTAACCCCACTTGATAGAAAACTTAATCTCTGAACAAGATGCAGAAGGAAGTCTTTCCCAGAGCAGGGACCTGAGCCAAGCCCTTTCTCCAGCCCCATCCACGGCCTTGGTAGTAAAACTGTCCTGACTCAAACTGCTCTTGGGTGTCACACACAGTGTCCCTTTTGAGAAATGCTTAATGTTGACCTCTGCCTGCTGCCTTCAAAGTCAATGGCAAAGCTCCTGCTGATGTCAGTGAGAGCCCAGGCAAGCTGAGAGCCTTTTAAGACGTTCCTCATAATATGCACTGTGAGAAAACAATTTCACTTGCACCGTTGGTTTGAATGAAGCATTATCATGCTTTGAGCACACCTATTTTCTAGTGAGCTATAGTGGTTGTTAGAGCATAAGCCCAATCTGCCATCACATAATAAAGTCAATGCATTACAGTTTAATTGGATGGAGTCATTTACACAGTAGTAACAAGGACTGAGACGCAAAACGCAACTCCTCATTTTCTTAAATCTACAGCCAGCTGGTTTCACTGCAGGAACAGAGAGTATATGCTTCACTCACCTTGCATTAGCCTTCTTGTTTTCCCAGGTCGTTTAAGAAATGTTTACTAAAAAACCTGCTGTTTCAGAGATTGAAGCATTCAGCAGCACAGCTGCTCACAGAAGAGTCAGTCAGCACAGGAGTGCAGGAGGAGCTCCTCCAAATTTTACAAAACCGTAACATTCCTGGACATAGAAAGCAACAACCCCAAAGGCAGGCAAACTCCTCTGCCCAAAGAAAAGTCCAAGTGATGAAGGTGTTCCCTGAAAGCCATTGTTCTCATGTACAACCCTCAGCTGAATGCTGCTAGAAATCTTTTGGACAATTACTTTGAAGTGTGGGACACACTTCAACCCATTTTCTGCAGGACATGACTGTCTGCAACAGGCAAAGATAAATCCCCGCACTGAGCTTCACCCACTGAGCGATGCCACAGCAGCTGTGCATGCACTGATCACACATTGACACATCCCAGGAACATCCAGGGTTGGCATCACTTCAGAACTCACACTTTGCACCCAGGCAACTAAGGGGCATAACTAAAGGGCAGAGACAAGGGCTCCTAACAGCAAAGCTAAGCTCACTCCAAGTCTGTGGAAGTTCCACGTGGCCTCCTACCTCAAAGCATCTCCTCACACACTCTTCCAAGGTAGTGAGTAATTTCTAGACGTCTCCATGAATTTAAATAGCCTGGACTGAATCCTCCATTTCTCTCTGATTTTTGCTAACTGTTTCAGTTAGAGGAATTTCAAAGGGAAAAGGAGGCAAGACTGAATTTTGCTGTTTCACAGCACATCTGAGGCTGAAATGCACTGTGGGGTTTGGTCAGGCAACAGCCTCCTCTAGGAGCATTGGCAGATGCCACATGGGTGCCCCTGCAGAGCTGCCTCTCCCTTGTTCTCTGGAACACCGAAAAATGGGAAAACGTCTAAATGGATAAATGGAGCAAATGACTCGTTATTGGACCAAACTGTCATTCTTTGAGTGCCTGATCTTGTTGTGTTGCTGAGCTCACTGGCATCAGAGGTGGCATCAGATATGCAGTGTCACCATGAAGTGACTAAGAGATGACAGACGGAGGTGGGTGAGAGCCAAGCCTCCCCAGCATGTCTGTGGGCAGCTCCCAGGCAGGCAGTAGCAATAACACAGGGCTTTTTTGACAAAATACAGCTTAATTCAGGAAGCTGACAGAGAAAAGGATTCGCTGACAGAGAAAAGGATTCTACAATGATGTTTTGAAAGATTTTATTTTAGAAAAAGTAAATGTAACCGTAAGAGGGTAATCATTTGCTGCAAGCTATTTGCCAAATTAAACCTATTTCTTTTAATGTGCTTTCTGGTTACACTTCATTCTGAATGAAACTTTATAACCTTTTAATGACATTTTACTAATTCCTCCTTTGCTGGCTTGATTAGAACTAATCAGATGAAACATTTGACTGGATAAATACTCTAATGTTTTCACTTCAGTTGCACACATACACTGTTGGTGCCACTTTGCTGGTGTGAAATACACAATTTTGAAACCTAGAACTGCTGTCCAACACCATGTTGCAGATAAAAAAAATGTTAAGGATGATTTTGGAAAATAAATTCTAAAGCCATGTAACCACTGACCAACTTGGCTCATTGCGAAATGTAATGAGTATTTCTGTAAGTTCTTTGGCATAGTTCATCTGAATCTCATGTTTACTCACCTCCTAATTTTTCTGGAATTACTTGTTTTCCAGCAACAGAAAATACTGCTCCACAGTACAGGCAGTGCAAAGCAGACAATCCAATGTAAGAGTATCTACAACCACAGACTTTCTTGCTGGTCATCTGCTGGATGGGCCAAGATCAACAAATTGGACTAATCTGTTTCAGAAAGGTCCAAGCCTCACTAACCAAGGGCTGGTTCTCTTAGCAGGGTCCAGTTCCAGTCCCCGCTATCCAATGGCCGTTGCTCTTAGAAGGGTCCCATCTCCACTATCAAAGGGCCATTCGTCTAATCTGGGTTGAGTGTCCACTGCCTAAGGGCCGTTTGAAGTAGCAGGGTCCAATCACCACTGTCCAAAGGCTGATTATCTGTGAAAGGTCCAAGCTCCACAATCCAAGGGCCGTTGGTGTTAGCAGGATATTGTCCCTACTATCCATTCTATTCAAAGATGCAAAACTTTGAGTGGTTTTTTTCCTGACTAACATTTTGGCTTCACAACTTTCTAAACTACCTAAGCTTCTTTATCATCTGATATTCTTTTCTAATTGCTGCTATACAATCACCTACATACTCTAAGCTTTCTAAATACATAATTTCCTCAAAGCTTTATTTCTACAAGATTCTTTATATCATGTCCCTAAAGCTTTATGTGTACAAAATTTTTTGTTTGAAGTTTTTTGTACAAGTTCAGTTCCAGCTTCATCTTGGCCTTCCTAACCCCATCCCTATGAGGACAAGTTAACTTGGCTGCACCACCTGCTCAGCTGATTAGGACAAAAAATGACCTTTAGCCTTGAAGCCCATGTTTTGACAGAGAGGGAGAGAAAGAAAAGCAGAAAACTACTCTGTGTTATGCACGGTGGTGTGTATGATATGTGGCTGAAAGCAGCCACACACTGCTGAGGCTGTAGTTGAGCTCATGAGCTGAACACTGTCAGTATGAAAAAAGCAAAACATTCCCCTTTAGAGTTTTTGCCCTTTGAAGTTTATATTTACTCAATTCCTTATGAATAAGAGACCAATAAAGCTTCAAGGCGTTCTTGCCAAACGTAGCTTTACATGCCAGCTTTAAAACAGACTACAGTGGTGGGAAACTGAGCAACAATTTTGGGAACTATTTTGATACATATGTTTATAGTGAGCTTTTGATTTGAGGTACGGTTGAAGAAGAATTTATAAAGTTGTGCTCCATATTGGATTTCAAGGATTTTTCGAAGACATTCATGGTGTCAGGTCTTCTAAAAAACAATGCAAATAAATGTATAAAATATTGATCCTGTCTAACAAGACCAAGATAATGCAGAACTTAAAGTTCCCTGCTCTTGATGCACACTGAAAATGATCAGAAACGAAAGCAAAACACTACAATTAAGTGGTTAGGTTTGTGTCTTTCACACCAATATCCTTTAGGTCTTGATGTCCTGCAAATGCTTTCACAGCCTGCTGCCACACAGGAACATACATTATTTATACACTGTACATACTTACTCTTTGCAATACTTAAGTAGTCTCTGAATAACGCATAGAAGTGCCTGGTTGCACAGAGGAGCCCTAACACAAGCCCTGAAGAGGGTCTTCACAGGCCACTCTCCTGCAAACTGTAACCCTGAGATGTGCTGGGAATGCAGCTGCTGAAAGGCCGTGTCGAGGGGGAGAAGTGGTGGCCCAAGACACACACCCCTGGGACAGTGAATAGCCAGAGTGCAGCTGANCCCTGGGACAGTGAATAACCAGAGGGCAGCTGAGCAGTTAAAGACATTATAATCCCTCTCCCTGGGCTGCAATTTCCGTGCTTTACCTCCTAAATACCACGAAATCCTACCCATGGTTTGCTAAATAATACCTGGAAGTAATGCAGGAGAAGGAGTGCTGCAGAATGTGGTGTGTTATAATTCCATGCATATCTCAGGCAGAAGAGATATAATCCTTATTAGTGACCTGTGACATGAAAACTGGTTGTCCACTCATCCTCACATGCAAAGTGCTGCCCATGCTCTCACTACACAGAGGACCTGGAAACTTCTCAGTGTGGCTGACCCTGGGTCTGGGCTCCTCGTGGTGGGTGCTCTGCAAATAGACAGCCAAACTATCCCAAGCAAGCAGAAAGTGTATGGAAAAACCAGCAGGGGTGCAGCAATGCAAATGGACTCCTATATGTTACTGAGAAGGCTTTACTACGGTTTGTAAGAACATGAGTCAGTGTAGGTTAAATCTTTAGCAGAAGAACAGTAAGGTGCTGAGGAAAAACCCCGTTCACAGTCAGGCAACTTCGGACACAATGAACATCTCATACCTGACAGAGCTGGTTTCATCCAAGGGAGCAAGGACAACCTGAAACATTTGCTAACTATTGCTGGAAGACAGAAGGTTACCAACTACTATGTCATTTTATGTAAAATTAAACACAGTATAAGTTCGAAAAAATAGACCATATGCAGCCATAGGTTATTTCTCATTAGCCTGCAGCAATTTCTCTTAAAACTTCTGCCATCAAGGTGTCTACTACTTGCTATTTAAAAATAAAGTACTAACTATCTTTCCAGAGAGATAATTGAAACTACATATTAAAAATGCAAGTTGTGGTGTCTGCAGGATATGCTTTCTCAAAAGGCCTTTTCTCAATTAATCAGATATAAAGAGCCTGGAAGTATCACAATCTGTATGTTGGTGTCAAGGACAACACCCATGTGTCACTCCTGTAATCAACCCAATTTGCTAGTCTCCTGAATTCCTTGCCACATCCTTTAGATGGAAATAATGCCCACCTGTTAATCCTGAGGATAATGGATTTTGCAGTAATTGACAGTGACAGAAGTAAAAACAAATTGCCTTGGGTAAACAATGAACTCGCAAAAGCCACAGCAGCAGCCAGCTATGATCTGCATTCCTGAATAGCAACAAAAGCTGCACAAATAATGCCAAGCGTAAGCATTGTGAGAGATGCATTTCCCAGTATTTCTTGAGCCATTTGTATCTTGTGCCAAATGCAATAAATAGCAGGAGACCACTCTTGTCCTACAAGTTAAGACCAGGTAAGGTGGGAACAGAGTGTAAAGCATGTTGTCCAGACCACTGCCTCTCCTCAAATGCCTGAATTCGGAATATTCAGCTATTCAAAGCACTACTCTTCTAAGATATTAAAACACCCACCTAAATGTAAAGAAGAAAAGCCTACTCTGCTAAAGTTGCATTACTCAAAACTATAGCATTAATTGAAGTCAGTACTATTTAAGTTGCAAATACTGAGAAGTATGGAACGTCTAGTTCTTACCACATAATGCAGGAACAAACAGTTCAGAAGCAGTGAAGGCCAGGATTTACAAGCAAAATTTATCTAGAAAAAAGCTTATTAATGGTGGTTTTCATTTGCACCCTGCTGTCACTTCAGTGGGTGCAGTCCAACAACAGATGTCCATTTTGATACCAATACCCACTTTTGGATTATTAAAAAATAACCAATTCATCATAACATTTCAGAAAAACATATCAATTTCAGAGCCAGCAGCTCCCTGGTTATGGATCACAGATTTAAAGGACTGCCAGGAGAATAAGATGAGGAAACTGCTACTTTGGAAAGACCAAATATTCCAACTTAGGAATGAAATACAGCAATCAGAAATCAGGATGTGCTTGGTAATGAGTGTGGATGTTCCAGCCTGGGAGCTGGGGAAGGTGCCTGCTCTTTCCAGGTATACCTTTCCCTTCATCAACCTGTCAAACAGCATTGCTGTGTTGTGAAAACACGACTGCATTTAGACTGTAGTTTTCAGATTTTGTTTAGCTTCTCTGGGCACCTTCACAAGGCAAAAGATTTCACATTCATTTTGCAGAAAACAGAATTGAGTAATTATGAAATCAGGTAACCTGCTAAACTTCAGCAAACAAATGAAATTACAAAACTCCCATGTGCCACATTAGAGTTCCTAAAAATACTGAGAGTAGAGTAAATAAAAGAATAAATAAACAAACAAATAAATAAAGGAATAAAGATTCTGGGCACTCTTCAGTTTCAGCAGCATATGTCATACAGCTGGACATGACAAATCACTCATTCTTTTGCTGTATCACTCGTTCTTTTGCTGTGTCAGTGTGCATTTGCAAAAGACGTCTAATGTGCAAAGTAATATGATCACACCGACAGATGTCATTAACACTGCCACTGTGCCATTACCTCTCTTATTTCTGAATCTTCCACATCTAAAAGGTTCTCTGTAACAAATATATGAAATTTTAGAGCTCTAACTTTTCCTAGGTTTCTTCTCTTCCTCTTTGCTTTTCACACCAGAAACATCACGGACAATATGTTGGCAGCTTTAACACACTGCAAAGCACTTGTGCTCACCTTGCAACATTTGTCACATATCATCACTTACCCAATGTCTCACAACCTGCTCATATATATACGTTACACACACAATATGAATTCTGAGAACCTGCTGTCAAACAGCATTATAAAAATCCTTTAGAGCCAAGTTCTTTAAACATTTATGGCTAACTGCTACACGAGTCAAGTGCACTGTTTATATATATTACCAAATGTCATATCTAATTCCCTGTTACGAACCCTTGAAATAAAATTACGTGATAATTACACAATCTGTTTGAAACCTGACAAATATATTCCCAGTTCAGATGATTTATGAAGATAATGTGTTGCTATAGCATAATGGTACTTCTTAATGGAAGCAGTAAAGCTGTTTCCTATGCTCCGATAACCACAGTGATTTCTTACACAACTACTGATTAAGCAATAGATAACGTAGGCATTTTGGAAACTATATATGCCACAGATTTTTTTCAGGCTGTTCAGAACTTATGGCCTATCTAACTGGCCTGTTAGCAAGGTATGAGCTTCATTTGGGCTGTTTTACTCACTCCTACCCGATTTAGTGCCATTACACTAGGTTTATGTTTAGAGTAATGCACAGTTTAGTCTCTTTTTGCAAGAATTGCTGTTAATCAGAAAATTAATGGCTTGGCTGGGGTGGTGTGAGACATTAGTAATGCCCACCCTGCTCTCTTTGAATGCCCTTTGGATTGATAACTGGTGATCAGGCAGCTCCCACGTGTGAGAAAGACTCTCTGCTGGTGTCTCCAGTGAACAAGCCCTGCTGCTCAGAGAGCACCACCAATGACAGCAATAAAAGCACAGTGACATCTCCTGTGTGTCCTCCCTTTGCTCCTCCACTGCGTGCTCTCCCTCCTACATAGAGGGGAAAGCCATTCTCAAGAGGGAAAGTGATTCAATGCACTAGCACCAACATATTACATTCTTTTCCTACCTCCTTTTCCCACCAAATGAGAAGATAAGTCTCTTCTCAACTGTTTCAGCACCATTATAATTAGTGTGTATGGCAGATGATCAAATTAATAGTTTCTGGGTTCAAATCTAGTACTGGTAAGATGTTAACATTTTAAATGAGACCCTCAATTTTCTACCCATTTCTGCAGAGAGTTTGGTAATTGCTTTAGCTTTGCTCATTCTGCCAATCCATGCTTCAGAACACTGATTTCATTAATGAGCAGCTAAACATGACTGCCCTGCTGATGATTTGTTCCCATGCTACCTGGGAAATGTCATTTGAAATGGCCTAAGCTCAGTAAAAGGGCACTGAAAAAAATTAAGTGGCAGCACTTTGTTTTACTCCAAATTGCTACTAGTAGAAGAAAAATTGTATCTTACACAGCCATATCCATAAACACGTCTAGAAATGATTGGTGCAATTTGCAAAATCTTATCTGGTGTGAAGAAAGACAACAACTCTCACTGCAGATTTTTTTCTGAGTTGTAATTATCATAAATATTTATTCTCAAAGTGGATGGCTGCTAGAATTGTAGTCTACTTAAGGAGTTCTAATCTGGTCTGTGCTTGTAATGCTCAGTAATGCTAGATCTGTAAAGCATGAGCATTTACTATTTCAGAACCAATTCCAACTGGACATAATAAAAGTAAGACTGTTATTTCTTCCTTAGTGGCATTCAGTATTTTTTTGTGCTTAGCTGAAAACTTCTGCTGTCCTCATGCTTTCAGGTGGGTAGAGGAACATTGGCTAAGGGAACATAATAGTGTTACAGACATTTCTTACTATTTTCATGAAAATGTATCTCTGCTTATGGAAGCCTTCAGGATCTTTTGTTATGTGAGTTTATACATGCCCAGAACTTGTCAGATAAATCCTACAACTGGGACAGCAAGAGAGGAACCATTCCACAGTCACCCTTCACAGAGGAGCTGGAAAAAAGCGATGGCAGGAGCTGAATCAGGAGATCAGGACTGTGGACTGGGACCCTGTTGACTAGAAACACTCAGATAATGGAACACTTACTTACCTACACCATACGAATCAATACACTGGAATTCCAGGAAGGCTTATGATTGCACTGGGTTTTGCTTCAACATCTCCCCTGCTACTGACTGAGGTTAGATCTCGTCATATAAAAAGCTGACCCTTTTATTGCTCTGTTGCCTGCAGATGACTAAGACACTTGCTAACACTGTTGAAAATTGTGGTAAGAATCTTTTCAGTATCAGCAAAACAGTATTTTCTTCCTTAAACTTTGTTCTGATTTAACTATTTCAGTTAAAGCATTCCTAAGAAAAATATGTCTGTGACACGCTAAATGACCAGTAGTTGGACANGGTTGAAAAATGTGGTAAGAATTTTTTCGGTATCAGCAAAACAGTGTTTTCTTCCTTAAACTTTGTTCTAACTATTTCAGTTAAAGCATTCCTAAGAAAAATATGTCTGTGACACGCTAAATGACCAGTAGTTGGACAAAGTAACAAGCAACAGAAAGCACAATCCTGAGGAAGGTAGCATAGACACAGACACCATTACAGGTTCTGCCAAAGCAAGAACTAGCCCGAAGAGAAGCATCAGTACATTACTGTATATTACTGTCCTCACAAATAATTTCAGGGCAGTTAACGAAATTAGAAGTAAAATCTTCTTAAGCTGGAGTAGGGAGACCACAGCTTTGTTGCAAGGGAGAAGTGGGAATTTTGTCATGTAGACAATTCACATGTAGATAAATATCTTAAAATCAAAGCAAGGGAGAAGATTTTTCTCCATATTTTGCAGCTATAACCCTCTATCAGTATTCAAAAAGAAAAATGTTTGACTTCTGAGTGATTTTTGGTGGGTTTTTTTAACTCTCCAAGAGTCCTGGTGTGATGATCAGATCAATACCTGTCCATTAGAATTTGAAATTAATCTATTTTGCAACTAGTGAGTGCCCTTCTAGTATTTCACTGAGCATTTTTGATAGATGGATGAATTTAAATAGAACAAAAGTGTATCTGATAATGAAGTCATTATGCTCCTTCTGACTTGATCAGAATATTTGTACCACATAAGTCCATTAGAATATCAATGAGATGATTCATATCAGGTTTCTTCAGGGAAATAACAAGCATTTTTAAAAATTTTATACTTCCAGCAGTGTGACTTGTCTCTCACAGCCATCCACTTCACACAAAGGTTTGGTATGTTCATTGTGCATCTCTGCAGCCCTACGATCCTATTTCAGTGCTTTCTTAACCAAGTGCCATATGAAGAACTGCATTTTACCTTGAACAGGTATTCATAATTCGGATAAATGCTTTGGGGCAAGCACGTGTGTAAATACATCTGATAGAATTGGGGAAAATCTGCTGACTGTGACAATACCATATTCCAGAACAACAGAGACCTGCCCACCCA
>WEKX01007660.1:155451-177309 GCA_013390025.1 Pitta sordida
TTCTACAGAAAGGCATAGAACTTGCAGGGGGAAAAAAGTGCAAATTGGTGGTGCCCTGATTTTTAAATCACTTGGTCCCACCATTACAGCAATCAACGTGAAGGTACATGAGGAACACAAACCCAAGGCTCTGTCAGCATCTGCAGGCTCTCCTCACACTCTCAATCTTACAGCCAGAACACCTTATGGCTCAGGCTGTCTGAAATAGATACTGAGGACAGCAGCACAAATACTGAATTTGTCAAGAGAGCTGACACTGCTTTCAGCACGTCTGTAATTGCAATCTGGCCCCTACCAGAAGTAATTCCAAGCAACCACTTAGGAACAATAGTTTTTTTCTCTCCCTCCCTTTCTATTTTTAAATAAACTCACTTCAGTTGACTCAATGCTCCTCACTGCTGCATCCCCCAGACAGAGAAGCTGACCTGCACCCACACACCACTGGAAAACACACCAGCTGGTGCCCAAGTTCAGCTGGATAAGTAGAGTCCTCTGATCTCTGCTGCAGTATTTGGTGAATAACTTCAGAAGAAATGTTTTCTTGAAACTCCTTTTTCCACTGCAAGCCCATTATCATCCCACCTTCCCAGGACTGCTGCACCACCAGGGAAACTGCTTCAGCAGCCAGAAGGAGCTACAGAGCCTGTCAGGGAGGACACATACCTGGGACATCACTTTCATTAAATCACAAAATAAAAGCATTTACAACTACATTTATCCACAGTCCCTGAAAGCACGGAGTAAATGACAGAACCTTTTTCTCTCCAGAACTGCTTTTAGATGAATACACCATTTTCATTGAAGGAAGAAGAGTCTTACAGCAAAAAGTGCTTTTGCTATCACAGCCGGTTAGCTCACAATACACATTTATCTGTTAAGATACGATCAAGAGGGAATTTTGGTATGGGTAACTTAATCACAGTGTTACCGATAGAAAGGCAATTGCAGGCTGTTAAGGCTCACAGCAGGTGCCTGCTAGCAGCCAGCATGTGCTTAAATCCTGCCGTACTCAGTGGCAGGTAGAGGTGTTTGCAGTATTGAGATCCTCAGGATAATGGCATTAAAATGGTAACAGACCTGATATATTTCTATTCATTTTAGAATAACCTTTACCCAAAATTTGGATACCTTAAACACAAAATCTCTGCTTCCCTTAAAAAAGTGAAGTTGCAACCTATAGCTTTTTTGACACCCGGATTCATGCATTCTGAAACATGATTTTATTATCACTTATCTTCACACTGTCTTCTGTTTAAAACTGTTTACTTAGCACCCCTCTGCATAGGACCACCAAGCAAATGCTTGGTCAAAGCTGAGGCTGTTGTGTAGGCAGCGACAAGAACACTTAGAGAAATACAGCATTTAAGAAAAAAATAAAGTCATCCAATTAAATAAAACAAAAAGGTATAAGATAGTAAGCTGTTAGCAATTATTTTCTATTAAAATGGCATCTTGGTATTTCCAGCTTTATGAAAAAATTTGCTGTCCAAATCTGTGCAGAACTGGGGCCACACTGCTGACACTCAGACCCACAACTTCTATTTACCACAATTGCCACTATATCATAGCAAACAAACTTAACCTTTCTCAGGTAAATTGTTTTCCAATGTTTTTATTTTTAAGCAAATGTGAGTTTTTTAAGACAGAAATCAATGACTTCTATAATGGTTTTCACTACAGCAGTTCCAATACCAAGAAGTCATTATGGTTTATTAGATTCGCTACTTTACTGGAAATAGCCACACTGATGATAAATTGTTACAGTACTCTGTTTGGATGCTAGACCACATCCAACATTAGAAGAAATTATGAGTTTAATTAGACTAGCTGTTATACAAAGCTGTCTCCTATTTAATGGTAACATCTTCCCCGTGAAAACACAGGAAATACCTGAAAGTTTTGATTCCATACAGCTAATGAATAAATTACGCTTCAAATTCTCCCCCAGATAATTTTTTAATACAAATTCGAAGTTTAAAATACTTAATTGCTAGCTTCAGCCATATTTCTCACCCAGTCATTTTAACTGTGTATCTTCTGCAATTACGGACAAGTAAATTTGACAAAGGTCATTCTTGTGACCTGTTTTTTTGTTGAGTACATGCATTAGCATCACTGAGAAACACTGCGGTGTGTACAAGTTTGAAAGAAGTTGGGCAGGCTTGAAATAACCACTTCTTCCATGACTTGCAAGCTCTTTCTCCTTGTTATAATGCAAAGAGCTGCCTGAAATAATAAGGAGAGCTGAAAGAGATGGCTGTTGGCAGCTGGGAATGCTGGTCCTGCCATTCACAGTATCCACACTGGTGTGTGCTCACTGTCATCCCGCATCCATGAGCAGGAATGTGGTGGCTGTCACCTCGCAGGAGGCTGCAGGTCTATCTCTCCCAGAAACTCGCTGATACCAAGAGGGTATCACTGACCACTGCCCACAGAGAACTCAGGAATGGCACAACACCTGTCCAGAGGCAGTGGGTGGGAACAGGCAGCAAAGAACACACACACACTCCTTCATGCCTCCATTTGAAGGCAACGTTGCCTTTCCAGTCTCGGCTCAGACCTGGCTGCCGACCTCCCAAGGACTAACACACAGAGCTGTCTGAGAGAAGCTCATGAATCCCTGTCCATCTTCATGCCCTCCTCACCTGTACCACCCCACCTCTAGTGCTGCTGGAGATGGGTACGGACCTACCGGGGTCAGCTCTGAGGGGACGGCCATAAAACCCCTTCATGTGGGATGGCGGCCGGGCAAGGGGAGCCCCGAGCTCCCCACAGACACAGACATGCCTGTGAAAGCAATGTTGCTTTCCAGAACTCAGTCCTCAAAAGAAGAGGGAAGCTGTGTATCAGCAAATTAAAAACACTAGAGGGGAAAGTTAAAAAAATAACAAAAATTGACTTACAGGATCGGATGGGAGGTGGGGGCCTGTGGGGGCTTGCTCCTGGCAACAGCCCGCTATCGACTCTCTCACTCACTTGTCACCCTTAATTTTTATCTTTAGGACTAAAACTTTAAATATTTTTAGTCAAGCCTTGGACTGGGTATTCATGACGGGGTATTCATGTCTGGGTGCTGGCCGTGGGGACTCCTGCGGGGAAGCTCCTGCCAGCTCCTTCCACAGCCCGAGCAGAAGGCAGAGCCTGGCCCCTCAGCAATGCCATCAGCACCTCTAGGGAACTGTATTTCAGAAAGCTTGTACTTCTGTGTACTTCTGTGGCAAAAATCTGAGGAGCATCTTCACTGTAGCACTTTAGTGGCCTGAGGGTTTTTCCTCATACCAAAATCCCCAGTTAATTCCTAGAGATTTCAATGCTGTTAAATAGTGCACTTCTGAGATCAGTGGCGAGAAATGGCTCATGCTGTAAACTGGCCAGATTTAATCAGAAACATTCAGCTATGGCCATGGAGTCTGAATTATTTCCCTCTAAACATCTTGAGCTCAGCTCAGGACTTTTGTCAAATCTTTGCCTGGCTCCCAGAACAGGGCTGATTTCCAAGGAAACCTTGTCAGAATCACTAAATCCAAGGCAGACCTGCCACGAGGAATATTTCCTCTGAAAAAAGATGCTATCACAAAGTCTTGTCAGGCTTTCCAAGACTTTCTCATTTCTGCCATACACTCAGGAAAATGGCTTTCCAGCACTACAGTTAGAAAGCCCCACGAGTGCTGAATGTAGTCAGGCTCCAACATATTCCAAATTCTTGCTGCAGGGGTGGAATGGAAGTTAGAAAAGAGCCTCCCTTATTTGGATATTTCATTGTTTTTCTAGAATTTTCAGTTGGTAGGAAATTCTGAAACCTTGTCATTTTCTTCACTTGGGATTGAAACCACATATCAAACCCACATAGGCAGAAGAAACCTCAACAAATCTCTGCATAATCTGTCCTTTAAACCCCAACAGTGGAAGCTCTAAAGCCTTTTTCACTGTGGATCAAATGAAAGAGACATGGAGGAAGAAGAAAATTCTTGCCCATTCCTTCTTCACCAAGGAAAAGTGGCAGATTAGCTAGTTTCAGCCTGATTTGGGCTGTATTTTAGCACACTGTGATGTATTTTGACCATCCTCACAAAATCAGAGTGCCCTAGCTGGACCAGAAGTACACACATCTTCTAATGTCTAGGTCTCGTTGCAATTTAAGTCCATTTCTTCCTTTACCTGTCATATCCATGGAAACAGTTTCTTTCTCTTCACAGTTTTTCAGCTATATTTTAGGGCTGAGGTATTTCATTGATCCTCTAGTCTGCAAAATGCAGCTACAGCACCTCACTCTTTGCTCATACATCTCTCTTTTGGTAGCCCTGTACTCCCTGGGACAGTAGCATTTCATACTACTAAGGACAGAGCTACTGACACCAGTGAGCCCTTCCCAGAGCGCCATGCCACTACATGCCACTTCAAACATTTCAAATGCCACACTCCTCCTCACATATTGCAGTGCTGGAGGGGAGGAGAGGGGCAAGAGTATGATGTTCATGATTTCCCCAATAGTGGAGCTGCTGGGGGATATCTCCATGTGACTCAAAGATCTTTTTCATAAACATCATTTGTCACCTGCTTTCCACTTCCTATAGCAATTAATTTTAAAATTTCAGGTCTCTAAAAAGCTGACAATTCAATTTCCTACCACACCTCCACACCACGATACTTTGCTCTGAAATTCCTTAAGGAATAGCCAAGCCTCCAGAGTGCTTTTTGCTTCAGGTTTCAGTCCTGAATATTATTTGTTTTGATTCTTAGAGATCGTCCTCTGCAGAATTTTACAGAAAAGATGACTTCCACAATGCAAAGCTATGCAAACATATTAATCAATTTACAGGTGGACATATCTGTATCACAGAAAATTAGTAATCCCTTGAAGGTAAATAAAATTGTTAAAAATTGTTAAAATAAAAATTGTTTAACTAATGGTAAGGAAAGACCATGCAGCCTCAAGAATGCTAAATGTTTTAAGATAAATTGGACAGAAAAGAAAGGTGACAGAGGTTCAATTTTAAACTGCTGTAACACCTTCTACATGACTGTTTTATTCATCATTCTCACTACATAGAAGAGAGTTTCACAAATCACTTCTTGTAATTAAAGTATTTATTCTCATCCTGTGGCCCACCCCTGATGCTGTAAGTAGAAAAACTCTCCAAATCTCATGCTGCTGCTGAAACTTCAGACACACTGATGGCAACTTACATCAAATAAGCCAAAAGCCAATGCTCAGCAGTGCTAATGGGGCTCTGCATGGCTGAGGCTCTGCAGGAGCCCAGGAGCCCCATGGAGCTGCTCCCCAGCTTTACAGAGCACATGCACACAGGTCTTCCTGGAAGCTCAGCTGGAACTGCTGCCATATCTTGCTTGGTTCAAAGTAAATAAGTTTACATGACTTTCTCTGAAAGTTTCACAAATTACTCAGCTCTGGATGGTTTGCAGGATCAGGATGAGATCTTTAATTGCTACAGGAGTCAGCCAGATTGAACAGCTGAGAATATCACAGGATATTTCTCTCATGGTTCAATAAGAAATCTTTCTGTGTATCTGCTCAGTAACCACAGGCATTATGTTGGGGTTTGGCAAAGTGGTTGTTTCTTGGCCTGGACCAGAGAACAGAAAGCAAATCCTGGCAAGGACTGCAGGGCAGCATCAGCACAAACCACATCCGTGGAGTTAATGAACTCAAGGAGTAAAGCTCTTAAAGGAATGAATATCCCAAAATTAATGAAATTTTTCATTTCATTAGGAAGTGAATACTCTTTTTTTTTTTATTCTACATCATTGAAACTATAAAAGCAGCCCCTATGGAAAGGGACGACTCACCTGAAAAACTGATTTAATCTTTATTCATTATCTTTCTAAATGCAGCATCTTATTGCCTGTGCTCTGAGTGTTCTCCAGAGAGCCAATGGGATTTCTTAATGGACTCTGTGTTGGGCTGTGAGAGGAGGGCTCAGGCACTTTTTTCATCAAATAGCTTCACCTAACAATATAAATATAGCACTGCATCTGAGGAATGAGAGAAGATGTCAGTTATTGCCTTGTATCTAGGAATCTCTCCTTTTCACAGAACTTCACACAATATTCTGAGTTGGAAGGGACCCACAAGGATCACCGAGTCCAACTCTTAAACGGCACCACTGCCTCCCTGGCAGGAATAGAAACCCCAGTCTCCCACATGAGAGGCAGGGACACTCACCACTGTACTAAAGTAGATTTCCATGCATTTGAGTGGGGTTCCTGCCAAGGAGAATTCCAGTCCAAATTTCTGTGCAATATATAAAACATAATTCTATTTATCAAAAAAGCAAAAAGTGACAAGCAATGCAACAATAAGGTAAAGCCCAGATTTGTTTCCAAACAAACTCTGGGCCAGTTGAGCCAGGCAGCTCTCAGGAGCTGTGCCCAAGGGCACGTCCAACAGGATGGAGTGTCATGGGCAGCCACAGAGCAGGTGTAGGAGGTGTGTGGGGCCTTGGTAGAGTTGGAAGGAACCTTTGGAGATCATACAGTCCAACCCCCTTGCCAAAGTGGAGTCACCTGTAGCAGGTGACACAGGGACACCTCCAGGTGGCAAACCCACCTGTCTCCAGAGAGGGAGACACCACGACCTACCTGAACAGCCTGTTCCAGAGTTCTCACACACTCAACGTAAAGAAGTTCTTCCTCATGTTGAAGTGAAAATCCTTGTGGTTTAGTTTGTGGCCATTGCTCCTCATCCTGTCACTGGACACCACTGAAAAGAGCCTAGTACCACTTTGTTTGACTATGTCTACTCTGTGCCTAAGACAATTTGAAATTGTTGAAAGACTGTGAATCAGCTGCTTCACTTGGTAATTTCTTACAGTGATTAATCATCCTCACTGATAAATACTATGGTGGATTTTTCATTTGAATTTATTTGGCTTCAGCTTTCTGCTAGTCATTCTTTTTATACCTTTTTTCCCCCAAAGCTACTTAACTCTATAGTAACCTTTACTTTTTCCCTGTAGATTTCCAGACTAATGAAGTTACCTCTCCATTTCCTTTTTGATAATCTAAACAATTTGAACTCCTTACGGCTGACACTTTCAGATAGAGCCTAATCAATTCCATAGCCTGAAATTCTCTGTAGTCTTTTTTTTTCCCCTATATATCCCCAGTAGTGTTCTCCAACATCCTTTTTAAAATATCAGACTCATTAAAATCAGATTAAAATGCATTTTGCCCAAATAAGCCCTGGCTCCCGAGTGATCTGCATGGCTTTAATAGATTTCCCCATCTTTGTGTTAGTTCTCACTTTCCACCAGCCATGCGTTTACAATCCATGTTGTTATATTTGCTCTGATGAAGTGCAGCAGTATTGGGGGTGGTTCTCTCCACCAAACCCAGGGCCACCTGGGGTAGGTGGCAGCTCTACATGCAGTGTTGTAGCATTGCACTCTAATTAGATCCCACATGGCATCAGCCCTTGTCCCAGGCTGATTATGCCATGTGGTGACCTGTCCCTCCCATGACAGTGAGCTGAGGGACTTCCCAGGGTTGTACCTGACCCCACAGAGTGCAGCTGGCTGGGCCAGGTAAGCTACAGCCCCTGCTCCCCTCTAGATCAGCTCCAGCCTTCCCTCCTCTCTCACAGGAATTCAGTGTGTAGTACAATGGTATTGACACTCTACTATACTTTTGTGGTATTTTCTATGCAGGCAGCATAACAACTAAAACAAGCAAGACACACAGCCATGGGGTTTTGCTGACATGTGGTGCAGTCAGAGTTCCCATTGCTGTGTTCTAATACTCATTTGCCTGTGAGGAGATATGAAATGAACAATGGTAAAGCTGAGACCGACTCAGTTGTTCAACCTTTTAGAAATCTTTTTTTGAACAACCATATGTGTCATATTTTTTCATCACAGAACCCTTTTTTTTCCAGTAGCCCTGGTGTGTCCAGTTCATTCAAGATAAAAAGATCAAAAATATCTCTTTGACTAATTCTAATAGCCTAGCTAAAATTGCTATTTACAACCAGCTGCTGTTTACAAGAGGGGTGGCAGCAAAACCATTGCTCTCTGCCATCTGTCCCTCCCTCCCCACCACCTCCTGCGATCCCACCCACTGCACCAGAGCTGCAGGTTTCGCAGAGACAGTGATGGCCATGGCTACAAACCTGACCTTCTGGACTTCAACTATGTGAAAGAGGAGATGTGAATACCAAGCCCTGTTTTCTATGGGTCTGCAGACATTATCTCACTGTCGTTTCTATTTCTAACTCAATGGAGTTTTGATTATCTCTGGGGGAATTAAGGAAAATGGGGTAACAATGAAAGATATGTTCGTATTTTCAGAATGCGCCTTGTCAAATCCCTCACAGGATTCACCCTAATGCATTCCTCAAGTCAGGAGCAAGTAATGTGATTTAACTTCTACATTTTATGGGATCTGCAGATGTAGAATTAGAAAACAGAGGCAAAATAAATAATAAAAATAAAACAAGGACCAGAAAAATGCAATTGCCATTCTAAGCAGAAGGCAGCTCCTGTAAATGGGAGTGTCAGGCAGAGCCTGCTGGGCTTCCTTGGGGAAATAACAGGACAGCATCTTTCCATCACTGAAATCATCTGGGAAACAGCCTCGGAAGGAAGTTCTCTGCAGTTCCTTGCTTATCATGTTGTCTTAAGTTAGGTCAGCCATTACTCAGGGTCTGCCATAGCTTATAATTTGGCAAACAAAGGATTGTATGTGCACAGAGCCAATAGCAAACAGCAGCAAGTGTGAAAATGGGTGGCAGTGACTGGTTTCTGGCCCCACATACCTTCCTTTGCGGTGCACAGGAGTCGACAGTAAGCAAAGCCTGTTGCACTATCTAGAAGTTTATAACTAAAAACAACAGAAGAGCCTGACCTGGCCTTCAGGGAAGGAGGGAGTTAATATTTCAGGAGGGGGGTTTTTTGGAGGCAAAGTTAATATCAGAGAAACCCACGCCAAATGCTAAGTTTTGTTCATTGCCTCTTCGCTGGCCAGTGTGATTGCTGTGACACAGGACAGAGGGCCAGAGTCCATCATTCCCACCACGAGGGGAAAGCACTGGAACAGTGCTAGAGGATGCATAATACAACTCAGCCCTCAGGGCAGCAAGCAATTTTAAAGCAGATGGACTGTAGTACAGTATTACCACATTTTAACTCTCTTCCTTTCCTTCCCTCCCTCTCCAAAAACATACCCGTAATAATTTTTCATTTTTATTTGGTAATGAAGTCAAAGAAACTGAGAGCAGCAGTTTTAATGCTGGATGAAACACCTCCCCTGGAGTGCTCAGTGTGTGACAGAACATGGAAGTTGGGTTGGTCTTTCTGTGAGGTACCTGTGCAGTGAACTTGACATCCTCATCCAGGCACCTGTAGGCAGATGACAGATAATATATTTCCTTTTCCTTATCACCTTGGAGTAAAAGTCTGAACACTCTCAGTCTTTCAAATACCAATGAAACATATTTTTAACAGGTTGAAAACTTTTTTCTTATTTTATTCTTTTTCCCAGACAAGGACTCTTCTGTCTGCTACTTACCGGAATCGATTTTTAATTCAAATTACTCCACCTCTAGGTCATCTTGTCAGCCTGAAAGGTGCAACCATTAAATTTCTGTCTTCTCAAGTTTGGAACATATTTTTCATTTTGCAGCTATAGAAATTAGCTCTCTTTGCTCCCAAAAGAACAGCAGTTACAAGAAATGCACATCTTGAGCAACAGAAAAACAAAAAGTGGCATTAAGTGAAGCCCTGGCAGAAAGCCTGGGGAGTGCACCAGTGCCCTACTTATGCATTTTGGGGCAACTCTTTTGTTTGTAGCTAATCAGACCAAAACTCAGGGAGTTCTCTGGGATGGGGGAAGATGCCTGTAGTGCGGGGAAAATGGGTCTGTAAAGGTGCAGCCACATTGCAGGGACACCAACTTGCTGTAATTTCCCTTTGGATGACATGACTAGATCCTTACTCTGGTGTGTTAAAGCATACAGTTCCACTACATTTTTTTCCCTGTTTTTTTAAATCCGGTACAGTTCAGATTTTGTGTGAAAATCTAATTTCCATTTGGGATGAAACCTGACATTTTTCCATCAGTTCTGTTGAACTGATTAACTTGGATTTTCTCCTTTTTTTTGTTTTTGAATGTAGCCAGAGCACTGCCTGTCCATAAGCTGTGTGCTTTGTCGTGTCTAGCTTCAACTTAATTTTCTACTTTTGTGCATGCTGTTCACCTTTCACATTTTGGAAATTGCTTTAAATGCAAATAGATCTATTTGTGACTCTGCACTCGGGATTTTCAGAGTCTAGAAAATTCAAAGTAACATACGACAGAACTGAGCCTGTGCTGCTGATTCACATAATTGGTTTTAGGGATTTTGGTTTTCTCATTTTCTTTTTTTATTAGCAGATGTTCCCTTCCATTTTAAAAGGCCTCAAAATGTTAATTGTTTGAAGTACCAGGTCTGATCATTCTTTATCACTTCTATGTTTTTCTGCTTTTTCTTTCTGCAAGATCACCAACCAGTACTCTGCACATTTAATTCACTCTGCAGGCCTCAGTTACAGATTAGTAAACTGATTCCTTTCACACAGCACGCTGGGATTTAGAGAAATAGAAGTAAGCAGAAAACATTGGACTTTAAATAGAGGTTCAAACACAAAAACAAGTTTCCTTCCTGGCTTGGAACGTTTAAAAGGAGCAGCTGGGCTGCAGGAACTCGCCACGTCCATGTTTTTAGACTGAGTCAAACAGGGGCACATTGATTCAGTTTTGTCTGGAAGATGGAAGAAATGAGCACAGTCCAGATATCTGGTATTAGCAGTAGGTTCAGACCACGCATGCAAACCATAGTTCAGCTTGAGCATGGGAACTTTCTTCATTTCTGGTCCCACTTTGCTGTCCTTGAACCCCACAGTCACTGACTTAGATGAAACATTTTGGATGGGCTGTAGGGCATATTGTATCCACTCTTGAAAAGGAAAAACATCTTCCCCTTCTGTCCTCAGTTACAGTTTCCAGGCTCACTCACAAGGGCCAGAGCGCAGCAAAGGTGAGGCTCCAGGGTAGCAGTTACACAGACAGCAGTTTCCTCTAAGTATTCAGAAATTTCATGTAGAAATGTTGGCCCAGTGATCAGGCAGCAGCAAAGATGCTTTGTCCCTGTGTTTCCCACTGCTGAGTCCCCTGTCCTTCTTCGCGTTCCTCACACTGTTGGAAACTGATTTTCTCACCTCTGTGGGCCTGTTTCTGATTCACGAATAAAGGTTTTTTTCAAGACTTTCATGGAAAGCACTAGGGAAATTTGACATCCTGTCAGAGTCAACATCCTGACTGAGGAGATGACGCGCAGCCCTGAGGCTGCCTCGGGGAAGGGTTTCTTGTGCCCTCATTCCCATCTCTATCCCTATTGCAGCTTCAGCAAAGAGCTCTGGATAAACATGATGTGGGCCTTTAATAATGCACAGCTTACAGCAGGCAAGACAGCAAGCCTGTGTGCCTTTTCTTTTTGAAACAGGGCTTCTCATCTGTTTCCTCCACCACGGTGAGGGCCAGAGGCAAGTTTAATGCTTCCCTGGCTGATAGCAGAATGGTTTGGTGACGGAGAGGGGACAAACACAAAGGCTCAACACACCTTGCTGGGGACAGCCAAAGTGATGTCAGACAGGGAGAGTCCTGGGGAGGTGGCACAGAGAGGCTGGGACCTTCCACCTTCCGTTCTCTCAGTAGTTCTACTCTTGTTTCAGGGTAAACAGATTCAAGTGTGTGATGCCCTGGAGACTTGTCATCACTGGGAGCTACTCCATGTAGACCTGAAGGACTAGTGCCACCTGAGGTGTGATTAAAGGGCATCTGAGACCTCTCCAAGGCAGATGTGACACAGGATCCAGGGACCCACACAGCTGGAGGTGTAGTTGGGTGCCCCACAGGCATCTCAAATGACACCAGATACCCACGTGTAAGCAGCTGCTGTACAGGCATCTGCCTCTCTGGACTGTAATGTGGGAGCACAGCCACCTAAAAGAGACATTTGTAACTTAATGTCATTCCACAGTCATTTTGGGTTACAAATTACTGATCCAAGTACGGACTTTGCCTGTCACAATTCCCAGCAAGAGCTTTCAGCTAGGCCAATTAAGACTTGATTCCTGCAAGTTATTTCTTTTAGGATTTCAGCCATGGGCCTGGCTGCCAAGCGACATTTCTCGGTACTTTGTTCTAAGCTGAGGCAGTTTCTGATGATCCAAGCCACCCTATGAAGACATGAGCAGTAATCCCTTCAAAGACACAACCTTCCCTTCCTCTGAAATGTTGATGGCAGTATGTTCCTTTCTGAAGGAAAACAGCAAGAACTACAACATGATATATAATTTTTTGCTATTAATTTTTGGATATGTAATTTCTGAGCATATCCTCTATCTTGAAGTGTTTTATTAGCTGGAATCATTTTCACTATTTAAGAAAATTGGCCTGTTGAATTGTGGGTGCTTTCCTACTTATTAAAACTCCAAATAAATTTCACTGTTAACTTTTCTGATACTCAGTTGCTCAGTACAAATAAATGAGACATATTTCCTGTCAATTGTTTCCAGCTGCTACAACATACATACAGCTTCTGTGTAGCATGGACCAACTCACTTCTGTAAGGGTGGGAGAAATCCATAAGAGGATATGTCTGACTTAGTAAACGCCAAAACCCTTCAATAGCTGTCCCTAATCACCAGCACTGCACTCACAGCACAGAGCTGGGAAAGAGGCAGATATTAAAGAAAAGGAGCCTTAACCAAGACATGTGGTCCCTGTTCAAGTCTTCCTTGAGCAAATATTTCTCTTCATACACTGTTTTCCATGTAGCCTTTTCACATAAATGGGAAAGACCAATGAAATTACTTTGAGAAAAAATTGGAGATAGAGCAGAAATTATTAAAATGCCCTACCCTGCCCATTGCTTGTACCTGCATCTAGGTCATCCCATGCACAGGCACTGGTATGAAGTGCTACAGTCATTGCTTCAGATTTTCTGAGTGGTGTTTCATGTTTCTGTAGAGAAGGGTTCAGAGACAACTTTTCCAGACTCTTGAGGTGGTCAGGTGTTAAGTTTGAATCTGTTCCATATTTGGAATGAGCATACTAATATACTACTTTACATATAACTCTGTGTAGTATAGTTTTTCTATCTCATTCTATCAGCAACAGCAACTTTCTTCATTATTACTGCAGTCTAAGAAATCCTCATGTTAAATCTTTCCCCATCACTCTTCTCTGTCACGTTTACAACAACCTACATGTTATTGTCTCTTTAATTTGCTAGTCAGGACTTCAACATGCCTTACACAGTCCTACACATTGTTCTCGTGCTGTCCTCTAATTTTATTTCACATCATTTATTTTGTATTTCCAGGCAGTTGCCATTTCTCTTAGTCCTGTTGTTTTACATTATTTTCCTGACCTGACTATAAAATCAACCTATTTTTCACATGATCACAATTCACCTTCTGCTTTACCCAGTTTTGATGGTTTTTAATTTATTTTACTGGCAAGGTTTTGGTGTCAATTCATCAATTAATTCTTGCTGTCACCACCTGCTATCAACATCGGTTAGGTGACTACATACCTTTGAGAACTTGAGCTCTAATTCCCACCAATTTTGGGGGGAAACAAGCAGCTCACGGTTGACCTGCCAGTTTGGGAGCCCTGATGCCTTCAAAGAATGCCAGTGCTGGAACAGACAGAAGTAATCTGCAGTATCTTGTATGAGGAAAAGAATGAAAAGAGGAAACTTATCATGTTTATTACAACAGTAATGATATCACAGTGGGGATGTGTTGCCTTGTTCCAGATTTATATCTGGGATCTGTGAATGTCCCAGGGCTCAGCATGCAATTGAAAAGACACTCTATTTGCATGTCCTCCACATTCAATAAATAAAAAATGGAAGTGTCAGAAAAGCATTTTAAAACACTCTGTTATTAAGCAGTTACCAGCAGATCTTGTGCTTTTTGGTCATTAGTCTCCAAGCTCTCACTGTATGTTGTGACAAGCTGTAAATGCTTGAGCTTTAGTGCCAAAAAGAGAATCAAAGCAAAAGAAAAAAAAAAAGGAGCGGGGAGGGGGGGGGGGAGTCATCTTTAAATCTGTGTGTCTTTAGATAAAATCCTGCCGGCAGATAGACCCAGCCTGGCAGAAGGAGTGATGACTAAGCCCCATTTCCTCCTGTGAGCAGCCACTTTGCTGACAACCTTAGACATGCAGCCCTACACACTAAGGGACACTGATGGTCCATGAAATTTTAGCCTGTATCAATGATAGATTGAACTTCTCGTCCTTCTTTCTAGTTCCAGAGAGACATAATTCCTAAAGGACAGATTTTGCAGTTAGTAAACATAAACAAACCCAGTGTTTACGCAAAAAGGTCAATTTTTTACCTGTCGACTCTTTCTCTACAGATTTAGGTCCTGAGAGGTGATTAAAGCAACACTAAATTATTACCTGGAATGAAAACATGAGGATATTCATTCCCCATGAGGTGTAAAGCATGCAGAAGGCAGAGTGAGACCTGCAAGGTCTCTGAGCAGGTCCCTCTTTCATGCCTCCATCTCGCTTTCAAGGTGTCTGTGCCCTCCCCAGCCCAGTTATCTTGTATCTGTGTCTGTCCAGGATAAACAGGACCGTCATTCCTGCAGCACATCCCCTGTTCCCCAAAAGCCCATGTGAGTGGGCAGACAGTCAGATCTCACTCTCTCTTCCTTGACGACAGAAAAGTTGACACTTAACACGCCCTTTCCTTGGAACTGCTAGCTTGGAAAAAACCCTCAAATAGCCTGGAGGGAGATCATGCGTCCTGGATGATGTCCTTGCCATGATTCCCTGCCCCCTGAGGCTGTCCATCCCCAGGACCTGTTCTTTACTTTGCTATTCCTTTTTCTACTCAATTCTTGCTTACCAGGATCTTCTGGTTTCACTTCTGGGCATCCCACAGGTTTGTGTCAACTATACAGTCCAGGGACAAATTATGTATTTAACCACTACAGTCAGATCCCTTACTTTTCACCCACAAGAAAATAACTTTTTCTTTTAAACATGAGTGAATTTATAGCTCTCCTGACCCTGCAAAGGTGAAAGCAAAATTTTAATTTGCTCTCCTAAAGCAAGACTCGTCCCACTCCATTATGTTGGCAGTGACCCACTGTCAGGGCCTTACTGCACGAAAGAATTCCAGGAATTCCACAGTCACAGGAAATAAAATAATTTGTGCACCTCAGCCATTAGGTAATTCATCTGGGTTATTTTTGATTTGGGGCTGGAATGGAAGGATGAGTCCCACCTCAGTGAGAGCTGAATATCTCTTCACCTCATAGTTTTTGTCGATGCCTGCAGACATTTCAGCCCTAAGTACCACACTTGGCACCTACACAGGTAACAATGAACACAAGCTCACATCTCTCATTTCCCCATCAGCTTTGCCAGGTTTGGTGACTTGGTTGAGATCTTGCTCTTTATCCAGCGCCTTGAAGCCATAGTCCCCAAAGTTAAGGTGCCAAAAGGGAGAAAGAGAAACAAAAGGAAACTTGTCCCTAAGCACCTGCTGGCACTTCCTCTGCTGCCATGTCCCATCTCAGAGCATTTCCATTGTCCAGCAACTTCATGGTGTCCTCCAAGGTTGGGTTGTGGCTGCCAGCTCTGTCCAAGCAGGTTGGATGGGGTTTGTGGCCCTAAGAAACAGCAGCTGGGCTTTAGGTCTAGATATGTCCACCTTAGCAAGCTAAGTGCCTATTTGCTGGCACATCTGGGACTGGCTAAACATGAGCCAAGCCTTGTCCTAACCCTTAGCTAAACTCTGTGCTTTCCAGACCAGGTAGTCACAAGGTAAACAAGGAAGGTCACAGGGACAGAAAACTCCAAACCCACATTTCCCCAAAATGAAAAAGCAAGGTTTGCTCTTCATTTAAGCAATGTGAGGAGCCAGTTTCCAAGGAGCAGTCACACAGCGTCTTCAAATTCTTTTTCACATGCCAGTAGAGGGTCCTACCCTGTGTGAAATTACCTGCACCTCTCAATTATTTTCCTGATATACTGTTGGGTCCTCCCAGGAAAAGCACCATCACAGATGAGGCTGTGAGTTTGAAATTCCCTGTCCTGAGCTTTTTCATTATTGTTCTCCTTCCTCTATGAGAAATGAGCTGCACTCCCCACTCTGTGTTCTTTATTTGCAGGTGATTTTTACTTAACTGTGTTATTGATCCCAAGATGGATAGGAAGCCCAGCAGCCTAAGCCCTGTCCCCAAAGGAATGAAAGCTCCATTAGAATTATGAAATTCTCCAGGATACACTGAGGCTCTGCAGTTCATCTAGCAAAAAGTCTTTACATTTTACTCACATCTCCATGATTTGTATTCTTTGCTGAATTATTATTTTTTATTATTACTATTTATACTCAAGGTTTCTCCTCTAACTCAGCTGCATGTGAAAAGCAGTCAATTAATAGCTAAGGAGAAGGGCAGTCAATCCCCCATGAGGCTCAGATATCTCATTTCTCAGCCTCATCCTAATGCTATCATCTCCCCTTCACATCCTTTTGCTCAAGCAGGACAGATTTGGCATTTTCATCCAGGGGAATTAATGAGGCTTCAGGATCTCCTGTTGTTTTTGCCTGGGATAAACAAAAGCATCTTTAGAAATTGTCAGCTAAAATCGATGAACAATGATCTACAGGTTAAAGAGGTATTCCAGTTTTGGCCAGCATAGAGTCAATTTTCTTCACAGTAGCTGGGACAGGGCTGTGCTTTGTATTTTTTATGGAATCAGTGTTGATAACTCAGGAGTGCCTTCTTTAACACTGAGCACTGCATATACAGTGCCAAAGCTTTTTCTAATCCCATTCCACCAGCAAGAAGTTTAAGGATGCTCAAGGAGTTGGGAGGGAACACAGCCGGGACAGCTGACCCCAGGTGACCACAGGGATATCTCAACCCCTATGGAGTCATGCTCAGCACAGAGAGCTGCAGGAAGAAGGAGGAAGGGGCGGGCATTTGGAGTGATGGCATTTGTCTTCTCAAATCACCTTCACATGTGATGGAACCCAGCTTTCTTGGAGATGGTTGAACACCTGCCAGCTCACGGGAAGTGATGAAAGAATTCTTTGGTATGATTTTCCTGAGTGCACAGCTTTTTCTTTACCTAATGAACTGTCTTTACCTCACCCCATGGATTTTCTCACTTCCACTCTTCTGATTCTCTCCCTCATCCCACCAGTGGGGGTTGACTGAGTAGCTGAGTGGGGTTGAGTTGCTGTTAAATCACAGCAAGATGCAAATAAAACTAGGCATCAATATTCCAACAGCAATGTTCAACAGGAGCTTCACCTGGAAGTGAGGACCGAGCTGAGAGGCAGCACCTCACACACCAGCCTCATGGCTAACGTGTTAGTGGGGCACCAGAGGGACTGCTTAGGACAAGCATTTTCTAATAAGTTCCCTCACCACACGTCATGTGGAGTTAGTGGCAGATCCGTGACGTTTGTAGAAGAGACTAATTCAGAGCCTGAGAAGTGCAGAGAGGATAGCGAAGTTAGATAGGCATTACCTAAGTGAGAGAAGGAAAAAGCCGACTTGTATATATGGGAAATACAATCCAAATGTGGAACTTTTATTTAGGAAGAAAGTGAAGCTGGAAAACCGACAACACAGAAGTAATCCAAGAACAGACAATAAATAAGGTAACTACAGGCAGAAACGTAGATGTCACAGAAATGTGGGCATGCCTCATGGCTGTTCCTTGGAATAGCCACAGGCTCTGCTGTCTCACAAGGAACAGAGTCAGGCAGTGCCAACACTGGATGAACACACTTTCAGGACTGGGGAGAAGAAAGGCAAGGATTGTTGAGAGTAGGAAGAAGGAGATATGATTGCAATACACTTGAGGATTTCGGAAAATAGGAACATCCAAAGGAATGCAAGCAGGTCCCCATATAGCTGTGTGTGGAGGGAATGTGAAACAGACAGCTGCAAGAGCAGGAAAACCTCCCTACAGCCAGATCAAAGTGTTTCTGAAGTGATACAGCTTCCAAGAGACAGGATGGGAGCATCCTGCACGCATTTTGGACCAGCATGAGACATCTCCCCATGGACACTGGTACCGAAGCATGGCCACAGTCCTGGCCCAGACACCTCCTCTTGGCTGCCCAGACATAACTTCCCACTCCTCCAAGACAACACTGCTCCAACACTGTACCTCTAATCTCAAGATAAACCAGAAACATTCCTGTTAGCCCTTTTCTGCAGTTTGGGGTGCAAAAAACACTCGTACGCGGGCAAGTTTTTTCAAGCTAGCTCTAGCAATGATAATGGCAACAGTTATGAAAACAGAGTCTTAAAATGCTCTTTACACCTCTTTAATTTTGCTCAGTTCTGCCCTTGAACCACCAAAGTTTTCGCTTTCTTGCTTTTTTTCAAGGCAGTACTTTTCAGGTAATAATATATTTCTGGTATATTTTTAAGGAGACATTCCACAGGCAAGATCCTCTCACAAGCCAAACCCTTTGTATTCCCTAAAAATCTCTTTGCTGAATAGTGGGAACGCACTGACCTGGAGGAGGCAGTGGGTGGGGATGCTTTGTTAGGTGGGGAGTTCCTCCAGCTCCTCAGAAAGTGTCATCTGATGGGAAAAGTATTACCATCATTAAAACCCCTTTGCTGAAAAACAATTGCACCAAACAGTCCTGTGCTAAAAATGACTGCTTCCAGCTGCCAGGCCTCACGCACAGTCCTGGCTGACCTTTACAGGGCATTTCTGCTGTGCAGTTAATTTCCATGGGTCCCTCAGGTGGGCACTTCAGAGAGTCTTCACCTGCCTTGCACGCTGCTCTTCCAGGGTTATGGCATTCTCAGACTCAGCAGCCGAAGATTCATGCAGGCTTATTTTATTCAGTGCCTATTTTTATGCATCCTTTTAATCCAATATTAGGCTGCTGCAATCATCTTGATTAATTAATGTGAGCAGGACCCCTCTGTGTTCACTGCCTGGGTCCTACTCTTCATTTCACACCCACGTCACACCACTCCCCATCTAATACAGGAATAGAGGTATAGGGCATCTTGTCAGAATCTAATTTATTATTTCTAAGCATTGCTAGAATTTCTCTCTTCCTCTTGAACTAGAATTTGAAATAGTGAATTATTTTCCTGTAAGGTAGGCTGCCTAAGTGATTGAACCTGTGATCATATTTTTAATTGAAACATTCTATTTTTAAAAGCTATAGAAAAGGGTCCATGTCTCTTCAAGACCTTGCTTTATTTAAAAGCACAGCCCTCACAACAAAACCTCTGAATGAGACCACTAAACACATTTCTAAGTGTCCAAGAGTTATTTGGACTGATTTACCTGTGTCTGTGCATTACAGCTAATCAAGATGAACACTGCAGTGACAAAGGGAGGCCAGCCAGATTAAGGTCCTGCTTTGGAAAATCATATCCCAAATAGCAGCCACTGCCCCAGTAGAGCTCCCAGTAAAGACAGCCCCACAAGGGGTGTAATGGGAGGTAATCTACTGCAGTTTATGAAGTTCAAAGTACTCCTGTGGTGCATCCCAATTCTACAAACAACTATGTCAAACATTATAAAGCTTTCCTTTGGGGACTAGTGAAAATTATACACACAGGGACTAGAAATCTATTAAGCCATTCGGCAGGTAATAACTCCTGCCAAATCAGGCAGTAATGGTAGCTGCTTATTAGCTCTATTAGATACCCACAGACAGAAGGCATCCGGCACTGTTCTGTGGCACAGCATTATCCTCTGATTTGTTTCACACCACTTGTATTTGTCACCCACCCCCTCAGGAAGCCAGAGCCACCACCTGATACCAGTTAGCTGGAGGCTCCTCTGTAAATTGGCCTTTGTGAATGACAGCAGTAGAAGCTGTGGGCTGAATTACACCCAGCTGTCTACACGGTTGATTTAAGAGAAGATGGTACTTTCAACCCAGTTGAGGCAAGGAAGGGATGAGCAAGTTTTGATGCTGCAGCACATCATATCCTGAAGGCTCTGTAGTCTCCCCTAAAAGAGTGCTGCACAAGCACACACACAGAACAACAGCCCGAGCAGTATTAGCATTTGTATCCAACACCAGATTTGCCAGACAAAATAGTCTATGATCCTGCAAGAGAAGAGTGGGGAGAAGATGCATAAAAAGAGAAAAATTAGATTTCTCTAAGTTATATAGCTTCTTAAGCAATTATTGAGTAGTAATCTCGGAGAGCCATCTAATTTAAATTTCTATATACTGTTACTATATCACAGCCACTAAGAAAAAAGGCAGTTCCTTTTCTCCTTTTCCCCTGATTGCCTTCACTCTTTTACTGTGGAACTGCTTACCTGAAACCCCATTAAGAACGTGCAGGCAGTAAGGGCTAAGGGCCCCATGTTGCAGGGGAAACATTCCCACTCCTTATAAAGAGCACCTTAGTGCCACAAGTGCCCCACTCCTCTATCACCTGACTTACTCACAAACCACACAGAATTTTCATTGCTACATGATTTCCATTTATTACCTAAAAAATAATGGCAGACGGACATCATATAAAAAAAACATTATGTAGCAAGTCACTGAAGACTTGTGTTCATCATATAAAGACTAGGCTGTTAAACGCTCTCTTCCATCACATCTTAATTTTTTCATTTTCAATATTTTCTTCCTCATAATATCTGGACATTTGTCCTACCTTGGGACTTTGGAAATTTCCACTTCCTCTCTTTTCTTCTCGCTGCTCAAACTTGAAACAAAACACATGAAGTTATCCCTATGTTGAACACGGGGAAAAAAACTCAAACCAAACAGTACTTGATGCGAATCAGGGTTTAAAGACAAAGAGAGACAATGCTGGGTCTCCCTTCAACTCTGCCAAAAGGGAGATGGACTGTCTCTGTGTACATCTGCCACCTACAGAGGGTCTCCAGCTCCCACCGTGCTGCTGTCCCTCCAACAAAACCCAAGCTGAGTGCTACGACAGCATGCTCAAAATCCTTTTAAGTTTACACAGACATTGGATTTTGAAGCTATGTGGAACATACCATGTGGACAAGCCTTGCTCTGAGAGAAGGAAATTCTCTGATATCAAACACTGTACATTTGGAAAAAAACAAAGTCCGTACCACAGAGGAAAATAAATATTGCATTTTCATTAACTCCCCTAAAGCGTTCCAAATAGAGGGGGAAAAAAAGCAAAGCAGCAAAGTGACATTCATTATTTTTTGACTTTGGCCACAGCAGCAGGTTGGCAGGGGTCACATGCAGGGGAGACTCTGGGCACTCACAGCAGCCCTACATCCCACAGTCCTGTGGTAGCAGCACCTCCTCCTCCTGGATCAGGGCTGAGGCAGCTGCCAGCACTGCCTACCAGAGAAATAAAATCCTGCAGATAGGATCAGACAGGCACAAGTGTTTTCTGCCAACAACATTTCAGATTTCCAGCATGTTTTGAATGAAACTTTTAACAGCAATTTATTCTCCGGTGAATATCCCCTCAGTTTTTTATTGAAGCTGCTTGTTTGAGTTTCTTAAGACTAAGAACCCTATGAAAATTAAGAAATTGCTATATAGCCATATATTTAATAAAAATTCCATTCCTAAGGAGCAACAGCCTGTGTATCCAGCAGCAGGCATTTATGTGGTCATGAAAACTGGCAGGCGAGAAGCTTGGGCTGGCTGAATGGGCAAGTAAAGCTGCTGCTTTTTCCCAGGCCAGCCCTGGATGCCCAGCTGCAATGATCTTCAGGATCCAGCCCTGTGCAATCCCTCTTTCCAGCTTCTTAACCTTGCTCTCACTGCTGGGTCTAGTCAGATTTCTCATTGAAAGGATAATTAACCTTCCAGATGACAGC
>WEKX01007661.1:0-12546 GCA_013390025.1 Pitta sordida
GTCCTCCTTATTAGTAAACAGCAGATTGTCCCCTCTGCGCTGGACTGATGTGGCCTCACCTTGGATATTGTTGCAGTTTTGGGCACCACAATATAAGAAAAATATTAAGCTATTAGAGAGAGTCCAAAAGCGGGCAACAGAGATGGCAAAGGGCCTTGAGGGGAAACCATATGAGTGGCTGAGGGCATTTTTTCTGTTCAGCCTGGAGAAGAGGAGGCTGAGGGGAGACCTCATTGCAGGTACAACTTCCTTTGAGGGGAAGAGGAGTGATAGGCAGTGGTCTCTTCTCTGTGGTGACTAGTGACAGGACCTGAGGGAATAGCCTGAAGTTGTGTCACGGCAGGTTTAGGTTAGATTTTAAAAAAAGGTTCTTTACCAAAGGGTGGTTGGGTGCTGAAATGGGCTCCCAAGGGAAGTAAATGGTCACAGCAGAAAGCTTAACTGAGTTCAAGTGTTTGAATTATACTCTTGGGCACATGGTGTGACTCTTTGGGATTGTCCTATGTAGAGCTAAGGGATGGACTCGATGATCCTTGTGGGTCCCTTCCAACTTGGCATATTCTGTGATTCTGTGAAAATCAAATCAAAAAAATACTGACATATAAAATGAAAAAAAAATGTAGAAGCTACATATCTTAATTTTCCATTTAGTCTTTTGATAACAAAGAAACATTAAATGAAAGATGATGGGACACACTGCTCATTCCATTCTGTTTTGGAATGTTGCTAGGTGGTCTTGCAAAGATGATTAACTCTTATCCGTGTTGTCTTACTGAGGAGGATAAATTGCTGAACAATTCCAGAATTGTTCATTTACATTTTTAAAAGAAATGTGCATTGCTGTATTTGGTCTTTGCATTGTCCAAAATGGATTACTCATTGTGATTGTTTCTGAACAGTTAGTGCCTTTGGACATTAATCATAAAAACTATAATCATGATCAAGTAGGAATAGCATATTTATACAGGAAACCTGATTTAAGAAAAAAAATATATCTAAGTGGAGTAAAAATACAGAACATATGAACAGAGCATGATGGTCTGGGAAGGCTGATATTTGCATTGTACATCAAAATCTGAGGTGGATATGTAGACATTTTCACTTTCTCAATCGAGATAAAGAAATTGATATAGACAATATTTTGCCAATTGTAATACTTTAATGTTTTTCTGTTGATTTTTAACCAGATTTCTAATTTTCCCATTTGAATTAAAAAGAATAACTAGTTTTCATTTAAAAGAAAGTTGTTTAAAACATGAAGCAAATCACAAAATTATTCTTATTTCCAGTTAAACATATAAAACTGAAATAGCTTTTCAATTTCTAAAACTCTACTTGATTCTTCTTTTGATTTTTTTGCTCAATTAAAGAAGAATACATCTCCTTTGGTATGGAATACAGACTTAATTTTCAATGTGTAACAGTGAAACAAAAATAGAGAACATTCTGGCTAGTTGTGAGAGGAAGGAAAACTTAATGCTACCTCGCACAAAACAGTAACAAATATACCACCTATTCTTAATTTTTTTTTTCTATTTTAGTTCTATCTAATAAAAATGTTTTGTGTATAAAAATTTGATTATAGATTGTGATTTACAGGTCTAATGGTCTTTATATGTATTATGTAGTTCTTATAAAGTACTTAGTACTAAAAATGTTTGAGAGACACCATTATTATTCACTGGAGGCCAGCCATAAACAGGCTCATATGTTTACGTACTATTGCACAAATAGTACAAACACTAACTTTAAATCTACTGAAAATTAAGAAGGCTTTTATGCAGTTGAAAAATACATTAAAATGTAACATATTTATAGTATTAGTTTTAAAATTTCTATTCACATGAGTTTTCCATTGAAGTATTTGTTGAAATTAATTAAACTGAATGTCATACCTGTTACATATGTCACATGCAATGTCTTATCTTCTTTACAAGCATGTATACTTAAGTGTAAAGAGATAATACGTGCAATGATATGATGAAAGAAAGTATGTAGGCTTATCTGAAGAGACAGCTATATAAACTAGTGTCATGGGGAGAGTCCTTCTGTTCTATTGTAAAACTTTTCTCCTTTTTTACTGGAACAGACAATAGGTATCTCTTCTTATCTCGCCTTCCTTCCCCTGAAAGGAATGTAGCTAGGGGTGGGGTTTTCTCCTTTTTACCTGAAAAACAATGAAGGATCTTGTGTCTTATCTCCCCTCCCTGGCAAGGCATGTGACATGGGAGGGGCCCGAGGCCCTATAACTAAAGCTCCTGGGCCTCATGAGGAAGTTGGTGGATCTTCTGGACTGAGGACATCTTGTTTTCACTTCTGATCTCTACTGCTGCCATTTTGCCCAGGACTACGTGGACCTTTGACTCCTCATCTCAGAACAGCTTTTCCCCTGCCGACCGCTGGATCTCCCTGCAACCCCTTAGACATTTCAGGAAAGGATCACTGGCTGTTACTCCACTGGTTTGCCTACCCTAGACCCTATTCTCCTGCCCCTGGAATCCTGGAGGTGCCCTGGTTTTTTCCCTTGAACTAGGCAACACCTCGTGCTTGTTTGTTTTCCCACTTGTCAACAGTTATCATTGTTCCATTGGTTTTTTTGATACTGTTATTGTTGTTGTTCAAACATATATATATATATATTTGTTGTATTTTTTTTCCTTTCTCACAGTAAAGTTCTTATTTCTCTCCATATATATAATATTCAAGTATTTCTAAATTTAATTCATACTTCATCTTAATTGACCCAGGACAACTGGTTAGGGTGCCAAAATCAGACATCATTTATAAGACCAATCTATTTTAGCACTGTGGATGCTGACCTGGTTTTGTTTGTTTGTTTTCTGATTAGAAGTTAAATCTGGCTATATATATTTTTTAAAAGCATTAAAATATGTACAAGATGATCTTTGTCATATTTCAATTAAATGTATATAGCTTTAATTTAAATTTTGCTGCCTGTCCAGATGCTGCTGTTCCTCTTTTGGAATTTGCAACAGAGAGACTTCCAGAGTTGTTTTCTGTCCTTGTTTAAAGAGGTCAAAATATATATATGAGAACTTTGGGTGCTTATTTCCAGTCTCAAACAATTCATACTGAAAAAGAAGTCCTTAAAATAAAGATTATTGTGTAAATGCACACAAGAGTGATTCATAATCAGAATTATATTAAATAACACTTATTCTTCCTTATTATGTTTGACTTCATCAAGTTAAGACAGAAAAGTGAAGCTATCAACATACAGGCAATTGATCTTCACTCCTTAATGTAATTAGTTCTTAATTCTCTCATTAGGTCCTCTGTATATGTTGACATTTTGAAAGTGATTCAAAGAGATGTCCTAATTACTACAATATGAAGCTTAATGCATGCTTCATAGAATCTCAGCAGTGAACACCTACACCTTCCTCCCTCTGCCCCTTCTCTCTGCATCTGTACTCAATTTCCAAGTTTCTAACAACCAATCATGCAGTCTCAGCAGACCCAAAAAGCACATTGGTCTCCTATAGCATGCACACATCCCAAACTTGCCATTTGACTGATTTATATGAAGCATGCAACTTTTTTTCTCTTTTTCACTGTCTTGGTATATAAAATTTACAATATCTTTCTGATAAGTACAGTCTTATTTTTCATTGTGGATTTCATTCCATATGCTTTAGCAACAGCCTTCTTCAAACAAACTTTTATTAGAAAGGAAAGAATTAAGAGACATAGGGAACGCATTACTAAGGAAATCTGTTTTGACTGAGAAATTCTGTCCAACAGTCAGTAGCATGATAAATAGTGCGGTTCTGCATCATAGAAGTCAACATACAGAGAGCCTCTTATTTTTTCACTGGGTTTTGTTGTCTGCTTATTGACCCTGCTGCCTGTGGCAACCTATGGCATGAGCCTTCCACTGTAGGGACANTTTTTTCAACCTAGGTGTGTTTTCGCTAGAGTCAAGAATTTTGAATGCTTTAAAGTGTACCTCTTGTATGCAGGTATTTGTTGTCTATGAATGGAGTAAGAAAAGACATTGCTGTTATTTGAAGTTCAGAGATTATTCTGAGTTGGAAGGGACCCACAGGATCATATGGGGTTAAAATATACCAGTACATGTATTCACTGAAGCAAAAGAAAGAAGAGGATAAAAAATACAAAATAGAAGACTTCAGGGAAGTTTTGTCTTGAATATTGAACAAAACTGGAGTAGAATAATACAGAATAATACAATCTTACACTTTTCAGAAAACTGTCCCTTCTACTAATATCGGGACAGGGCAGCTAAAATACACTAAGTAACAAAACAGTCTTGTAATGAATCTAGACTCGAAAGTTATGAGGCCTTGAGATCACAGAATCACAGAATCACAGAATATTATGAGTTGGAAGGGACCCACAAGGATCATCTAGTCCAACTCACCACCTAACACCCGTACAGAGACCGAGAGCACATCCCAGAGCGTAACACCAACCTAGATCCCTCACAGTCTAGCAGGCCACTCCGAGCCGGAAGGGGTCCAGGGTCATCCAGCCCTACACCCCCCAGCTAGACCATGTCACTAAGCTCCTCATCCAGTCTTCTCTTAAACACCTCCAGGGATGGTGACTCCACCACCTTCCTGGGCAGCCCATTCCAATATGCAATTACTCTCTCTGTTAAAAAACGCTTCCTAACATTAAGATTAAACCTCCCCTGGCGTAGCTTGAGGCCGTGCCCTCTCGTTCTGGTGTCNTATAATAGTCCAGTATGAATGTGCATCAATTAGAAATATGAAATCTTGATTCCCAGAACACTCCTTACATATGCTATATACTCATTACACAATCCTTCTTGCATCTTCTTTCAGTCACAGCATATTACCTAGGCTCCCAGGCAAACTCTAAACTCTGAATAGTCCCACTGGAATGTGCTTAAGTACCTTGAGTGAACTAGACTCCTTTTCTTTGGCTTCAGAAAATTTAAACAGAAAAATATTCTTAATTCAGGCCTCAGATAACAGGTCTCTGCATTTAAAATGTGGCTTATTTCTTCATCTTCCTTACTGGTTTCTGCATCCTTTCCTGGAAAACATTAATCTTATACTCTTTAATGCAAAATACTGAAAGAATGGGCATTGTATGGTTTTGGGATAACTGTCTTGTTCTGGAGGGTACCTGTTTTGGTTTTTTCTGTTGAAAAATCCTTTTCACTTCTTTAACTTTGCTGGATGGAAGAGGTAGGGGGGAGGCTGGGCCATCGTCCCTGATGGCTCAGAGCTGGTGTGGCGCTGGCAGAAGTGGCAAGTGCAACAGCCCTGGCAGCATGGCCAGGACCTTGCAAATGAGTGGTGGCAGAGCTCGGTAGAGCCTTCTACAGTGCTTCCTGTCTGCTGCTTGTGGCAACAGCTGGGTGGTGGCTGTGGACAGTGGGGGACCCTGCAGGCTGGGAGCAGCATAGCGGTAGCTTGTGTGCACACGGTGGCCCCTGCTGCTCCTGGTGTGTGGCTCTGCACTCTGGGTGGCTGGAGCTGGGCCACTGGAGCCAGACCACATGGGTGGGGCTGGCAGTGGCCATGTTGCTGACAACCTCTTCCGTTTCCCACCAGAAGTCGCCGCAAACTCTTTCATGTTTCCAGCCATGACAACTCTACTTTGTTACTGATTGGTGGAAGGAGGAGAGCAAAAGTAGAGCTGGGGGGCAAGGCTCTTTAAACCCAGCATGTGGTGGTCTCTCTCTCTTGTTCCCTTCCTGATGGAGAAAGCGGAGACACAGACCTCCCGTGGCAGCTCCCTGCCACTAGACACAATGGCCACGTGGCGGCTTCCAGCAGCGTGCTCAGCACTCATCTACCTCCTCCACACACCCAGTGGGAAAAGGGCAGTTTTAAAACAATTTTTCCTTTTCCCCCTTGGTTCGGTTTTTTCCCTCTGTTTTACAGTCATACCTCCATATGCATGGATTACAGGTCTCCTGCGGGCCCCACAAAACCTAATCAGCGAACACAGATTGGACATTAATATGGCAAATTTATTGCCAGAAATATGGCAACTTTGGAACACTGCAACATCCCAGGTTGCTTATGGCAGCAAGGAGCATGGTACTCGGGGTTTTTTCCCTTTAACTGCAGCAACTTGCACTGGCAGGAGTGCGTTGCCTGAGGCTATGAATATGCACATATGTGCTGACAAGTCCAGGCTGGCTACTGTGTCCGGAATGGCCAGAACAGGGCCCCATGTGGGTCCCTGTGTTACAGTTAAAGACTTCTTGACTCCTAGCAGAGCCGGCCAGGGCCGGGGCTGGCTGCCACAGCAGTGCAGGGCCCAGGAAATTATACACTGCACCATGAATAACTGAGTAAGTACTGCGGGAAAAATTTCTGTCAATATGAGAAGATTGGAATATGACAGCATGAATAACTACCGTGTGACTGTATTATTCTTTCCATTCTCCTTTTTTTGTCTTTTCTTCTTTCTCCTCCCTCTCTTTCCCCTCCCTCTCTATCCTCTTGGTTGGGAAGGAGTGGGAAACATATGCTTACATATACATATACAGTGAGCCCTCTTCCACTTCACACCTCACAGGTAATGGCTTCATATCTTCACGGTGTAATTTTTCAGCAATTAAGGAGGCCTGTGCAACCTGACATGCATGAATATTCAAATTAGACAGTCATGAATATTCAAATCAATCGCCTCCCCATCCTGCTCTGAGTGAGAAGGCTACAGTGGGTCCCCCCACCAGTGCGCCCATGTCATGCCAGCTCTCCCCATCCGGCTCTGCTCCACTACTAGAGGCTGTGTGCAGTTGTGAAATGTTTACACACTTTCAGATTAGATGTGGTGTCCAAGACTCTCCAAGACATACTCATCTACTCTAAGTATGGAGAGACCAGCTCTATCCACACGGCGAGACACCAGGACAGCGGCGTGGGTGGCTCCCCCGCACCAGTGTTCCCATCTGAGTAGAAAAGGGTCTTTTCCTGGCATGGGGTGGCTATGGGTGCTGGGAAACACCAACACAAATACCAATACACAGCAGGACAGTGCTGAAACAGCGCCAGAATGCCAGGGGGACGTGTGAGGGTGCAAGGTAAATTTGCATATTAATAAGCTGCCATTCTATGCGGAATGTGGATGGAGGGCTTTGTGGGTAGGAGGCAAGGCCTATGGTACCATGGTACAGGAGACCTAACTGTATATACATATAGATACATATACATATATATGTACAGGTAAATAAATAAAAAAAATTTTTCCCCTCAATCCATCTTGCCTATAATTCTATTTTANGGTCCTGGTACATTCTAGGCATGCTCCGAGGTCTCACAGCTAGCAGAAAAATCACCCGCAAATACTGAATCTTGCAAATAGCGGATGGGGAATACGCGGGGGCTCACTGTATAACCATAACTATCTTCTATGAAATTAAGACAAGCACCAGTTAAGTCTCTGTTCTCTTGGTAAAGACAGACAATTTCTTCACTAATTGAATTAAGGATTGCGGAGGGCAGCCATTTCACAGGTTCACAGGTTATNTGTTATTTCACTGTAATCTGAATTTGTTTCTGTAATTAATAAAACACACCTGTGATGGTGACTAGTTAAAATCATAAACTTAACTAATATTTGATCTTAAGGAAAAATCACAGATGAGCAAATGTATTTTCAGCCGAGTATATTCAATAATATCAGTAACCGTGGTTTTGGAGATTTGTTTATGTGCAAGACAATATTTTCTCAAGAAGAATACACTAGATGGTAGTATAAACCCTCAAAAATGGATAGCTTTCTTACAGATAGAAACAGTGGCTGTAATTCCTGAAGGGCACCAGAGAATTAATAATGTTACTTAAAAATGTGAGTCTGTACTTTGATACAAACTTTTTTTTAGATGCTGGCACATGTGAGGAAGCTGAGGATGTAGTTTTCTTTTATGTTACAGCCATATAAGAATGAAAATGAAAATATTCCCTTTTTATTGTTGTTTTAGATTTCCTTTGCATTTTGTGACAAAACTAGAATCTCAACTGAGTATGTCCACGAACATAGTAACCCTCCTACATATTTTTACTTACCCCTATGGACATGTCAGATATAATCTGAAAAATGGGATTATTATCAACATTTGCAGTAATTACTCTTGTGGTAACCATTTCACAGAAAAGATAACACACTTCACTATATCCCACTGTGTTATTGTCATAGGTGGTGTAGAAAACAGTATGTTTATGCAGCTTCTAAAGTAACAGTTTTAACTGTGGGAGAGCATCACCAGCAATGTCTAAGAAATAAAACAGTCTCCTATCCAGTTAGCGATACTGTTTTCTTATCATTTTATCAATTTTTAAAAATCCATTTCCTGAGATTTAAAGACTTTGCCATTAAACACATAGAGAACATAATTCAAATCTTTACCAGAAATTGTGGTTTAAGAAGTGTCTCATTTAACTTCTAATTTCTGTTGACTCCAGGTTAACAAGATTCATATTTTTGTGCCCAAGATTCTTGATTTTAATATATCAACTTGATGATTTAGGTTTCACACATCGTAAGAAAGATCATAACTTATTTTTATGTAAACATTGTAATGTAGATCATGATACAAGTTTATTTCAGTGGGCACCAGACTAAACTTCAAGTGATAGTTTTACCCACTATTACTTTAGAAATCTAAATTAATTTCATATTTTATTAAATGAGGAACACATATTTAAAATTACTTCAAAGAAAACTTTATAGATTAGAACTGAATGTTCATACTCTAAATTTTCTGCATGAATATACAACTAAATGGCACAAACTCCACAAGCTTATAGCTTCCTTTCTTTCCAAACATTTCTAAAAATAAAAGACCCAATTTGCTAAAATAATAGTTAGAGGTTTATGCTGGAGTAATATTAAAGATGCTAAGATAATTACATTGAAGTAATTTAGCGCTGAAAAATTTCAAAACCTATTGAATTTGTTTCACTTAGCAAAAGGTCTAAATAGATGAAGAAATAACTTCAATATAATACCACAATACATGCAGAGACACATGCCTAAGCCCTGACAGCTTGTTTGGAAGCCTCTCGCTACAAAGTACACCATTACTTTTTATCCTGAAGGAATACAGCATGACATTATCACTGTGATTAATGAAAATAGAATGTCTAGCATTTGTACTATAAAAAAGTTCTTTCAGAAAAAAGAAAAAAATTAAGTAATTCAGAAACGTAAACTGAAGGGGAGGGGGGTGGCAAGCAGAGAAAAAGAAAGAAATTGACCCACAGAATACAGTTACTGGAAAAGAGATATTTAATTTTTTTGAAGTATAAATCAGCACAGCTTCCCTGGCATGAGCAAAGCATTGCCAGTAAACTAAATAGTTGGGAAAAAAAAAATAAAAAAATGTTGTTATGGAGGAAATGAAAGGATTAAAACAATAGAAGGTTCAGAAACATCCTTTGTTTTACTGCATACACATCTGTGCCTCTTAAATATGTGGGTATGTATTTGAAACCAGATGTAAAGTTTACATTAGGAATTTTAGTATTTTTTTACATTCTTATTATTTGGATAACTCAAAAATACATGGCTCAATTAGAGAAATATCAGTGCCCCTAAAAATATAGGAAATGCTTGAAAAAGAGCATATTTCTTCTCAGAATAAAAGGCAATGACAAAAAAAAAAAGTTCTGTAAAAAATATCTACCTCTACTCTGACAAAATAAATAAATCAAAACATGATCATATTTGGGCAGAAATAGCACTGTCATATCATTTCCAGCTGTTGCAACTTGTTCCAACTTGATCTGAATTCTGATCAGAAAGCCACTGTGACTTGCCATTCTGGCAGAATATGCCTGTTACGTGTCTCAGTGTTTAACAGGAAACTATGATAAGCATCAAAGACCAGGGAGTTGAGGAGAGCATGAAATAAAGTATTTCCTACTGTGAAATGTTTACCATTCTCATTGTAGGAAAGACAACTTGGATAAAATGAGCAAGCCACTATTATGTGATTAAAACCGATAACATCAGATTACATTCACTCAATCTGGAAACAAATTTTATTCCTTCCTAAAATGGGATAAATCATAAAATCAAAGAATATCCTGAGTTGGAATGGACCCACAAGTATCATTGAATTCCAATGCCTGGTACTGCACAGAACAGCCCACAGAATCACACCATGTGCTGAACTTATTGTTCAAATGCTTCTTGAACTCTGTCAGACAGAGAAGAAGTCAATGCCTGCCCGCTGCCTGCTCTTCCCCATGAGGAAGTTGTAACTGCAATGAAGTCTCCCCTCAGTCTCCTCTTCTCCAGCTTGAATAGACCAAGTGGCCTCAGCTGCTCCTTATACGGCTTCTCCTCAACGTCTTTCACCATCTTAACCATCTTCTTAATCACATCATTTGGATGCTTTCTAATAGCTTTATATCTTTCTTATGTTGTGGTACCCAAAACTACACACAGTACCTAACATGAGGCCACATCAGTGCAGAGTAAAGTAGGAGAATTACCTCCTTTGACTGACTGTTAGTGCTTTACCTGATGCTACCTAGGACAAGGATTAGCCCTCCTGGCTGCCAGCGCACTGCTGACTCATGTTCGACTTCCCACTGATGAGGACCCCCAGGTCCTTTCCTGCAGTGTTGCTCTCCAGCCTCTCATTCCCCAGTCTGTGCATACATCCAGGGTTGTCCCATCCTAGGTGCAGAATCTGGCACTTCCCCTTATTAAACTTCATATGACTTGTCATTGCCCAGCCCTTTTATTTGTCCAGGTCTCCCTGCTTAAATGAAGACATTAAAGAGAATTAGCACTAAGATGGAGTCTTGCAGAACCCCACTAGTTTTAAGTGCCAGCCTAAAGTAATCACATTTACTATAACACTTTGTGCCAGTTGCTCACACATCACATTATGTACTTATTCAGAAAATGTCTGTTTGCTCAGGTATATGCATACACAAGTGCAAGTTATGTATTAAGCAACAAATTATACAAATATAAGAAGCCTCTTAGATGACTGCAGTACCTCCTTCCTTTTCTTTCCTGATCTGATTCCAGTTACTACACTTATTCTAGAATCTCTCATTTAATTTGAAAGCAGTGTTCATTATTTTCTGAGCTAATATATACGCAAACATGTATGCAGAAATGTTTATCTTCACTCCTCCTTCTTCCCTGAAATTACTGAAGTACATTTGGCACGACAGCCTTGTAGTGTCTGTGTGTTGGTGGTACCAACAATAACTACATGTATGAATACAGATCCTTCTGTTCTCTGCATATTCATTTAAATATGTGCTTGTTAGGAAGTAATAGCAGAGCTTGCACAGGTTTTATTGTGCTCTTATTTATTCACACACAAATTATTGTTATTATAACATTTGCTGTTCCTTACTTCTGTTCACTTCTTGTCTGGAAAAAAATCCTAGTTTTATCTGTCTTTCATAAAAGTGATAATTTCAGGAGTAGGGCAGCAACTGAGAGCAATTGCCACCCAGCTGGTTATCAACATCCTCATGAAGGGAAATGGAGGGGCAGGTTCCGTTCCCTTCTCTCTTGTGAGCAGTGACAGAACTCAAGGAAACGACATGAAGATGAGTAGAGGGAGGTTTAGGTTGCGTTATCAGGAAAAAGTTTCTAACCCATGGGGTGGTTGAGCCCTGGAACAGGCTCCCCAGGGAAGTGGTCACAACATCAAGCCTGCCTGAGTTCAAGAAATATTTAGACAATTGTCTAAGGCACATGGTGTGTCCTGCACAGGGCCAGGAGTTGGATTCAATGATCCTGATGGCTCCCTTCCAACTCAGAATATTCTATGATTCTATGGTTCTACATGCCATGCTCAGTGTTACTTCATCTTTTCTGGCCCTTGGCTCCAGCATTCTTGGATACATATTGATTCAGACACAAAGAAATATGTGAAATACCAGTGTTCATGCGGTAGACAAGCATTTAAATTTTTTTCTCAAGAAATGAAAGATAGTGGCTCAAAGACTTTCAGCCTAAGTAAAAAAAAAAAAGACTTCTGCTTGCCGAGTGAATATTTTATCCAATATGCAAAAAACTGTGAGACTACAGATGTGATGCCTTATATTGGATCCAGATTATAGGTCTTTAGAACATTTCTAAGGGTATTAAGCAGGCCGAAGTGACAATTGACAACACTGCTAAAGCAGAAACTTAATTCCTCGACAGTATGTGTTCCTTGTACCCAAGACTAGTTTACATTTTAAATATAGGTATAGTAGATTAATCTTGTGGTAGTAAGCAATAAAATTTCACAGAAGACCCATTTTATGAAAAAAAAGTAGGAAAATTGAATATGATTTCTGTCTCTTGTTCTCTATTCATCCAGTCACCGGCTAGGTAGTTCCAAACAACCCTGGTGCTGTCTGCTCTTTTCCTACTGTCTCTACAGACAGCTTCAAAAAAAACCCAGGAATGATTCTGGTCTGTTATTTGTGAAACATCCAGTCTAAATGATTCCTGACCTGATGCTACTGCAATAAAATTCCTTGTGGCTTTTTTGTGGTTTGTTTAGAACAAGCTGGGGGCAAATGTTGAACTGTCAGAGGGTAGGAGGGC
>WEKX01007661.1:23396-42539 GCA_013390025.1 Pitta sordida
GGCTTGCGGCCCCCCCCCGCCCCGATCCCGTCCCCGTCCCCGGTGATTGCCCCCCCCGCCCCAGCACTCACCCGCCTCAGTGGAGCACAGCCAGACATCTGAAACAAGCCCCACTCTCAGGACCCTCCTCCAGACTTTATTAGGGGAAGGGGCGTGGCTACGAGCATGGTGTACTTGACTACGTAGTAGGTTCTCAATCTTTGCGGATTCCACAACTTGCAGGAGGAGGACCAGGCCCAACAGCCCGTGAGTAACGGGGATTCACCGTATGCATCTATACAAATGAATGAAATAATACATAAAACTAATATTTCTTGCTCTGTTTCCTAATGCAGTCTTTACTTCATTTTTCAAATTAACAACCTTTCACATAGTTACTGACAGTATGCTCAAGGGTCTAAAATTCAAAGATTTTTGTAAGCATGGAAACCAACAGAAATGGTAAGTCCTGAGGCAACAATAGCTTAAAAAAACCCAAAAAACCCCCACTGTATCACAATCTCATGCTCATGGCTGTCATTTTTTCATGATTTTAATTACTTTAACTGACTTCTGTTGATCTTGTTCTTGCACTGACAATTTATTAATAAATTATATAATATTATATATATAATTAATATAGTATATCCAATATTATGTCATTAATCCCTTGTATATCACGGACTGTCCATTCCAGAAAGATGCTGCAATAAGTGAAATCTTCAAAGTAGTGGTAAATACAGTAAATAGAGTAAATATGGTAAAGTTGTGTCATGGGGCAGATTTAGTTTTTCAATAACCACCATGCTGATATCAAACCTGATGAAGGGAGATGTTAAACCAACTAATCAAAAAGCAGAATACCTCAGTAAGGATTGTTGGGTGAAGGTGGAGGACTCCTTTTGTCTTTTGGTTAGAGAACTAATGGCTCTTGATGGGCCATTGGGCCCCTGATGGTTGTGTGGGGGCAGGGATGGAGAGTTCTTTTGGGGTTTTTTTTGTTTTCTTTTCTCCTTGTTACTGCTTTGTAATTGTTTGTTCTTATTTTTTTCTTTATAAATATGTATACAGAGTGTCCCTGGTAGTTGTGAGGGGACAGGTCTGGGCACGTCCCACAAGTTATACAACCTGTCACAATACCAAACCCATGAATACTCAATTACCCCCCCACCAGTATCACAGAATCACAGNCATGAATACTCAATTCCCCCCCACCAGTAGCCATGCACCCTCCACTAATTATGTCTGGAGGGGAGTTCTGGGAGAGTGGCTCACACTGTAACACCTCATTAAAGGAAAGGAAGTGTTTCTTGGTTCCTCCCGGCTGTGGAATCCAGGGCCCTGGACATTATGTGTGCATGTGAGGTCGCACAACTTGCTGAAAATCCAGCTGTGACTGAATACACAAATATGCGAACCGTGAATATGTGGGGTTTCTCTTTATATGTAAATAATTTTTGTTTCTTTTTTCTACATTTTTTGACTGCAAGNGGCAGATTTAGTTTTTCAATAACCACCATGCTGATATCAAACCTGATGAAGGGAGATGTTAAACCAACTAATCAAAAAGCAGAATACCTCAGTAAGGATTGTTGGGTGAAGGTGGAGGACTCCTTTTGTCTTTTGGTTAGAGAACTAATGGCTCTTGATGGGCCATTGGGCCCCTGATGGTTGTGTGGGGGCAGGGATGGAGAGTTCTTTTGGGGTTTTTTTTGTTTTCTTTTCTCCTTGTTACTGCTTTGTAATTGTTTGTTCTTATTTTTTTCTTTATAAATATGTATACAGAGTGTCCCTGGTAGTTGTGAGGGGACAGGTCTGGGCACGTCCCACAAGTTATACAACCTGTCACAATACCAAACCCATGAATACTCAATTACCCCCCACCAGTAGCCATGCACCCTCCACTAATTATGTCTGGAGGGGAGTTCTGGGAGAGTGGCTCACACTGTAACACCTCATTAAAGGAAAGGAAGTGTTTCTTGGTTCCTCCCGGCTGTGGAATCCAGGGCCCTGGACATTATGTGTGCATGTGAGGTCGCACAACTTGCTGAAAATCCAGCTGTGACTGAATACACAAATATGAGAACCGTGAATATGTGGGGTTTCTCTTTATATGTAAATAATTTTTGTTTCTTTTTTCTACATTTTTTGACTGCAAGCCCCTTTGATTCAAAAGATATAATAAAGTAGATAAGGAGGTTTTTTTCCTTTCCACTCTGGAAGGTTTCCATCTTCCCTGGAAGATATTGTTCTAAAGGACAAGTCAGTAAAGCCAGGGGAAAATAACCTGCAATGTATTGAAGCCCCAAATGATGAACTATGAAGTAGAGAGGTATTATTGTATATCACAACATATAATTATTATCATATAATTAGTGTAATATATAAATAAATCTTGATGGCTGTACTGTTGGGTTTTTTTTTGTGAACTACATCATGGTCTATTTTTCCCTCAGCATTTTACTTAAGGCTTTAGGTCTTGGCCATAAATCCATAACCTGTTTTTCCTTCATAAAAATATGTATTCTAATGATGTGAAGATTTCCTATCCCATATGAATTCACATTATAAGCCTTCCTCCAGGGAAGATGGGATGCTGAGTGATCTGCAAGCTGAAAGAGATGAGCTGCAAATGTTGAGAAAGGCATTCAAATCTTTGAAGATTACAGCCAGATATGAAACGAGCAGAATGAGACTTTGGACTTTTACAGTCTTCCTTTAGGGAGAAGCCATTATAGAGTTAGCAAATGTAAGCAAGAATGTATGAGCAAGAAATACTAAACCTAGTATACTCAAATTAAGTTGCTTATCCTTAAAAATCTCTGAATTGTCTTCAGTGTGATGATTGATCGTATTAGGTAGTAGTTTGGACTTGTTGATCTCAAAGATCTTTTCCAATCATGTTAATTCTGTGATTCTGTATTCAAGTACATATTTGATTGTATTGGGTCTATTTGAACCCATAGCAGTCCTCACAATGCTGTGCTTTAGAAGGGTGTTGATAACACACAAGTGTTTTGACTACAGCTGGGCACATTGTCCCTCTCCCCCCAGCTGAGCACACGATTCTGGGAGGGGGCACAAGCAGGCCAGCTGACCCAGACTGACCAAAGGGATATTCCATACCATATGATGTCAGCTCAGATATAAAAGCTGAGGAAGGGAGCAAGGACAGAGAGGCATTTATTGTTCTCAATGGTTGCCTTCTAAGATGCATAGGAGCCCTACTTCCCTGGATGTGGACACTTCTGCTGGTGGGAAGTAAAGATTAGTCCTTTTGCTTTGCTTCTACGTGGTCTTTTGCTTTGCTTTATTTGTGCTTATATTAAACTGCCTTATCTCAACCCACCCTTTGTATATCATCTTATCATTTTAGGACTGAGTGACCATTCAGGTCCCTGGCATCTAGCCAGGGTAAAACCCGTTACAAGGATTTAAAATTATGACTCCTTGTGAGCACACTCTAAAAGTTTTACAGTATTCTTGACACTTGAAACAGTATTGAAAAGGCCTAATTTTTGTATTATTTATAAATCAAACATTATTTTGCTATATGTTTTCTCCAACTTAAGCAAGGATGAGGACATACACTGGAGCTGCTGCTTCAGATATGTTGCTACACTAAACATATTGTATGACTTCAGAAAGAAACACCAGAGTATTATTTGGACATGATCACATTTTAATGGAGGAGCAGAACTTATCAAGTTCTGCTTTCCTGTTGTTCAAGAAGGGGCCTTTACAGGACATGCACCATCCCTGGCATTTTTTTGCCCCATCCCTGGCGGTGTTCGAGGACAGATTGGACAAGGCATTGAGCAAATTGATTTAGTGAGAGATGTCCCTGCCCATAGCAGCGGTGCTCAAACTAGATGATCTTTAAAGTCCCTTGTAACCCAAACCATTCTGTCATTCTATGATTCTATGACTCAAAGGTAAGTCTCCAAGTGTAGATGCGACTCCCGGTCTCTACCTAGGATTCTGAAATAATGAGGTTTCAGAAGAAAGTATATTTTTTCTTTTATTAACTCAAATTAGATATGGTTTGCATTGGTTATACAGCATCAGAGCAAAACAAGAATGACGGGATGCTGTATGAATTCATGTAGTTCTAAACTGAAATAGAAGTTAGATAAGAAAAACAAGAGCTTTCAAGGCATTATCAATCTAAACATTTTTTTCATGTTTTACAAAGGATATGTACATTATATGGCAAATATCCACTTTAGTACAGTGGTAAGTGTCCCCACCTGGCGTGTTGGAGACCTGGGTTCGATTCCCGCCAGGGAGACAGTGTTAAGAGTTGGACTCGATGATCCTTGTGGGTCTCTTCCAACTCAGAATATTCTGTGATTCTGTGAAATATATTCTGCCTCATAATAAAAAGGATCGCATCATAGAAAGTCTATTCTTAATGAAAGAAAGTAAAGAAACCTTAGGATGATCAGTTCAGATGCAGAAACCATCACTGATACATGGTTAAGATTATTGGGCTACCCCTGCAGTGGATTTATATTAAACTTTGAAAAGAATGAAGACTGTTTCTCTCTCTTACCCTGACAAAAACTGCTGATTAAAAATTTGACCTAACCTTTCCTCCCATGTGTACAAAATTATTATTTCAAGATAAACACTCATCTAGTAGAAGATGCCACAAATTGTCTGGGTCACTAGCATCTTGTATGAAATGCAATCATATACACATGAAGATAAATCTTAAAAGCTTACATGTTCTGAGCATTCTAACCTCTAGGTACAATGGTGAGGCCATCAACAAGCTATGACCTGACACATCCTCTTAAATGTTTGTGTCTTGTTCATCATGGCTGAATTCCATCAGCTGAAACCTTAAGTGCTTGCCCAAGATATTGCTAGAGTTATATAAAGCTTTTCAGGAGGCATCACTTCAAATAGATGTTTAACCTTCAAGCCCTGAAGGGATAGCTCTACCAGTTCCCTGGCTTGTCAATTAATTTTACATTGACAATCATGCTAATGTAGTTTGACAGAGAAGACTTTTGCAGTCAGGCATCTACATTATATAAACAAAGTAGATGAGTGCAGTTCACTGCAAAATTCATCTGGACATAAAGCACATCACAGCATATGTCTTATAAGTAGCACTACTTAATTTTGTATCAACTACTATCCCAGATGATCATCAGCCCTGTAAAAATCACTTTTTTTTTTCTCATCTAGGAACTCTTTCTCCTGTTTTCTTTTCTGTCATGTGTTACCACAAACTCGTGCAGAAAATACAAATATGAAATATATCTGAGTACTTGGCTTACAATACTAACTGTCAAGCAAGACGTGCACTGCTGAGATGTCCCTGAGATAAGTTCTTTCAAGTTGAGGCATCTCATTCAAATTCAGAGAGCAAACTGGAAGAACCATAGAGAAAAACAACAAATATTTAATGGTTGGAAGGAATGATTTACAGGAATACTTCAAATAGGCTGAATGTGTGCATCTTAGCAGACTAATGAGGAAGATGTGCTGAGAATGTGACAAACAAAAGCCAACACAATAGTAGCTGCAACATGAGAGAATGAAAGCAGCTATTAGGTTAAAATACATACTAGAAAATGTCAGCTACACCTGATTCAAAAAAACTTTTTACATGAAAAAGAAAGCATGGAGTAGTTCACAGGTTCACAGGTTGGAATGGGAACTGGGGTTGTTCAGCCTGGAGAAGAGGAGGCTCAGAGGTGACCTCATTGCNCTTTGACCCAAGATAAATAAATTGACATCAACAAGAACATTTAGAATAAGACTGAATACAGCAACAATCTGGAATCAAACGCATATCGACTAGTGAGGAACTTCAAAGGTTTATGCTTTTGTCTCCAAATTCTGTGACATTGCTGAGAATTATTACTTTTGTGTTTGAAAGTGATTGAAAACTGCTGGATCAAGAGAACTGTTGGGAGTTCCTGTTTTTCTTTTCTCTCCTCCCCCTTTCTTTTTGACAGTGAATTAAATCTAACTAAAATTCTCACTTTTAAAAACGATAAGGTTTGCTTTTCTTTAAAATGTTAAATAATTATGAGAGTAGGAGAATGAGAAATATTTTCCTTTCATGAACCTGCATTAAAAAAGTAAGAAATTCTACAGCTGAATATTGTGATGAATATAAATAAGCCCAGTAAAAGACCTATGAATTCAAACATTAGTCCCTGATCACAGAATCACAGAATATTCTGAGTTGGAAGGGACCCACAAGGATCATCGAGTCCAACTCTTAAACAGCATCACTGCCTCCCTGGTGGGAATTGAACCCTGGTCTCCAGCATGAGAGATGGGGACACTCACCACTGTACCAAAGTGGATTTTTGATCATTCCCATCAACAGTATACCTCTATGACCTTGACTGTGATCCTGGTTGTATTGGTTTTTCATAGTCATGCTGTGCAACTGAGGGTATAAACTGCAATATCTTTATATGTACATAATGATTGTTAAGAAAAAAGGAATAAAGGAAACAATACTACAGGATAATGTAAATATTGAGAAAGTATTTTATGTTGTATATGTAAAAACTTTATTTTTTTATGCCTAGGCAGACTGTTACAATCCTTAACCATGGGGAAAATCACTCTATAAATTTTTTGAAACACCCACCTTTCATGCTTTCATGCTATGAAACAGAAAGAATACTTTTTTTTTTTTTAATCATTTTCTGGCATGTAGGAAAGTCAGGATCATAATGTAAGCAAGCAGTCTTTTAGCCAGACTGGTTAACAACTGAGGATGCAGTACCTGATGCACACACTATTTAAATGTGTAAGTATATTGTTTCTGCTTCATCTTATCTTAAAGCATAGACTCTCAAGATTGAGACTGTGTTTTTGTTCAGATCTTATTTATCATTTAACCCAGGGGACAAGGCCTTTGGTAGTATGTCATCAACAATGCTGAGCAACTAAAAAACTGCAGAAACATTTACTGCCTCCATTGATCTCACTAGTAACAATGGCAGCTCCGACTTTAACTTAACGAATGATGTCAAAGCTCACATCTACAATATATTCATGAGCTGTAGGTTCAGGATATTATTTATCACAATGCAGATCTGGTCTTCACTTCAGTCATTATAATAATAATAGAAATAATTATAGATATAATAATGATGATAATAAAAACAACTAATTCAAAATAAACATACTTGTTATTTTTTTAGAAGATCAATTATCTTAGTAAAACTGTTACGAAGATTTGGCTGATGGAAAAGCTGAACAATCAGAACCTTCTAGGTAGATATCAGAAAAATTAGATGCAGTGCTGAAATTATCCACAAGGTTTCTTAGAAATCTTAATTTATGAACTAGGAACTATTTAAAAATTTACTCATACAACTAGCACTTTTATGAGAATTATTTGTAAACTATTCCGAATAAATCTTATGGATTATTGCTATGTTTGTGCTAAGCGACACTGAAGATGAGGGAGAAAATTAGAAAAATTCACCAAAAAAACCTGACAATTTTTTTCTTAGAAAAAAAAAATCCATGAAATTTTTCAAAGAAGTAACAGTGATGTTTGGAGAAAATCTATAGTTCAACCATTATTTCAATGTGCAAGTCAGAGTGACAGCTGTGATTGTATTGTAGATATAAAGAGACATATATATCTCTGCTATACAAGGGCACCCGGAGAAGTTTACTGATCATCAATACGAGCACAGAGAATAGATAAAGTGCTACAGTAAATCTCCGCTGCATTGTGACCTCTGCATTACCACCCAGGGATTTGTGAGGAAAATTTCTCGCAATCCAGTTTCAGGGATCTGCGAGGTTTCCTCGCTGACGCATGCACAGTGCCTCTGCTTCGCCAAGGGGCAGTGCTGGTGCTCCCTGTGGGCGGTGTGGTGGGAAGGGCATGCGATGCAGGGAGGGCACATGGTTTCTCCAGCTCGCAATGGTGTTTAGTGCCCTGTGGCACCGTGCCCTGGTCCCTGACCTGGTCCTGTGTGTCTCCTGTGTGCTCCACTGAGACCTAGCACAACACCGTCACAAGATATGCCTTTCCTCATTACTCAAAGCCCAGTCAAAGCCCAGGCAGTGCTGCTTCTACTGGGACCAGTGGATATTAAAGTGAAAGATACTCCAATACTGATGCCCGCCCCCCCCGCCGCCATAAGCGGCACAGGGTGTCGCAGTGTTGCAAAGTTAAGGTTTTCCAGGCTTGAAGAATGCTGACCAGAGCTCCAGGACACCTCGGCAGGGCAAGCACTTGTGGGCAGACTCCCCTGTGCTGAGAGAGACCATGGGAAGGAGCGGAAAATTGTCCACAGCGCTCCAGACTGCCAGGGTGTGGAGCTATGGGTGTGGCCTGCATGCATATAAATGACCTGCATGTCTTTGCGAGTTTGATGTTTTGCGCGGCCTGTGGCATGACCCATTCCTTGCAAATGATGGGGTACAACTGTATTATGTTGTGACAGACCACTAAGAAGCAAGAGAATAGAGAAAGTGAAATGGGTCAGATATTACAGCCCATGCACCTGATAGACAAAGCAGAATAGTTAGTCACTATAGAATATAATCGGTTTGTTTACTGATCAATTACAGTGATCCCCTGCTTTTTGCAGGGGATCGTGTCTGAGGAGAAGGTGAGACTCATGAAATCCATGAAAATGGCAAACCCATGAATATTCAATTAAACTGCACCCATAGCCATGCCCTCTCCACTCCTGAACTCCAGAAGGTGTTTCTGGAACCGCTCACCTCCCTATGCTGCCTCAGGAGAACTAAGGGAATGCTTTCCTTGACAGGAACCTGTCTTTAAACTCAACTCAAATGTGATCAAACATGGCAAAGGCACTGAGCCACACTGATAAAACATTGGCTTGCATTGGTTGCCTGGGTGCTGCTCAACATGACTGTGCTCTGATGAGGCAGGTGAGCAGCTGCTGCAGGAGGCAGCAGGGTGTGGACAGGGGTCGCGGCAGGGTGCGGGCAGGGACCAAGGCAGCAGCAAGCATGGCCCTGAGGCTCTGCCAGGTCCCAGCCACAGGAGCCGACAAGCTGCCCAACAATGTGGACACAGAGGAGGAGGCGGGGTAGAGCAACTGCACTTCCTGAGCCTCCATCTGGACTGGCCTGGCAAAGAGGCCTCTCAGCCTTTCCCAGGGAGGAATGAAGCCATCAGGGAATGCTTGTATGTGCTGGGAGCAGTGAGAGATTTTCCCTCCCAGTCCCAGGAGAGGGGGGAAGTGGGGTGCTGAAAACTGTTTCAGATTGGAGCTGTGGCAGTTGTCTGTCAAGACGGGCCACCCCAGCATAGCGCTGATTCCCTAGCATTCCTACAGCAACAGGCAACGGGCAGTTCTGTAGCCAGTCCCAGACAGGGATGGCTGCAGAGCAGTGTGGAGCTGGGAGCCAGCAGGAGAACCAGGACGCTGTGTTTATTCACTGGAGCAGGCATAGCAGGTCTGTCTCCCCCTGTCCCGTCCTGTCCCCAGTGCCATGCCCAGCCTCACTACTCCCATCTTGTCATGTCCCGTCCTGGAGCAGCAGCTGCCACAGCCAATGACAGGGCATGGCGGCCATAACCTTAACCCAGGCTGTGAAGGGGAGACAGAGGGAGGTGGGACTGCACAGACATGGAGGGACTGGCAATGCTGTCAGAGTTTCTGTTGGAATGTCGCCTGGTCTTACTAGAATGTTTTATTCCATTGTGGCCTATCCCTGGAAGTGTCCAAGGCTAGGTTGAACAGGGCTCTGACCACCCGAGGAAGGTGGCAGGGGGATTGGAACTGATGAAAGCACCTCTCTGCCCCCTAAGACCCAGCGGACACAAGGACCCTTTTTACTCAGGTACTGGAGCAGTGTTCAAGGGGTGAGGCTACCACAGAACTCACTTATCTCAAGGGAGGTAAGTGGGGGGTCTTATTCCTCTCCTGAAGGGGCTGTTTGGCTCTTCCCTACATGTGAGAAGGATGTTGAACTACTCAAGAGGGTCCAGAAAAGGGCAACTAGAATGGACAACAAGCCCTATGGGGAGCGACTGCAGGAGCTGGGATTGTTCAACCTGGAGAATAGAAAGCTCAGACGTGACCTCATTGCCGTCTACAACTACCTGAAGGTAGGTTGCAGTCAGGTGTGTGTAGATCTCTTCCCTCAGGCTGACAGCACCAGAGCAAGAGGACATGTCCTCAGGCTATGCCAGGGGAGGTTTACACTGGATATTAGGAAGAGCTTTTCCGCAGAGAGTGGTTGCTCAGTGGAATGGTCTGCTCAAGGAGGTGGTGGAGTCACCATCCCTGGAGGTGTTTAAGAAAAGACTGGATGAGGAACTCAGTGACATGGTCTAGGTGATGGGAGGTTTGGATGGATGCAGTGTGGTGCCCATGGCTCCACGGTTGTAGGTTCGATCCCTGGGCTGGCATTCACTTGGGAGTTGGAGTAGATGATGCTGTGGGCCCCTTCCAACTCGGAATAACCTGTGAATCTGTGATGTAGGAACGCACCATCTAGAAGACGGGTGATGGGCAATGACAGTGGGGTGTCAGACCAGTACAGGGCCTCTCGACCATTGAATACCTCCCTGCAGGCTGGTGCACATCCACCGGGGCCACTTTATGTGGACAGACAGAAAACAGCCACACGTCTAGCAGGAAGGGAGGGAGGGTGAAGGTGCAGCCTGACCCAACTCCCCCTTTCCACCACCCGATGGGCACGGCCGCCGTTGCCTTGTCGGTACCAAGGTGCTTCCTCCCCTAGCACCCCTGCACCAGCCCCCTGCCCTGCCCTGCCCAGCCCACCATGGAGTGTGGGTGCACAGCAAGCCAGGAAGGCAGCCCGAGCAGAGTTGCACGTAAGCAGGCTGCAACGCATCCTCTGAGTTGGGTGAATAACGAGAGCTTGACCACCTGCCCTGGTAAACCTGCTCGCCTGGTGCCTGCCTGTAACTTCTCCGGCAGAAGTCCTGGCTCCAGGGTGGTATTGGCGGTTCCCTTTCCCCTTAAATGGTGCAAATGGAGAGTGCGCAGAAACTCCGGGGGGCAGGGGGTGGGGATAGTACTTGAGCTGATTGAGTTCAGAGCACTATCTGTGCATGTGTGTGGACCCACTATTTGCTGAAAAAATAAACCGCAATTAATTGAAACTCTGGGTATGCAGACCGCGAATATGCAGGGGTATATTGTTGAGATTCTGGTGTCATTGCTTCCCTCCTCCACATAATGCCAACCTATGACAACTGTATTTAATAATTGATTGTACAGTTATATACCAATCTTTCTGCTCCCTGAATTGCTTGCTTATATTCTTATACAGTCGGGGAGAATGGGTTTTGAATTGCATATTCAAAGAGCAAAGTAAAATATAAAGGCAGAATTTGCATTTTTGTTGATTAGTTGAGAACATTTCAAGCATTTATGGTGGAATGCATTATTCAAGAACATTCTTCCTGGTAGAATGTGTTTTCTAGGATAGTTTTGTAATGTGAACACAGAAAAAGTTTTATCCAGTCAATTAAAGTAAATACATTTGGAAAATAAATACACAATCAAGTGTTACTTTCTCATCAAGGCTCTCCCAGCTGTCCATTTGCAAGTCCATTATAATATTCAGTCTTCTCTTTTGGCTCAGAAAAACCACAAAATATCCTTAGTCCAAACCTCAGACAACTCATAGGATTTCCATGTGCTAACTCATAGTGAGCTCTGAGGAGCTTTTAAGAATTCTCTGTCCCTTCTAAATAAAAGCAGAATTTGTTGTAAACGTCGACTATCCTTTTCAAATAAGCTAGGAAAGAATTGATGAAAAGGAAGGAATAAAAATCAAATATTTGTTAAGGAAGATCAGATTTCCTTTTGTACTTCTGTTTTTAGGAGTAAGCTATAAACCACATCTTAAAAAACAAATATTAGATTTAAAACTTTCCCTCTTGGAGCCACTCCCTGACTCCTTTTTATTCTTCTCATACTGGCAATGAATCTGCAATCCTCTGCCAGACAGATCTTTAAAACGCCCATCATTTTTAAAAAAAAATCCAGTGTTGGTATGTTCTGACACCAGACAAATATGTCAACAAACATTAAGAAAGTGCTGCCTCCAAGCAGCAGAGCACACTAGGGCACTGTTTACTCAAGTTCATCGCTATGAGGCTTCATTAAGAGTGATGATATTTTTAAACACCATCTCAGTATTACTAAGTGATACAAATCAAATCTAGCAGACACACAAAGTCCTTTGTCTCTGCTCGAGACTTGTACAAACTTCTGTCGTTAAAGATATGACTACATTTTCTGGCTGAAGGAAAAAGACTGCAAGGAGCTGATGCTAAGATGAAATAGATAGGTAATTCTCTTTTGATATTGGTGGGTTTATATTTAAACATATCCTCAGCCCCTCCCTCTTCACTTCCCTCCTCATGAAGCTGTAGAGAGCAATGTGGTCCCCCTGCTTTTTTCTAAACTAGATGAACCCAAAATCCTTAGCTGCTCCTTATAGGACATTCCATCCGGCCCTGTTACTGCCTCTGTTGTCCTCCTCTGGATACACTCAAGGCCCTTACATCTCTCCAAATTGTGGGGCCCAGAGCTGCATACAGTGCTCAAGATGAGGCCACAGCAAAGCTGAATACCATGGGATAATCCCCTGTTCTGATAGGTTGTGTTTGACACACCTCAGGACATGGTTCACCCTCCTGGTTGCCTGGGCACATGGGTGACACACACTGGGCTACTGCTGACCAGTATCCCCAGGGCTCTTTCTGCATGACTGATCTCCAGTCACTCCTTTCCCAATTCTTACTTGTGCCCAGAGTGCTTTGCCAGAGGCTCTGCGTATATGCGTATGTGCTGGGAAGTCCAGGCTGGCTGTCATGGCTGGAACAGCTGGAACGAGAACCCCATGTGGGTCCATGTGTTACAGTTTAAGACTTCCTCCCTCCTGGCAGGGGCAGATGGCCGGCTGGGGTCAGGGCCGGCCTCCGCAACGCTGTATCATCCCGCAGAACTATACACCACTCCATGAATCACTGAGTAAGGACCAGGGAAAAATATTCTGCAGATCACTGAGGCCACAAATATGGCAGGAATATAATTACTGGTGAACCCTCAAATTTTGGTGCTTCAGGTCTCCATGGCTACCACTAAGCCCTCAATCTATGAAGATAAGCAGCTCATGAATATATAATGAATCCCCACCCATCAAACCATCCATCTCAGCCCCACAGAGATCCAGTGGTGTGTCAGCTCCCCTCCACTCACCACAGTGCAAAGTGATGAGAGGCTCCTGGTGCCTGCGGGGACACTGTGCCAGGAACACAACCCAACCCAATCACTTCCCTTCACTCGTCCTGCTGCCAGGGGATCCACATGCCCCACTCCCATGATGCTGGGACAAGCCCGCCCTCCTCCCCCTGCGCTGGGACACAGGCCAGGGGAGCGGAATGGGCAGGTGTCCTGGTGCCAGGGGAACAGGGTAGCCAGGCTTGTGTCCTGGCACCAGGGGAGCGGGGGGGGGCTTGTTTTCCAGCACCAGGATGAGTGGGGTGGGCGAGCTCATCCCAGTGCCCATGCCTACAGGCAACCCGCAAGGGGAAGTAATTGTCTTCCCAGCATAGCATCCCCACAGCCTCTGTGCCTTTACATTGCAGTGAGCAGGATGGGGCCAACACACTGCTGGAGCACTCTGGGACTGAGTGGAGCAGTGCAATAGGTGAGGTCATTTGCATGTTCATGACTGTCTATCTTTGCATGTCACTCTGCATGTGCAGTTTCGAATACACCACAAAGCATGAGGCTGTCTTCATGGAAACAAAAAAGCAATGAAACAAGCCCGTGAGAAAAGAACCGCAAAGTACTGAGGGTTAACAGTAACAGTTTTATTATTTGCAGTTCACAAAATCTTTTAAAGTGAGAGTTTTAAAATGACTGGAAAAGTTGTAAAAGTACTTTTTAAAAGTGAACTACAGAATTTATTACAACTCTAGAGAAAACAAGTACATTTACAATGTGGAAATTTCATAGGCTGGTGTTTTCACACATATATGCCTCTGGATAAAAGACTTAGTACCTATTTAGGCACCAAATCAGAACAAGCATGTTTTCAATATAAGCAGATATCTACAAGGCAATTATATCAGGTAACACACCAAGATAAAAATCTCTTCAACAAGCATACATTACATAAAAATAAATATAGAAAACATATGCTTCTGGATTGGTATGCACTGATTCCTTTAAAAATGTAAAGATATATCTAAATCTCTGTCTTCAAAATTAAGGTAAATTCTGTCAAATGCCTTTACTTTAAAGTGTATATTTGACTAGATATTTATTCATAACAGAAAAAAGATATTTATTAAAAAAAATTATTCAAACGCTTACATTCCTTATTTTCAAATAGATATACATATAGTTTATAGGTTCTGTTACTGAGTGTTGACCAAAGTGCTTAAGCTGAGATACTTGTGATAGAAAATCTAGTACCAGTGCATGTTTACATGAAAGAGCAATTTTCTGATTGAAATATTTCTTCCTGAAGCATGCAGATTGTTTGCTAACAATTAAGAAAGAATTTCAAAACAAGCACTTTATGTAAGTTTTGTAAACCCTTTGGCTGTGCACAGATTTTAGTAGGGCTGATGTTTGCATGTTGATGTTACATGAAATATCATTTATCAATGTTGTCAATTTTTGTAAAACTGGTACTGCAAAACTTTATCCACTATTTGACAATGAATTCCTTACTTTGGAAAGGTCTTATGGTGTTGGGGGGGAGGGGGGATGTTGTTTTTTCCTAAGTAAACAGGATTTAACTTCGTAAGATTGTCATTTGTTTGTGGGGTTTACTCCAGTACTACATTGGCAGTTGCTTTCATTGCTTCCTTAGTTTTTCTTTTTTTTACAAAATTGACAGTAGCCAAAACATACCAATTTCTAAAAACGTACTGGAAAGAAACAACAGAGGAAGGAAAGAGAGTCTTCAAATATTCAGGGACAAAATAAAACTACCAGCAACAATGAAAACTTCATAGAGCTGCACTTTATTGACTCTGGCCATTTTAAGTTACTAATAATTAGCTCAGCACAAAATCACTTCTAAGCATTCAGCAGAGAAGGAAGCATTTGTCCAGAAGGGACTTTGTTACTGGAGACTGTTTTTATAAACGCATAGTTTCCTTAATTCCAGTATAATGATCTTTCCTGACTTAGTTATTGTTGTTTTAAGTGGTTAAAATAAGCACTCCTGTTCATGTACTTTCAAAAGAAAACATGTGTGTTCATAGCTTTATATTGCTGAAACTTTCCCTTATTGCCCCTACAACACCCCAACCCCCCCTTTTTTTTTTTTTTTTTCAGACTGTAGTCTTTAGGTACTTTCATAGTTTATACTTTCTTCTCATAGGTGTTGTAGTAGAAAATTTCCTTTGGCAGCAACCAAGATATATATTCACTAATTATAACCTTTGCAAAAGGAAATGCTCCATGGAGCTTTGATTGTGTAAACAGCATGTTCTGTCCTGAAAATGGAGACATTGTAGAAGAGGAAATGGTCTGAAAGAGTGTATTTTTTTTACTTAATTTTGGTACTTACAGATGCCTCTTTGAGACTACTGTGTTTACATATGTGAAAATTCATGTTGTTAAGAAAAATTGTTACTTTTTGGTGTGTAATGTTTTTGTGAGCAGATATGCAATTGACATCGGTTACTGTTTTAAATTCAATCATTACCTATGTAGGCCAAAGTCAGAGAAGAAGAAGTATTCTACAAGGGCAGCCAGGAAATGGAGGCCCAAAACTGTGCAAACACAATATTGTCATTGGATGAGGACAAGGGAATCTGAACAGAAAAGAGTGAGGCACAGAGCAGGTATATATATTCAGTGTTTGCTAAAATTTAGGTTCCTTCTGAGAAAAGCACTGGCCACATAACCAAGAGATAACCATGTTAGGAAAATCCTTCATAGCAAAGCTACGTCTCAGATTTTTACTGCGAGTGCTGCAGCATAAATCTTGCAACAGAGATCCTGGATCAAACTTGCATAAGGAGGTAATATCTTTAATTAGAGTGGTTGAGTTTAAGAAAGTATTCCTCTCTGTTTGTTGAAAAGACTGAATCATCTCTGAAGGTCTGAAGTCACCACAAGCTGGAAGGCTGGAATATACAGCTGCAAAACCCAGACACATAGTGCTAAGGTCTTCCAGATCATTTACTTAGGAGAGACTTCCCTGTCCATCAGCTTATTCCAATATCATTGATGGAGCCTGGGCAATTCAAGATTTTTTCAGGCTAATTCACTTCAAGTATATTGTCAATGAGTGCAGCTAAGTGTCCCATCAACAACCCTTTTAAAAAATATGGACTTAGACTGTCATTTATATACATTGTGGAGTGACAGTTTGTCTGTAGTGGCCTATCATTGTCAGTTATTACATTTTCCCTTTCTTCCATCCTTCACTTTTTTATATGCTACAATTATGTGCTTTTTTTAGAAGCCTTAGTTAATGTGATGTTTGTGAATGGGTAATTACATGTTATGTCATTTATTTTAGAATCTGAAGATTCACAGATTCACAGATTATTGTGAGTTGGAAGGGACCCACAAGGATCATTGAGTCCAACTCTTAAACCACACCACTGCCTACCTGGCGGGAATCGAGTCCTGGTCTCCCACATGGCAAGCAGGGACACTCACCACTGTGCTAAAGTGGATTTTCAAGATTCATCCCTAAGAATTAATGCTGGTTTTTTTACCATTTTGCAAAGGTCTACCTGATATGAAAACCAAACAAGAGTGGAAAAAGGGCCTATATCTATACATATCCACTACAGTGAATCCTCTCTGTATCGCGACTTCTCCTTCACGACCTCGCGCATTTGCGATGTGAATTTATCGCAGTTTTGATTCCACCATTTGCGAATTTATGCCGTTCGCGCATGCGTACTGACTCTGCTCCACCGAGAGGCGGTGCCGGAGCTCCCTGTGGGGCGGTGCTGGCCTGGCCCAACGGGGACGGCCGGGAGTCCCCCTGTCCCGTTACTCTGAGCGNACAAAATTTTTCTCCCTTATATACAGAGGTATATAAGAACTATTATAGAACTATTATTGTAGCAGCTTAAAATCGTACTTAAAAAAAAATCTTTCCCTCACACCTGAATCAAATATTCAATATTTAATAGTTACTGAATCTTGTGAAAACTAGAAAGGCTTTATGGTCTGGGTGGACAGAATGAAAGCAACATAATCCTTGGGCACAATATTTTGTACGGACCCAAATCTTGGAATTATAATCATACCTTGCATATTCAAGCCTGCTGATTCTCATCTTCACAGATTTGTGGAATATTTCTCAGAGAATATTAATAGGCTATTCACGGAGCATGGCCTCACAGGACAGGAGGGCGCCACCTCTTGCTTGCTAGGCACAGCTGCAGTTTTCTCCCTTATGAGCGTTGCGGAGGTTATATGGTGGGGAAGGTTTATAATACACGGTGTGTACTCCTATGGCGCCACCTGTGCCAGGAGTGTGGTGTCCCGCCACTTCTCCCATCAGGTGTCCTTGAGAGAGATGCTCTCAAGCATTTGTTCCTTTCCAGGGAGCCCCTGTGGAGTGTGAACACGGACTGCCAGGCCCTGCCCTACCACGATCCGGGGTCAGCAATGCAATTATGCACAAGTGGCAGCATGACAGAAGGGAAGCCCAGGGATTCTCTGGGAGTCTCCCCAGTCAGAGAGGGCTCAGAAACACCTCCCTGTTCTCCCCTGTGCTGTGAGAGGTCGTGAGGAGTCTTCCCCTGTACTCTGGGGCGGTAGGGGACAGGGAGATGAGCGTGGCCTATGTGCATATACATGCTTATGGATTGGGTGATTTGCAGTACCCCCACACAATCCATTACGAGCGGATGCAGAGGTAAGACTGTATCTCATGTAACAAGATCTTTTTTACTTCCCTTGCCTTAATAGTCCTACAAGGAACAGCCTCAGGCCAGCCCATGGAATTGTCAGTTAGGATCAACAGGTATTGATAACTTGCTTTTCTTGGTAATTATGAAAAATCAATTTGTCAGTGTTGTTCTGGGTGATTTCCTTTCCCTATTTGCCCTAATACCATGTTCTGATTGGGTTGAGGATTTTTCTGTAGGCAAATTTTGCATTGCTTTATGATCTGTTTGATGGTGGTATACAGGTTCCATGCTGCTGTATCTGACCTTTTTCTGTCTTGAGTTTTTATTTGGGTTTTTTTCATGCCTTACTCCTTTTGGTTTAGCTATTTATCTATAATATTTTTTTCTCCCAAAGTGTGTTAAATCTCTTTTCAACCTAGTTTTGAATAAGAGCTTGAGCTACTTAATTGCTGAAAACTCATTGAGAAGTCAATGCAAAATGTTGTGTAAAGCTTTTAAAAATCTAGTATCTTAAAAAATAACTGATATAACCCTTTATTGAGAAGAATTATATGTTTCCTGAATCCTAGCAGGAATACAGTCATACCTTGAAATTCCTAGGGGAATTGGTCTCCCACGGTTCCATGAATTACCCAGTCCATGAAGATAGTTATGTCATGAATATGCAAATAAGCCATGCCCATCACCCAGCCCCTTCAGTTCCGGAGATGGGGGGACAGTCCTGGCACCTCTCTACACCTTCTGACTGGTCAGGGGAGTAAAGGGAATCTCTTTTGACCCCTCCCTGCCGCTGGGGAATCCCTGTGGTTCCCTTCAGCAGGGAATGGGGCACTGGGATTCCAGGCATTCTCCTGTGGTGTTGGGGGAGGTGGTGGAGGGTGTCCTCAGCCTCTGCAGTGCTGGAGGAGGTAGCAGAGGGTGACCCCAGCCTCTGTGTGACTGGGGGGGGGGGGGGGGGGGGGGGGTGCCCAGCTCCTGAGGAGCTGGGGCAGGTGGCAGATGGTGTCCCCAGCCCTTTTGGTGGTGGAGGTGAGGGCTTATATGGCAGGGTTGGTGCTCACCATTTCTAAGCATAGTGGAGTGGCGGATGGCTGGCAGCCACAAGTTGCGGCCCTGGAACAGCAGTGGGGGGCGAGCAGCAACCACCATTTCTGGGCAAGAGGAAGTACCAGGGAGCAGGCAGCTGCTGTTTCTGGGCATGGAGGGGTGGAGGGGAGGTGGTAGACATTGTTTCTGAGCACACAGGGGCAGCAGTCATTGTTTCTGGGCATGGGAGGGCGGTGGGGGGGGGCTGG
>WEKX01007661.1:42977-53565 GCA_013390025.1 Pitta sordida
AGGGTGTGCCCAGCTCCTGAGGAGCTGGGGCAGGTGGCAGATGGTGTCCCCAGCCCTTTTGGTGGTGGAGGTGAGGACTTATATGGCAGGGTTGGTGCTCACCATTTCTAAGCATAGTGGAGTGGCGGATGGCTGGCAGCCACAAGTTGCGGCCCTGGAACAGCAGTGGGGGGCGAGCAGCAACCACCATTTCTGGGCAAGAGGAAGTACCAGGGAGCAGGCAGCTGCTGTTTCTGGGCATGGAGGGGTGGAGGGGAGGTGGTAGACATTGTTTCTGAGCACACAGGGGCAGCAGTCGTTGTTTCTGGGCATGGGAGGGCGGTGGGGGGGGGCTGGTGGCTGCTGTTTCTGGTCATAAGGGGGTGGCAGTGGGTTGGCACGACTTGCCGACCTGGGATGGTGGGGGGGGTGGCAGCTACCTCTTCTGGGTACGGGGAGCGAAATGCACCAGTTGTCCTTCAGGCAATCTGTCTTACTGTTAAAAACAGAGGCAAAGAATGTATTAAGTATTTCTGCCTTTTCCTCATCTCTACTTACTATATTCCCCTTTGTATCCAATAAGGAGTGAAGGTTGTTGCAGCCTCTCTTTTTACTGTTGATGTATTTGTAGAAACATTTTTTGTTGTCCTTTACAGAAACAGCTAGCTTGAGTTCCATCTGGGTTTTTACCTCCCTAATTTTCCTCCTGCATGACTTGACAACTTCCTTAAACACACCCTGACTTACTTCCCCTTTTTTCCAAAGGCCGTACACCCTCCTTTTTTCCCCTAGTTCTTTCAGGAGCAACTTGCTCATCCAGGCCGGCCTTCTGCCCCTCCGACTCATCTTTTGGGGCATCGGGACCGCCTGCCCCGTGCCTTCATGAGCTCTTTCTTAAAGTACATCCAGCCTTCCTGGACTCCCTTGTCACTGAGGGTTGTTTCCCATGGTATCTTCCTAATTAAATCCTTAAACAGTCCGAAGTCTGGCCTCCGGAAGTCCAGCATGGATGTTTGGTTCATGCCGTTTCTCATCACACTGTCGATTGAAAAGTCTACTATCTCATGGTCACCAGAACTTTATTGTTCTCTACTCCTAAATGATAGGAGGTTGTAGCCAGGTGGTAGTTAGTCTCTTCTCCCAGGCAACTAGAAATAGGATGAGAAAAATGGCCTCAAGTTGCACCAGGAGAGTTTTATAATGGATATTAAGAAAAATATCTTCACTGAAGTGGTGTTCAGGCATTGTAAGTCTGTCCAGGGAAGTATTCCTGTGAGTATTTCAAAGGCATGTAGATGCAACACCTAGGGACATAGTTTAGTGTAAATCATGAGTATGGTTAATGTTTGGACTTGGTGATCCTACAGGTCTTTTTGCAACCTGAATGATTGTATGATTCTATGAGTATCAGTGCAAGGTGTTTCAAAATGAAATTACCACCAAAATGAAGAATGGAAGCTAGATTATATTGTACAGCTTTGCCAGTCTGCTTTTCAGAAGTAACTTTTCTGGGCACTGAAGAACCTTAGAAGAATAAATTGCAACAAATCACATAGTGATTTGTAGAGGTTCTTAAGTCATCTGAATTTTTTTGAAAATAGATTCCAAACTATTTATTATTCTTTGAATGTTCTGATAGGAAACATGAATGCAAAAATTTACCACTGCTGCAAAATTTTAGTAAATTTATTAAATTTCTCTATTATTCTGGAAATTCCATCTAATGCCTGGAAAAAAAATATTTTTTTCCTTGTTGCTTTTCAAATGGAAGAACAAGCAGTTTTTAAAACTTATTTCTTTGTTCTCAGTACCCTAGAACACTTTTCTAGACTTCAGCAGTTCCAGTTCAGGAAATAAGGGATTAAGAGTTTCTGGGGTTCTCCTGTCCCCTATTTTCTGTGCTTCCTTCCCCCTCCAACCCTGTCTGCAGCTAATCTATAATAAAGGTTAATTTTGAAAAGCAAGCACTACAGTATTTACACAATGAAGTCAAATGCTGAATGAAACACACTTGTAAAAACAACAGCAGCCTTTTCCTTGTGCAATATAGGATGTGGTCAATCATTTGGCAATTCAGTTTTGGCACATCATTAACTATTTATTTGTTAAGGCAAGTTCTTGAGACTACAGAAACTCTGGGAGGTTTTTACTTTTCTTTTCTTTTATTTTTGTTCTTCTTTATTTCCTCCACTGGAAACTATTAAATTTGCAGAGCCTGATGTTTATTTCACACTGAAATGCCCACTATTGTATCGATAAATATTTAATGGTGCTGGAGTTCAGTGGATATAGCCTCATATGTTTCTTTTAAAATGTGTTTTATTACCTGGTGAATGCACTGTGGTCAACTGAGCAAGGAAAAACAATCTCACACCAAAAGCCTTCCGCTAAAAGATGACACAGGGCTCAGTTTCAGTTTGAAGAGGGTATGGAGGAAACAAGTAACCATACATTTTTCTGAATCTCTCAGTCCTGGCACTGTGCAGACAATTCCATTTGGGATAAACATCAAGGGCATTACATAGATCGTAAAAACATTCGAGCTGAGAAAGACAAGTGCTAGAGAAGATAAATTTCCAAAAAGGAGCTTTCTTGAATCAACCTCAAAAAAGCAACAACAATAACAACAAAAGAAAGGTAAATCCATTCTTTCATGAACCTCTGCACCTTCTGTGATAGATTTGCTGTGACACATGCATGCTCAGACTGTAAGATTGGTTTAAATGCTCGTGCAAACTGTTTTCAAATGTTTTTGGACAAATATTTGTTGCAATTAAATTTTAAATATGATGTTAAATTATTTAAACATATCTGTCAGACTGTCAGCCTACATTTTACCTAATGTTGCAGTTGAAAGACCTGGAATCATTTTGGCAGGAGAAGACCAAACTAGCAAAACAAAAACGTCAGTGATAGATGATAACGAAAAGTACCTTATTGATATTCTGATCCTTATAATTGATTCTAAATATCTACAGCTCCATTAACTGTCTAAACATTTATGGTTAAGACTCAACAGCTATTAATCCTACTTAATAACGTTGTCAAAACCTAAATATTTTAAAACTAATTGAGGAATTTTTGAGGATATTGTTTCAATAGATCTGTTCAGCAAAAGAAGACCATATAATACTGAGCCTGAAAAATGCTTTGCTCAACTTATGCGGAAAGAATAAAAATAGCTAGAAGTCAAGCAGCCTGCTACACTGATGGGAAATAATACATCTGAAAAATAAAGGCTAGATTAGAATAATAAAAAAGACGTTTTAAACCATGATGTCAGAATAAAAGGAAAACCAATCCACTTGTGATGAAACTTCTGAGCTCTTATCTTTTTTACTTCATGGAATTTTAAATATAAGACATAAAAATTGCCACAACTCAAGTTTCTACTACCCAATAAAGACAATAGTTGTGTATCAGTAATCACAGATCATAAATAAAAATGAAAAAATACACATATTTACAATCAGTATCATTTTTCTCTCAATAAAAAATATACATCAAGAATAGTGTGTAAGTGTGGTGAAAACCTGAATCACAAACATGTAGAGGATTAATCAGTCTGGTATATCTGTCTTCTCATGTCTGTATAGATTTCAGTTAAACACATTACATAATTTAAGTGTTGGAAGTTGTAGATTGCTTTAAAATGCATTGAACTACAAACAGAGCTACAGAGTTTGGGTATTAAATTAAACTCCTCCTGGACAGGGGAAATATTGTCTAGAAAATGACCTCTAAGGAAAAGGAGTGGTTGCACTAGGCCCATATTCATGTTTTGCTTGAATCCTCAGTTCATCCTCACACGCAAAGAGCTGTTTTTTTCTCCCAGCATTACTGAAGTGCAGACTTGAACTTTGAAACCAAGTGATGTAGAGTAATTTCCAGTGATGAACAGTGTGTTTTGGAGGGGGGAAGAAATGCAAAAAAAGGAAAAAAGTTATGCATAACTGCACTTCTTATTTTACCTATTATTTTATTATTTTACCTTCTGATATTTTTTGAATAATTGTGCTATTTATTCAATTTTATTGTAGAAATCTGCTTTTTCTTGGTAGCAGCAGTAAACAGTAATTAGTTGCTGAATAATGCATTGTGGTACAGATGATTTTCCTAAAAAGGTACTTAAATACTGCTTTGTCTCCCTTTTATTTTGGGTCACAGGTTCACAGGTTNCAGCTGGTGCCACCAGAAAAATATTTGGTTTTATGATCACGGGGTGTCCTTCACCAAACAAGGGTTGAAAGACTCTGAAGGGCAGAATCTATCAAATAAGGGCAAAAGGGTTTTGGCCCGCAGGCTGGCAGGACTCATTGACAGGGCTTTAAACTAGATTCAAAGGGGGAAGGGGATCTGGCAGTCACTCGAGAGGACACTGAAACTGGTAGAAATTAGTCAAAAACATATTCAGCAACCCAGTTGAAATGCATGTATACTAATGCATGCAGCCTGGGTAATAAACAGGAAGAACTAGAGGTAATGATGCATCAGGAGTGATACGATACAGTTGCCATCACGGAAACATGGTGGGATGACGCACACAATTGGAGTGTTACATTGGCAGGCTACACACTCTTCAGAAGAGATACGAGAGGATGAAGAGATGGAGGAGTGTCCCTATATATTAATGCAACCCTGGATACCATGGAACTTGTCATCAAGGATGATCAAGTAGAGAGCCTGTGAGTTAAAGTAAGAAAGACACCAAATAAAACTGAAATTCTGCTCAGAGTATGTTACAGACTGCCAGATCAGTAGGAAGAGGCAGACCTATTGCTCTTCAAGCAACTAGGGATAAACTCAAGATCGGCTGCCCTAGTTCTTGCAGGAGATTTTAATCTGCCTGATATCTGCTGGGAACTCAACATAGCAGAGAAGAGACAGTCCAGAAGGTTCCTAGAGATAGCTGTGTCTTGACCCAGCAAGTGAGTGAGCCTACCAGGGGTGAGGCTGTGCTCGACCTACTGTTTACAAACAGGGAAGGGTTGCTTAACGATATTGTGTTTGGAGGAAATCTGGGATGCATGCGCCCAGTGGGGGTCAGTCCCCCAGCTGGGCTTAGAGTAACAGGGAACAGCATGACTTGTGGCAGTGCTGCACTGGGTCTGAACGGCCTCCCGGACCGTACTGTAGTGTGAGCCTTCCACTGTAGGGACCAAGCATGGAGATACACAGGAACAGGGCAGGGACTGGGGCACAGCACCATGGGATCATAAACGTCACGGGATCAAGAGTTACCACTCACCCTCCCCACGGAGCTGGGTCATTCCCACCCCAGAGAGAGCACTGGCGCCACCCCTCAGTGAAGCAGAGGCACTGTGCACATGTTGGCCAGGAAGCTCCACTAATCACTGAAGTACATTTGCGGGGAAAATTTCTTGTAAACCAGTGAGGTCTCAATGGAGGGGTCACAATGCAGCGAGGTATGACTGTATATCTACACATATACTGCAAATAAAGCTGGAAATTCTTCTAATTAATCTTTTGTCCATTGGTTGCAATATCACCTCCTACATACCAAACTAAGAAAAATTGCCATTCAAACAACTGCTTTCAGTGACTTGAAGCAAAGAAGAGTTTGCCTGGATGTAACAAACTTTTTTATTCTTTCATTTGCATTGTTTGCAATTGCAAATCAGATGAAATTACTTCAGTTTCTTTGGTTCTCACTGACTACACCAAGGCAATGCTACATCTCACAGGAAGTCATCAGAGCCAGTACCGCACATGACTGAACTCTATGACTTTTATGGCTTTCAGAGAGAGATGTATCCATTTTTTTCTGGCTTTGCTTTTAGCTGAAAGTAAATGCTGCTATCTTCATTGTATTTCTGAATGGAATGATAATGTGAAATACTGTAAATCGTTCAAGGCAACTTTTACCCACAGGATTGCTAGAAACTTTAAACCAAAAACCTGGGTTTATTTTGGTAAGCATCAGCACTGAACCTCTGAAGTTTTGAAGATTAACCTGTTGTAATGAAGGATATGTGTGTTTTTACATGATAGCAAGAGAGAGAAAAAGTGTCTTAAATGCCTCACTGACCACATTAAGTACCAGTAATTTTCTTTTGAGGAGGATACCCTGTAGGTCAAAGGTTAAAAGTATAAAACGTTGAAGCTCAGTGAACAGTAGACTAGTTCCAGTTCTGTGTGTATGTAACTTTAAATTTCTAATGTCAGTATTAATATTCTATATTGATTGTATTACAGTACTTTGTTATTTTCATTAATTTTATTCATGACTATAATTACATAGTTTTAATTAGTAGGTGCTTTAGAATTTAAGTGATAAGCACAGAGGTAAGAAGTTCATCTCTCATGGTGGTAGTAGCATATCTTGGCAATGAGTGGTTACATTGAAAACAGGTGAATTCAGTATTTCAAGTGAAGACTGTTACTTGGTCTTTTTGCAATGCAGTAGCAGTACAAAATGAGAAAAAAATGTAGTTGAGAATAGAATGTAGATCTGGAAATGACATGAAGGATATAACAGTACACAAGATATTGTGTCTTCAGTATATATTGACACAAAGTGGAGAACTCAACCAAACATATCTGAGTGTCATATTTCACCCGTATCTGGCATAACAATGTGGGATACAGTGATTCACATTGCCAAGTGGTCTGCTTTCCATTCTTAGGAGTAGGCCACGTCATTGTCTTTCTTTACTCTCTAATTACCTGAAATTTTGGTTTGTACATTTGCATTTTTACTCTCAATGAGGTTTCTACAAGACATTTTTTCCAGCTATCTCTCTCCTCTAACTCACAGTCATTGAAAGTGCAGCATACAGTTGCTACATTTTCCTGTCTCCCTCTTGGCCTGATGAATAAATCATCTTTAAGTCTTGACATTGAATTTGTCTCTCCCATGTCATACTTGCTTTGCAAACTTGAATTTGAACTTGACGTCTTTTCCATAGATTTTGCCCTTGGATGCTTCTTGATCTAATTACCCTGGTTATTTTTTGTTTCTATTTGTTTGACTGTCATTTCCATAAACCAAAAAGTTTAGATTAAGAGATACATAAATCTCATAGAAATGACAATAATACAATTTACCAGATCATACTTTTGCCACAGCTGTCCCTGGGAAATCCAGACTTTTAGTGGGTGGGGTAAAATTCTGCCAAACAATTTTGTCTTTTGTCAAAATTGACTTGAAATCATGATACACAAAAAGCTAAGAGGACAACATATAAAGTCATGTCATGATACAAAAGGAGCAAGATTTCTTCAGTCCTTACAAAGTGCTTGCAATTCCAACCCAAACTGATACCTTGTATGAATAAGGAGAACAACATAACGGGAAGGTGAGGAGAAAGAACGAACTGGAACTAATAGGCATTTCCAAAGCCATATGAGTAATCTTGGCAAGGTCTTGTTTTAGTTATGATTAGAAGAAATTTCTCTCACTCAGTTTTACTAGACAGCACCCGTCAGTTTTGGACTTCAGCAATGGAGATTTCTTTGTTACTTTTTTGTAACAGTATTTTTAGACTGAGAGAAAACATTGAAAAATATCAGATCTAAAGAAAGAGTAATTTTGCAAAATGTTACACAAAAAGACACATTAATTTAGAAAGTTTCATTTCCCAGTTTGAAACTGTTCTCAATTTCTTGTCTTTCATTTAAACTAGAATCAGACCTATTTGATTTTAGGGCTTTTTTATTTGGTTGGTTTCTTGTTTCATGGTATTTATTTGTTTGTTTGTTTATAATGAGGACTTTGGCTTTAGTCAATTGTACTCACTCAGACTTTGATCTACCAGCTGACAGAATGCAAATTAGCAGCTGTATCTGCTGACAATCAATACAGTGATGAATAATTTCTAGTCAAAGGAGATTTTTAAAAATTCATTGTGTCAAAGAAGTTTATTGAAACACGTTGCATAAGCCAATTGTAGGTTGCAGCCAGATGGGTGTAGACCTCTTCTTCCAGGCTGACGACACCAGAACGAGAGGGCACAGCCTCAAGCTACGCCAGGGGAGGTTTAATCTTAACGTTAGGAAGCGGTTTTTCACGGAGAGAGTAATTGCATATTGGAATGGGCTGCCCAGGGAGGTGGTGGAGTCGCCATCCCTGGAAGTGTTTAAGAGAAGACTGGACGAGGAGCTTAGTGACATGGTCTAGCTGGGGGGTGTAGGGCCGGGTGACCCTGGGCCCCTTCCGGCTCGGAGTGGCCTGCTAGACTGTGAGGCATCTAGGTTGGTATTACGCTCTAGGATGTGCTCTTGGTCACTGTACGGGTATTAGATGGTGAGTTGGACTAGATGATCCTTGTGGGTCCCTTCCAACTCATAATTTTCTGTGATTCTGTGATTCTGTGAAGTAAGTCAAGCAGAAAAATGTAGCACTGACTTCTCTGCAAATTCTCATGCACTCCAAATTATTTGAGTTAAACTTGCTTAATACTGCATATCTCCATAGACATAAAACAAAGGGCAGAGGGTGTTAGATGGTGAGTTGGACTAGATGATCCTTGTGGGTCCCTTCCAACTCATAATATTCTGTGATTCTGTGATTCTGTGAAGTGAACAGCCTTACACAGACAGATTATTCCCAAAGATTTTGCCTTTTAAATTAGTAGTACTCTTTATTCTTTTATTTAAGAATATTAACAGTTGTGAAAATTAACTTAGAGGTGAGCAGCAGCTTCTTTATTTTCAGTGTTAAATATAATTGATCACTTCATGTCTATGAAATTCTCTAGGATTTGGAGCATATGGTAGATCTTGCATTACTTTGATGATGGTAACAATGATGATCTCCAGCATCTGAAATCCCAGAACTCTCCCTGTTCTCTAGAGTGGGAAATAACAAAGATTTTCAAATTTTGTGCTGCATCACTGAATGACAGATGCTGCCATTACTATATTGTTATCTAAGGCAGGGGAAGGGTTAAAATGAATGAAAGATGTGTCTGTTCCTTCGGGTAGCTGAATAAATCTCAAATAGGCCATGGAACTGCCTGTATCTTCTTGATCTTATTAGAAGGAATGTGTGTGGGCAGGAAAAGATGAGACTGGGATTTCTTGCTACAATGCTCTCTGGAGGATCACAAATCTGGTCATTTAAAACTGATTTATTTGGGTTTATTGCACTAGTATTCTACAATTCCAATTTGTCTTTGCTCCTTTCATATTATTCTTGACCCCTCAGTGAAACACCCACATAAGTCCAGATAGGTCTCTTTAACAATTCAAGTAAGCCTTCTTTATTCATTTAAAAATTCTGTTGAGTTGTTTGGGATTTTTTTAATGTTTATTTTCCTAGAACTTTTTCTCATACCCTTTCCCTTTCAGCTGTTGATTTATAATTTCTCCAGAGACATCAATAATGATGGAAGAAATTACACTGTCACTTTGAAGAATATTCTACATTTCGTTGAGGATCTCAAAGAACTTTCCTAACAAATGGTCTAAGCGTTATAGTTCCCTTATGCATTCAGGAAATATTATCTTTATTTTACAGATAAAGCAGAGACAGAAAGTGACTTATCCAGGCTAACACTACAAGCCAGAGAAAATATTTTCAATATTAGCAAAAAAAAAAACAAACCCCAAAACCAGATAGTTTGTCTCAGAGGCTAGCCAGGAGACCATATTCTTTTAATTTAAAGTGCCACATCACTGTGGCAAAACATTGTAGCAGAAAACAATAATTTATTACTTTTCTTGTGAAGGAAAAGAAATGGAAAGGCAGGAAGGGAAACTGATAGACACAGTAGCAGAAAAAAAGCAATAAGAAAAGAGGGATTGGGACCAAATGCTAAGACTATTCAATACTTGCTGTGGATTCTTTGGTTTACTTTTTCTCGGTGTTGATAAGGAAGGTGGTGCTTTTTCATTGTCAAAAGCAGGCATATAAATCACACCTACAAGTTGGTCATACATGTGGAAATGTCGTTTTTGGAGATGTAGATTTACCATTGCAATAGGGTTTACCCCTTGCTTCCTGAAGACATCAGCAGGTGTGGCATTGTCATGCTGTCACTGGTAGTGGCAGTTCAGCCACCTAAATTCCTCTCACCACCCCTTGTTTGTACCAATGGTGAATCAGTGGCACAGAGAAACTGACTGAAAATTATATAATAGTTATACAGTTATACTTCCTCCATCGAGAGGAAAGGGACAGTCCAAAGGCCTCGCGAAATATTAATCTTGCAAAGAACTGCAGGTCGTTACTATGCATGCAGGCCACGCCCATTGCTCCACCTCCCGGAGCTCTGAAGCTCTGCAGACAATTCTTTGCTACTTCCCGTAATCTGTCTTGGCACAGGCGAGCAAAGGGAACCATTTCTGAGTGGCTACTGTGACCGCAGCCCAAACCCCGCGCTGCTCCCCCCCCAGCCCCCTGGCCCGGCCCGACCCCAGTGCTCACACCGAACCCGGGGGACCTGCGCCAGCCCACACGTGCTCGCCTCAGCTCCACAGCAGGGAAGGGGTGTCCATGAGCTCTGTTCAGCATTCCTGGAGCCTGGAAAAACCTTAACTTTGAAACACTGCAACACCCCGTGGACTTATGGTGAGAGGGAGGCAGGGGCAGGGACTGGGGCAGGGACCGAGTCAGGGCTCTAAACGCCACTACGAGCTGCGGTAA